>JAPYZS010000138.1:0-372497 GCA_030522925.1 Trissolcus japonicus | reverse complement strand
TTATATAATTTATATATGAAATTAATGGAAAGTATTATAAAAAAAAATTGTCAGAAGTGGGATTCGAACCCACGCCCTCAGAGAGGACCAGAGCGCCCAAGTCTCATAACAATGAGAAGGTATACCTTGAGTCTGGCGCCATAGACCGCTCGGCCATTCTGACACATGAAAGAAGCGCATGTTAACGTTCAAGTGTTTCGATTGTTAACATAATGTCGCTAATAATACAAATCTTACGTAACGGCAAACGTTCGCTATCCCTGCTCCGAAAATTCTGCTCCAAAAATGTTTACCTCGTCAATATTTCGATCAAAAAAAGAAATCTCAACTTCTATTTATACTTTTTTTTTACATTTTGCAATAATTTATTTGTTAATGACAAAAAAATGTTTCCGCCCGGGATCGAACCGGGGACCTTGTGCGTGTGAAGCACACGTGATAACCACTACACTACGGAAACTGACGATGTTGCCTTTCTAAAGGAGACTGTTCTCGCTCAGGTAGGCCAGAAGCGCCTATATAATGAGAAAAAAAACGAAAAAAAAAATTACAAAGGATAGGAGAATTTGAAAAAAAATAAAAAAAATTCTTAAACAAATGAAAGGACGTACTTAAAAAATGAATTTAAAATTCAGTGATCATTTAAAAACCCTTAAGCACATGTTGATACATTGACATTTTTCAGATTTTTTAGGTTTTCTATCACTAGGTTCATTGTATTATATACTTCTCGGTACTTAATCGATTGGATTTTTCCGAAGATCATTTTTAACACAGTTTCGGATTAAAAATTTTGGAGTTTATTGGGAAAAAATGCAAAAAACAAAAAATTCCAAAAAATTGTTGGCCAGATTTCGTTTTTTAAGTGCTAAAAAAATAAAAATACATGTATGTATGT
This sequence comes from Trissolcus japonicus, assembly GCA_030522925.1. NCBI lineage: Eukaryota > Metazoa > Arthropoda > Insecta > Hymenoptera > Scelionidae > Trissolcus > Trissolcus japonicus. The sequence goes on along the minus strand of JAPYZS010000138.1, from coordinate 371,599 downwards.
ATACATACATACAATATTTTTGTTACTCTATGATAACGTATTAGGATTCAGGTGAGCAAGGGTTAAATGTAGTGTATCTGTGAGTTGTATCAATTGAGTTGTACATGGAGTATATATAATTACCTCACCTTCACGCGCTCATATAGCGATTGAATTTCGCGATTTTGAGTGCTAATAACAGCTCATCATACGATCTTCATTGAGTTTCAAGTTTTTCCTTCCTATGAATAATTTAAAGTTACGCAGGAGAGGTCAACAATATCATGGGATTTTGTATCACTGCATGCAATGCGAGGTATGAAAAATGCAGGAAGTGATACGGAAAATCGATGAGCGGATCAACAGAGATCTGTACGATGAAAAGGCTCTCAATTTTGTATATAACTGAGAACTGTTTTCCGATAAAGCACATAATCATTGTACATTTCGTATTGACTTTTTTTGTGCGGATTTCACTGGACTATATTTTTGCTTTACGGACGCAAGAAATAGGGTCGACCACTATGAGCAGCATAATTCTTTTTATTATATTAGAAAAACAGTCTTGAAATCGTAGAATTTTATCTGTTAGAAATAAGAAACAAGAAAATTAATCTGTTAGAAAAATAAGAAAGGAAGTAATGTCTATCAAAAAGACGAAGGTTTTGAATAATAGATGAACAGGAGACAACTTCATTGTACGACAGAACTTAATGTACTATTTCATTGTAACATTTGGAATAAAATACGAATGTACGGAAATTGCTTCGCAAGTTATTCAAATTATAAGAACGAGCTTATTATTTTAATGCTTCTGAAACGAAGTTTTCTGAGGTTCATATTTTCATATTATCATATATTTGCTATGGTTCGTATCCTTAGTCTTATTTTAAATTTAGTACATTAAAGGCTAGAACTTGGCAGGTTCTGTAAGAAACTTATAAGTTTTTGAAACGATTTTTTCTCATGAGAAGAATGAAAATGAAGAAAGTCACTATTGAAGTTTTAATTTGGATATTGCGTTGGTGTTTGATATGCATCATAAACTCGGATTTACGTGAAATTTTAACATATCGTGAAAGAGATTGTTCGATGAAATTTGACGTTCCGCAATATCTTTTTAAATATTTTTATCAATGGTATTATACACGGTGTTACAACAATTGTGGAAGAATGTTGTCGATAAAATTAACGTACGCCTGTCAACTTCTATGAAAAGGCGGATGGAACTTCAGGTCTATAAAATTTGATAATATAAAACTTTTTTTCAACTTTGTTTGAATATATTTAAAAAATGTCTTACATTATTTCGAAATTTTTTAGAATTTTGAAACTTCTATTACAATATTTTTTATATATTATCCAAATACATATAATATATTATTTATACATATTATATATATATTTCATTTATTTTCATGTATTGTATATTATGCTTATATTAAATAAAGCGTATTTAGAACCGGAGATTCAACCAGGGTAAGAATGACAATGATAATCAAACTTTTGTCCCAATGCGTTGGCGTTGCTGAAAATTGGTGTGCATAAAGTTTCCGGTATCCAGAACCTTCATGCAAAATCCCAGATGGATACTTACTGCGCGTCAATAGGAAATAAATTTTTAAGTTGCTCTGCTGGCGGAGGTGCCAGGTTAAAAATGAAGAAATAAAAACTTAATTTCTATTGATGCGCATTGAGAATCGAGCTGGGATTATGCATGTAGGTTCTGGACACTGAAAACATTATGCCCACCAATTTTCAGCAACGCTAACGCATTGGGACAAAAGTTTGTTTTTTAACTGTGCTGTACTGCAGGCACAGCATCTTTGAATATCAATTACTCCTCCGTTAATCAAATTTGTTAATATTGATACAAAAATAGCTATAATTTATCAAATAATCAAAAGAAATACATAAAATCAATAGAACTCAATCTTCTTTAATACTTATTATTAAACTTTTTTAAAATCATTCCTTTTCATTTAACTTATTTTTCATTTTTGACAGATTGTCAAACACTCTTAAACTCTTCATTTCGAAAGTGAAGATTTTTTTTAACTTTAACGCAAAAATCAAAGATTGAGTTTAAATGAAATCTATTATTGTAACTTTGTCTAGAATTCTTTAAAGTATATCTCATTTCAGTTCCGATACATTCTTATGTTACACCCTGTATACAGTTCACTTTGCTGATTTTTTATTGTTGTTATTAATTTGTTATCGGCTACATTTTATGATGTGATACTTTTTTTACTTTACGAATTCATTTTATAATTTATTTATAAAGGGTGCATACCTATGAATTCTAAGAACCTAAGAAATCTATAAATAAGATTGTGGGTTACCAGAAAAAATTGGTTTTTCACAAAAAAAGTCATTTTTGAAGTAATTTCAACTTTTAAAATATAAAAAAAAAAAAAATATATCAATGAAAACAATTTGAACATCTCAAGAAAATCTGAAGTGAAGTTTGACTTGAGGACTTTAATGACTTGAAAAATTAAATACTTCTGATGTAGGGGCAACCAGGGTAATTATGACATCCCGAGTAACTTTTCAAGTTTCGAAATTAACGTGTTCTGGAAAGATTTTGTTAACTATTAATAGATGATAAACTTGTATAGACAGTGAAATGTTCCAAATAAATTGAATTTTAATAAAAAAAAATCAGGGTGTCACACTTTACCCCGTGTGTCATAATTACCCCGGTTGCCCCTATATACTTGGCAAGTCAGTGAGCAACCCCTTACCAAACAATCAATCCACACAATGTGAATAATAACTTTTTTTACTTATTAATTATTAATTAATTAGTAATTAGATAATTCATAATAATTTATTAAATAATTTTTAAATTAATAATCACGTATTAAGTCAGCTGCAACGGCTTCCGTGACTGTAATTGATGTGGGAATGTACACTTTTGTTTTACATCTTATTTTTTATATTATCTATGTGATGAGAAATTTTTATATACGAAAATTGCAGGGGTTGTTTATAAAAATATCAAGCAAAATCGAAAATTAGAATATCTATTTTTGTAGTCATCAACATTATAGTTGTATTGTGTTCATTCCACAATTTTTTCAATTCTGAAAGTCACGACAAGGAGATACATTTATCTTAGAAATAATAAAACAAACATATATAAACATAAAACATGTTATTTAGTTGAAATTATCATTGTTATACAAAAAATTGCGTTTCTAAAAAATGCGAAATACAAATAAAGTGTTAATATCACACTTACTTCGATTTATCTCATCCCAGTTACCCTGTCACTGTATTTATCAATTTATCAGTAACCATAAATAAATTATAAAAAAAAATATAAAAAACGTTGATGAAACTGAATGTGTGCTAAGCACATTCAGTTTAGTATGTAGGTTTAATTTTTTATACACGTTTTTTTATTTTAAAATGGAAATTTTCAACTTTTTCATTTATCTCTCAATTCACATATTATAACCCAGTGAAAAGCATTTTTATTAAAGAATTTGAAGCGAATGTTTTGTGAGAGAAAATAATTCACCAGAGGTAAAACCAAATGGTATCTTGAAACATTGTAACGGAGTACGTTTGACGCACAAAAAAGAATATAAACGTATATTTTGTGATTGGCAAGAGAGTCTTATAAAAAAATAATGAAGTGTAGTCTCGCACTCGCGAGGCACGTAAATCATGAACAGCTTTTTATTGTCACACGCCTTTGATAAATGAATGGTGTGATTATTATAGTCCGTAAGATAAAGAGTAATATTAAAGGACAGTGTGTATTACAGTGTGTACACACGTCTATCTCTTTTTTTTGTAAGTCTCTGTTTATTATAAATTATGTATAACACATTTGGTATCGTGATTCCAAATCTTTCGCATATTAGAAGTTATAGATATATGACTTATAGATTGAATGCGATACGATAAAAAGTTATAGATACGACTTTTGCATATTAGGAGTTACCATGGCAACAACGAACGAAAATAACATTTTGCGCGGTACTTTTTTTTTTATTTCTGCCAACAAAAGTTATTCAAAAAAGTTACAAATTTTTTAATAATAATGATGTAAAACTTTGAATTTGAATTGGTAAAAAACGAACGAATTGGGTTTGTAACAAAGATGAACGTGTTTTTGCCCCAAATTTTGTCATTAAAATTCATACGGTAAAGGTGCAGGAACGAAAGAAACCAAAACCCGAATAGCACAGTGATCTGATATAATCTGGTCCAATTTCAGATACACCGGAGTTGCTGAAATTCCAACGCATTACACGTTCTGTCAGCGATGGGCTTATAGAATCTACAGCTTTATTATGATCACAGTCTATCTGGGGTTCTTTGGATTTTGTTCGGCCTCTCTAAAAAGTAACAGATATAATTTACCAATTTTCACCGAACTCACAATTGATCTTTTTGGATTAATATTGATTGCAATCAAAGCATTCAACCTCCGGCTCCGAATAAAAAAATTTCATTATTTACTAAACGAGAGTTCCACTTTTATAGCAACTGTCACAACATTTTCGGGTGATTGAAACATTGAAATTATTTATCTGAAAAATTTAAAATGTTTGTATAAATATCAAAGAGATGAAAAAACGAAAACAAGAAACAAAATAAACAATTTGTTTGTAATTATTTCAGATGCTAGAATATCAAAATACGCTCTCGAGTACTGTTCGAAAAAAGCCAAACTATTTTATATTACCACTGGGGTTATTTCATTCTACATGACGATTCAAACTGTTATCATTCCAATCGTCGAACGAAATCCCAACCTTTCAAACAATTTTGAAAGTCCACTTTTGGACCTGAGCAGCCCGATATCATTTTATACAATCTTTATAATTAAATCGATAACACACTCGAGCACATTATTAGTGATCTTTGGAATCGACACCTTTCCAATACTTTTACTCTCACGATTTGAGCTCTATTCGACCTTCCTTGTTGCTAATTATAAAAATTGTTTTAATTTTACAAAAAAGTCATCTTTATGGCGCACCGAGTACGAACCTGTGTGTTCGCATGATGATGAAGATGATATCAACTTACACACATTTGTGATTTATGAAAGGAAAAACGAGATGATCAGGTTGGAGACCAGTTTTATCAATTTGTTGAAGTACAACGTAAAGCACCATCAAAAATTGATCATGTTTGTGGACATCCTCAACACAATTTTTGGATCAAATTTGATGTCTCAACTGATGCTCAGCTCCTGTATGATTATTCTTCTTACAATGCAAGTAACACTGGTAAATAAACATTTCAACACATTTTTTTATTTTGAAATCAAAAATCAAATGTTGTTTGTTTTATTGATATACTTTTTACTAGTATTTTATCTTGTTTTTTTTTCATTTTTTTTTCGTTTTTCATTTACTTTTTATATTTGTTCCAGAATTTAGGTACTTACATGCAATTTACAAAATATCTACTGTACTTCAGTTTAAATTTATTTCACTTATTTATGATATGCGACATTGGAAGTAATCTAATCAAAACGGTGACTAATAAAAAAATGAACAGACCAGTTTAGAAAAGTAAATGGATTAATTGATGACTTTTTCGTAGAGCGATTCTTTGATGAGAGCTCCATGGCGCAGTCATTGGGAAATCACTGTACTTGATTCAGAATTACGATTCCTCATTTTGTTACCCATTCTCAGAGCGCAAACGGAATTAAAAATGAAAGCATTGCATCTAGCTATTTCTAGAGAAACATTCATAACTGTACGTAAAATGAACTAAACGGTTATCGCTAAATATTCAATTGATTAAAAAAATTTTTTTTTCATCTGCTTTCAGTTGATGAGCAACTCGTTTTCAGTCGTAATTTTGATTCGAAGTTTCATGACGTCAAAAAGTATCGATTGAAACATTTTTAGAGAAATCAATCCCGATTTTTAAAATTAGATTTTTTATCAAAAATTGAAAAAATATGAAAATAACATTCATTTTTGCGATTATATTTTTTTGAAAAAATATTTTTTTTTCTAATTAGTTCTCCGAATTTTTATGTATAAAAATGACGAATAATTTTTATTTTGTAGCAAATATGTTTTTAAAAATACGTCCCGAAGTTTTATTTAAATCAAAAAACAATGTAGAACGAGTAACGCATGAAAAATAACGAGCCTTGATGATTATAAATTTTTTTCTATGTACCATCGCAAGAAAGGCGCGCTTCCGATTTTCACGGAATCCTGGTGCTATTACTTTCAAGTTTCAGTGTGCCGAGCGTGTACATAATATCGCGTAATAAAAAATAAAGCACACTCAAATGTTACACTGCAAAAAATGTTGATTAAAAAAATGTTAACCACAATGTTAACCGGTACCAAATTAATTTTTATATGGATGAAAAAAAAATTAAATCACTTCGACTAAATGTTTTCAACTTCGTTAAAAAAAAATTACCAGTTTATAGATCTCGAGATTTTCAATGTGAATGAGATTACAGGAGGACAATAAAATCCTAAGACGATAACGCAAAGACAATTGTCTCTCAAGGATCCTAAATACAAGTGAAACTTCGCAATTTGTGTGCTTGCTGAAACAATGTTTCAGCGAGTCTTTTTATTTGCGACTCGCGAAACAGCAGGGGCCCGCGAAACAACTGCCATCAGAGTACTTCCGAGTCTGCTGCTTTTCTTAGACAGATGTTCGTCTTGCCACATGGTTACCTCTATCGTTCAAAGCACAGAGAGACGGATTACATAATTTTTTTTTCTTTTTACTAAAAAAAAATTCCTGAAGTAAATCTTAATCTATCAAAACATAATTATTCTCAAATTAATGAATCTTATTATTTTTATTAAATTAGAATTATCAAGTAATAACTAAAATTAAAAATCAATAAAATTTTAAAATTTGATTTTTAAAAATCAAAATGCCAACTGAAAATCAAAAAGAAATTAACTAAAAGATGAATCAAAGGGTTTCGAGGGAAAATCATTTTTTGAATTCTTATTTCCTGTCATACACTTGGCGTAATGGTGCACTTGTATTCTTCAATGTGAAGGTTACAGTATAATAATAGAGTAACGCGGGTATGCACGTGTTCATATAATGCAGGAGAGGTAAAAGTTTCGCTGGGTCAGGTGTGTGATGCGTACGCGCTTCCGACTGGGACATTTAAACCTGCCTCGATAGACGACAATTCGCAAACTAAATAGAAAAATTAATTGCCCGAAGTGCCCATTGTAAAAGTATATCGCTTTTCGACAAAAGTGCGGCAGCCCCGAACAAATTGGTAATTAAAAAAAAAAAAAGAACGAGCCGCGGGATTTTGCATGACGTATGATAATCTATACCGCGAGAAGAGTTAATTAAGCCCCCTTCCCCCCTCTACGTCACGAGGATCGATATTTTCTCGCACACGATATTTTATACTGGTAAAACGCACTTTCATTTACATGCTGAGAATTCGTAACTCGCGACGCACAATGCTTTTCTCACGGAGAAATCGATGCACCTCGGATGCTGTCTAGAAATGCTCTACTGCGGCTATGAATAATTTACAGCCGCGCTTTGGACCGCCGCAATGCTAATCGTCACCGTCGCCGGGGACAAAAAAATTTTTTTTCTCATCGTTCCACGAGCTAATCAATTAGATCTCAATTTTCATCAACGTCGAAACAAATTGTATAAAATTATTGTTTAATATGTTACCATACAATAGACATCGTTTTTTTGTGTTGCCGTGAGTTTGGAATAAATTATCGACCTGATATGGGATTGAAAAAAAAAAAGAAAATTGACAGTGTAAATTAACACCCGCATCAGATGTATTGTTGACTCAAACAAGCTCGTCGGATGTACACATACGACAAAAACAAAGAACAAGCGAAAACAATAGAAAGAGAGACGAAACGAAGAGCGGAGATTTTATCATGATGAATAGAGAGCGGCGTAAAAGAGAAAGATGCGTTAACACTCAAGAAAGAGAGAAGAAGCAGCGTCTTAGCGTGAGTTTTACTCTTAGTCACAAACCACCTGACCAGCACACCGTTCAGACCAACAGTTCACCCTTAAATCTCCTGTGTCCATCAATGTGACACTTAGAATTTTGAATAATTTTTGTCTCTTTTTTTATAGATCTTTTTTATTGGTCCGTTGGTTTTAAATTGGGAGAAAAAAAAAGTTTGAGATGAGTAGGCTGGAGGGTGCTTTTGATTATTCAAGTTTAAACAATTAATTGAGTTGTGATAAAGTTGTGATGTGAGATTGATGATGGGAATTAAGCCGGTTTGTTGACTGCGTGTGATTGACACTGGCCAAGCACGTGTGAGTAATTCAAAATTGCAGATCGAGACGAGCTCAGGACTGATTATCACTCAGGAGAACACTCATCTCACCTTGACAGGTTAGACATTTTATATTCATTTTTATCTTCACGTCTTTCAATTTTTTCCACTCTTTAATGTAATTTTATCTTTTTTGTGAAACGTTTCAAAACGAATGAACTTGGGTGGCCAACCAGAAATTGTTACCAGAAATTGTTTTTAAACAATTGAATTTATTTAATAAACAAATACGTTCATAAACGTTCATATTTTTAGCACAACGTCTGGTGAAAAGGGAAGACTTTTTTTTAATTTTTTTGAGAATTCAATTGAAAGTATAATTAAAATGAAATTAACTGTAAAGATTTATCAGTACAACGTTTGTCTAGACAAACGATCAAAACTTTTTTTTCACAGTCGAAGTTTTCCCGCTATTACTTTTTGAGAGAGAAGAAGAAGACATAAAAGGGCGTTAATCTCGCCGTAAGAAAAAAAAAAGAAGTTTCTACAATAGTTGGTGAAAAAAAAGTTTCACCAACCTTTCGGACAATTTTCTATAACCCGATTCTAAAGCGTTTTTAGTTTTCTCAGATCATATTTTATTGGGTGATGTGCCGGAACTAAACGTCTTCCATAATTCTTTGAAAAAAATTTGAAAATTTTATCTGAAATTCAAATGTTGCAAAACTATTGTTTTATTTTATTTTTATCAATTTTTCATTTTTTCCCCGTGAATTCTATTCTGTAAAAATAACTATAATTTAAAAGAGTCACAAAATTAATGGACAAAATCAGCAAATTAATTATAGCAAATCTGTATTTTATTAATTATTTGTATTTTATAATTATTTAAAAATCTCGCGATAATCGAATCAAGACAAAATTGCGTTAAGTGCTAAGAGCGATAAATTTGACGCCAACAGTTATGCTGATAGTCTAAATGATTTTTAATTCCTTTTGGAAATAATCAAATTAATTAGCCGCTAATTTCACCTGTCGCCTGAATGTTTCATTTGCGCTCCCATGCCACCCGAATTAAAAGTCGACTATAAATTTCGCATTCTGATATCGGCGCCAAGAATTTTGGCCTGGCACTTCCTAAATCAAAATTCATTGCATTTCCACTTTCGTCGGAATTTCTTAACAATTTTTTCCCTTCTTTTTTTTTGAGACACCTGTAAATCAAAATTTATTGTACACCGCGGTGCACGACCGGGCCGAAAGTTCATTGATTTATATTTCTCATAACAAACGAGCCATAAAACATCGTTACGTTTTCTTTCGTCAGTTTTCTAACATGTCGTCGAAACAATCATTCATTTCAATTTTCCATGTGGTTTCATAATTCTCAATTTCGAAGACTTAATTACCGGACAGTTTTTTTTCACCGTTAGACTATCTAAATGGTGTTTAAGTTTCATGCGCGAGATTTTTAAAGGTGGGCCAATTTCGTGGACACTATTTTGACAATCAGTTTATTAGGCTCGGTAAATAAAATTAACGGTACTATCTCAATTAATTGGCCGTTTGAATAACGTTATCAGCAAATTACACAAAATCTTTGCCAAATTCTTTCTTTCTTTTAATTTCTCTTTTTTTTTGACATTTTAATTAATGTTCTCAATGATTGTTTTATTGTGCGCATATTCTCTAGGTCATAAAAATTGTACGCGAAATTGCGTGCAAAATAAATATACTGACGTGCTATTCGGTGGTATTATAGAAAGAGCAAAGGTTTAAGTGATGATTGTCACTCGTATATAAAGTAACATGGTTGGAAAGTAGATAATTAGACTGAAAGGTTTCGAGAAATGTCAGAAAAACCGGATCGGTCGTGTTTATGATCTCTGCGACTTCCAATTGGTTTCCAATTTTCAACCAGGTTGTACTTCTCCAATTGCCCCGATCGCGGCTGACGTGACTCGTTTTGGCAATCGCCGATGATTTGTTTCGACCGTTACGCAATTACACACTAATTGATCATTAGTCAAATTGTAATAACCCACGATTTAATGCCACACCGACCTCCAAAAAATTGTCATAACTTTTTGACTGTCAAAAGTTTCTAAACAAAATGTTCCAGTCGTTTCGTATGACATTATTTTGATGGTTCATTGAAAACTGATTCAATTCAATTATTTATTCTTATTTTATTTGTTTATTAATTTAGTAATTTGCTTGACTATTTTTTCATTTTTTTCAATTTTTTAAAATTGTTTAATCATCGTCGATTTGCAAGTGAGTTGTTACGGATTTTCATTATCGACATCGGAAGCGAATTTTAAGAAACTCTCCGGGTTAATCAGTTGTAGCCAATTAATTTCGCAAGTAAGTCGACGGGAATTAAATTGAATTCGATTTAGATAACCCGGGGCCCGTTCGAATTTATTTTCGATTTTGCGGTTTTAAAATTTAAATGCTGATGATTTTTTTTAGAAAACCTCGCGATAAAAGACATCTCGCGCTCGATAGGCCTCGATTCGTTTCGGCCGTTTAAGTGGGGCCATATTTTTACAAGTTGAAAACAATCATAAACGTGAAACGTTGAACCTGACAGAACCGAACCAACCGAGGCGTGCATCAGCCCTGATATATATAATGTACGTGTATGATTTAATTAATATTTATATGTTTGCCCACTTGGCATGACGCTTCCTTCGCGAATTATTCCTTCCTCTCTAAACTCCTAGCATTATTCGTCGGCGATCGCCAGTCAGCCTCTCGGAATATCTTAACCACGCGTTCTTGACCGACGCATCGCCTACGTAGAATTTCATACCAACGTCAAAACATTTGTTTTATTGCAAAATGTATATTCTTCATTGTGGATCAAAAAATTGGCCAAAATGAAATTCTGCTTTTTTCTTGATTTCACTTGCCCAACCTGTGATAGTAATTTTTAAGGGGACATTTTGATGAGAAATTTTTAAAAAAGTCTCAGTTTTAGTATACAATATCTATTCTATTCGTAGATGATGAAACACTGTTAAAAAATAAAAAGTTTATAAATATGAATATAAAAAAAATATAAAAAATTATAAAAAAATAAATATAAATATTTTTAAACAAAATAAATTTTTTGATTTTCAAAAGTTCTACTGATAATTTTAAATAAATTTTAAATATCAAACACCAAAAGCAAAAGCGATATTTAATTAATTTTGTACCGTTTTTTGTATTCAAAATTTCTCTTAATTAGTTTGTTTGATATCGAAAAACAATTGATCCAAGATGAAGGTGATATTAAGACGTTAAAAAAGTTGTCGTGGTGTTATATCAAGACCAGAATGCGGATGCAATAATATCGACCCAGATGCATACTCAAGTTCTGATTTTGTCCAAAAAGTTTATAAATCGTCATAATTAGCCAAAATTCGAAGCTAATTAAGGCAAATAGTTTTCGAAGCAAAACTTTCATCTAACTTATAATTTTGACATTAAGTGAAATACGTGGAGGGTCTAATGATCAAGTACATTATTTTAAATTTTACCATGATCAATGAAGACATCTTCATTTTATGTCTTTTGTGAATACAAAATTATACATTTCATTATAAAGTGAAAACTTGATTAGATCCTGAGTGATTAAGTTAATTTTGATATTTACATGGACATTTTTATTTGAAATTCTCTTAAATATCAAAACAAATTTTAATTATCGTATACGACGATTTTAGAATTTCATTTCTTTTTTATTTTTTGTTTCAACTTAATTGATTAGTTAATTAGTTTGTTTAGTTTTTGATTATTTTTAGTTGGTTTGTTGATTTTTTTCTTGAAAGCCCTTCCTCATCATCAAAACTAAATTTACAGGGCCCATTTGATTTTAAAGTACTCATAAACATGTAGTTCCATAAATTACGTCCAATCATTCTGCACTAAAATTGTTCCGACCGTCCAAATACTCAGGGAACCAGACTCTTCATCCGTACGATACTTTGTCATCGAAAATGATAATACAAACCGTTGTAATAAACTCATTAAAGGACAACGCCAAAGCCTCGGATAAACTGGACGCTAATTTATGCATCATGTCTTAATATAAAATTTAGTTTTGACGTATGGGCATACGCGTTAAGCCATGAAACTGTTCAGCGGTCGGGGACGCGCCGATGATTAATGACCCCTTGTTACCCAAAAGCAAACATAAATTTCGTAAATATATGTATATACAAGTGCACTTTTTCCGTTCACGTTGTTTCTCTTTCCTTCAATATATCTAAAGGCGTAATTAATTTTTGACTAATTATTCGGTTTTCAATTTTGAACATTTTCAATTTGACGAGAGAGAAAATTTGTTTGATTTTCATTATAATAACTATGATTCTAATCAACCTGTCTGTAATAAACCGTTAAAAAATTTCTAAAAAAAATTCACAGGTTTTTCTTTTTCTCAAGAGATCTTTTTTTAATTTTTTCATTCAATAAAATAGATAAATATTTTTTCAATTTTCAAGTTCGTTTTATTATTTTGTTTTCTCATCATGAAAAATCGTTTTGGAATAACGAATATTTTTTTCCGAGTTATACTTGTATTTTATTTTTACGACACGAATAAAAAAATATCTGTGTTTTCAAAAACTGACTCAGATTTAATTTTTTTTCCCTTATTTGTTTCATATTTACTAGGGATAAAGTAAAATTGAAGGCAATTGAATATATTGAACAACAAAACCTAATGAACTGTAAAAGAATAAATCTTCTGTTTGCTGAGAACAAATTTGTTTTCTAAAATTCAACATTTTTGTAAAGAAAAAAAATCTTGTTTGAATGAACGAATAAAAAAAAGAAAAAACAAACCTGTGAGAAGAGGTAAACAATTAAGGTTTTACGATCAAAGTTGAAGATTCCGGTATTGCGGAAGAAGATGAGTCAAGTGACTTGCGACCAGCTGTCGTTTGTCAGGATTAAAATTTAAAGAACCGAAATAATTAGCTTCACACATCACGGATGTACGTAAATGAAGTATCCTGTTATGGTTATTTTGTTGTTCAATTTTGGATCGCTGTAATGTTTGAAATAACGTTTCACGTTAGTTCAAAATCCCCTATTAAAAAAAAAAACAGAAACTAATTTTCATTTATTATAAATTTAGCGAAATGAAACAAAGTAGTTATCCACATTTAATTCAGTCAGCAAAGGTAAAGCTTTTAATACTAAATTATTGGTCGGATTAAGAGACATTTTTTCCGGATGAAAAAAATATCGCACTGCAAGGCGATTTGATAAATTGATGAAAACGAACGACTTTTCTCACTGGGCGATTAATTTATTTGCGTACGATGCCCCCCGGTATAATGTCTTCTCGCCTCTTTCAGCGGCACCTGTTGCGCGGTCCACGTGCACGGCATGAAAAACCTGTCGCTCGTCGTAAAACTACGAGTCGCGGAGAAAATCATCTTTACGATGCCAACTCATGTTGGACGTCGCGTGAATTTTTGTCCAATCCAATTAAAAGAATCCTCGTTAAATCGAACGTGTTTGCTAATTAATTATCCCTAATCTTATCTCTTTCGTCACTTTGAGATATCAAAGCCTTATAACTCGAAAAAAAAATATATATATATCGGAATTCCAAAATTCCAACTCTGAAATATTTTTATATTTTACTCTTCATTTTGTATCAATCAATCTTAGACGTATCAATGTTTTTTTACAAATTTTTGTTTTTAATTTTTGTATTTTAATTTTGTTGTTTTCAATTTTTTTGTGCGGTATCAATTATTTTGATGCTGTTTAAAGTAAATATATAAAGTGAAGGGTATATAAAACCAAGAAATGAAAAAGACAGAATGACATGACTTGTAATTCCATCCGGTGGAATCGCACGCGTCAACGTATGTGCGAAGCTCTGAAAGCTGTTGAATAATGTCGTTTTGCCATATGCTCGATTAGGTATAACGTAATGACACGTCCAAGAGCGTTGCCACGCATCCTCGCAGCGGCTAATGTACCGCTACGACACACCGACAATCTAGTCTAACCGCGAATCATTATTTCAGTCTATGATTATGCAATGTCCTAATCGGTGTCCATTAATTAATCATTCGTCAAACTTGTTCTTTCTGATTCACAAAAACATGCATAACTTCCACCCTATACAAAATGTAACAATCAATTTTGCCAAATTTTACACAGCAAAATGATAATTAAAAACAACTTTAGTAATTAAAAAAAAATTATTATAATTGTTTTGTTACAAATCAAAAAATGAACTTTGTGATTATTGATCTTAATTTTGTAAAAACATCTTGGACTTTTTGGAAGGACCATTTTTTAATTTTTAATTTTTGTCATATTATTTAAATACTTTTGTTTGGTTTGTTTCAAGTTAAAAATGGTAAACTCTGTTTTACTTTCAGAATGCGCATTGGAAAAAGAAAATGCGTTTGACAGTGTCGGCAGTCGTGACATTTCAACTGTTAGCCCAAATTGTACTTGGATTGGACATTCTAGTGACCAGACATGGGGACGGGGACATATTCATCGTCGAAGGTAAAATAGCTCGTGTTTCATTTTGTTCAAACATTTTTGCAACATTTTTTAAAATAACTTTTTTTATAACTTGTTTTTCTATTCAATAAATTTATTGTAGATGAAAATGTTTCGGAGCTAAATTAAGTGAAGATAAATGGTGAACATTGTGGAATAAAAATAAAAAATGAAAACTGTTAATGCAGCATTTAAAAAATCAAGAACCAAAGTTGAAAAATTGATCGCAGTGAAATATCATGTTTGGCATTCACAGATGTTCTAACTAACACTAATCTCGAGATGTTCCCCTTTGTTAGATCGTTATTTCATACCTCGACATATAGGTAATACTTTTGCAAATTCTTGTTGCACCAAATGACAAATGATCGGTCTGACAAAGCAATACAAATTATAGAGTCTATCGCCAAACTGCGCGACAAATCCCTGCTTTGCCACGACGGCATGCATCGAATTATTCAACCATAAAATCGTACAACTGTAAACCACGCGTTAACAAAAATCAAAAATTTTCCTCGCTCTGTGGAGAGATCGAGAGACATGTATCATTTTCAAATGACATTTTTCATTCAAACATTTCTAATCTCATATAATCCAATTTTTTTTTTCATTTCAATTGTAGTACACTTTTATTGAGTTGTAATGTTTCTCTTTTTTTCAACCTTTCAATCAGACTTTCGCGACAACCGTCAATAAACACATTTAATCTAATGTGGGGCCGCGAGCATGTGCATATACGTGCGACAAAAAGCGACCGTCGGTATTTCACGCTCAAAATCACGGCGAACGGAACTCGCGATTTTTCATTCCAAGAAGCCGCCGGTTGATCGATGCCGAAGACGCATAAGGGGAACAGCTGTCAAGCCGTTACAACGCGGTCAAGTGTACAATGAAAACTTCATGAATTTTTATTGCATACTCAATCATTTATAGGTTGATTTTTGCAGCCCGCGATGTTTGTATAGCAAACTGTTGAGAGCAAAGAAATAAGTCTATGACATGCAACTTCTTTTACAACTTCACAAATATAAATCCAATTTATACAATTCATTTAGTAAAAATAAATCGATCTTATAATTTTGTTATACAAATTTACACAACATTTTGCATGCACAAATTTAAGATATTTTTTAATACAATTAGAATTTTTTTGAGAATTTTTTTCATACAAAGTTTAAAAAGAAAATTGTTTCAGCTTTAGAATCCTCTACTTTTTTTTCTCATAATTTTCTTTTTCTCATCAGGTTGAATATTTTGCTTCGAATGATTTACATATGCAAAAGAATCTAGGTGGTACAAATTGCTCATATAGGGATAATTCAAAACTTTTGTTAAAGATAGAGAGAGAGAGGGGTTTTAATTGATTTCTTGAGATTGAAGCACACGTACGATTACTTTAATGATATAAATCAACGTGTTATATGGAATAATTCATATAAGACGAAGAGAGAAAAAAAGTAATTATACGTGTACATTACCTTATCGCGCGGTGTAATGAGTGTTACGTGTACCGCGATGTCTGCCGAGTCTGAGGTACAAGAAATTTATACATCACTGTTGAATATAACCCAAACGTTAAACTTTTATTATAATAAACGATTTTTTTATTCTGTAAGATGTCATCGTCAGTTAAATTTCGAATTTCATTTTCACGTTATTTGAATTTAAAATTTATTCAGTTGAATTCTTTTATATGTTAAATATTCATCTCTCTATGTTTTTTGTAATTGTATTATTAAACAATTAATTAATTTAATTATTTAAATTAATTAATTTAATTGTTCAGCTATCTTACTATTTTATTATCTTCTTTACTTACAAAACTTTTTACTAAAATGTTTCATTTTTAAACAAAACGATGCACAAAATTATCTTCAAGTTTTAATTTGGATTAAATTATATATTTTTGTATTCGTTCAGATTAATTATTGTAATCAATTTTTCTACTTTTTTTTATTTCACAGGATCCTGTACAACAGCGTGCGAGATTTTCAGCACAGGAACCGCTAGTCCTTATTACAAAAACTCAACAAGGACAATATACGACGCGGAAGATTTATCGTGCACTTGTCAGTGTCACCCGGAACTACCAGTTTTTCGGGACGACTTGCAAATTTGTGTCAGCGACATCCACGGTAAAGAAACATTCGAACTTTTATCTCCCAACCGGAAGGCAAAACACAATTTACAAATTCATGTCGATCTGACGGAAGACGAGATACAAAAAGCGCTGCATCAACTTACAATTTCTAAAACGCATAGATTTCTCCACAAGAAAATCGGTATCCGATGAAAAGAGGTGAAAAAAAAAAATCGTACGCGCACGTGGACTGCACATCTTTGCCGCGGTGTGTCTCTTTCTCTTTTTGCACTCGAGCTCTCTTTCATTGGGCCGCGCGTTTATTTCAATCGAAAACACTCGGCAGCTGTGCGACTAATCATCCAAACCAATCTATTATACACAGATTGATTTCATTTGACGTTCAAATAACTCTTCGCATCCTACTTGTCAATTTTTCTATACCTTACGATTTATCTCCTCATGCAAAAACTTCAAAATGAATTACATTTAAATTTCTAAAGAATTTAAATTGAAAAATTCATACATGTTTTAACTTAAAATATTGTCTTAAATTCAGACAAAATTAATCTTAATTTGAGACTAAAGTGCACTTTACACTTTACAATAAGAGACTTTTTTTGTTTGATAGTCACTTTTTATAATGATCAGGTGCAACGTTTACAATCAATTTATTTGATAACGAATGATTGCCACTTGAGTTGTTGATTCCGAAAAAATTGCGTTATTTTTATTTTCCTGGGGCGTAAATTTCATGCATACAACTGCGGCTATAAACGTCAAAGTTTATCGTGATCGTAAACAAATTTTAAGTCTTTTTCAGCAGTTTATTAGCGATGTTTATTCGATGCCACAAGTTTGCGTTTTTATTTTAAATGGAATACGAAAAATAGATTACTTTTATTTGCGCCTGTTCTAGTAGGTTTTTTCTTTCCTTTTCTTTTTTTTTCTTTTATATACGTGAACACATCGATTATTTAGTATGGAACAGGTTCCCCGAAGGAAAGTCTTCAGATTGAATAAATCAATTTGAGATGAATTTCGATTTCAATTTTTGACAAATCGACCTTATCTGTTAGACTTGCGACATTTGTCAAACCGCCAATAACCCTGACCTTACACAGCATCTAGTTGCACCATTAGCATTCCATCTTGTGCCTCGTCTTTCCTGACCCCTTGCTTATCTGTACAATTTTTTTTTTACAACTCACAAATTTCTCAATGTCGTCGAAGATACTTTCTAAGCAACTGACTTAATGTGACAAGTACATTTTTAATTTGAAATTTTTTTTTGCGAAACATGATACTGAATTTAATTTTCAAATACATTTCCAAAATGACCGAAATCAAAATTTCATCAAAAATTTAACAACAAAATATAATTTCAAAGAATAGTTTTCTTTCACAATTCTATTTTTTTTCTATTTTTTTAGAGAATTATGGAATTATTTGAGAATGTATAATTTGTCAAATTTAAACTTTGCACGTTTTTGAAAGTGCTTAAACAGTGCAAGCTGAAATTAATAGAGGAAAGTTCGAGCACATATTTATAGTTCCAATGCAAGTTTTGATCATTAAACAATTGCAAGGCTGATTAAACGTAATGAAATATTCAACAATGACAATTTACTTGGTTTGATATAATTGAACCCAATTTCGTTGCACTCAATAATAATAAAAGATAAAATTAAAAATAATAATGCAGCAATGACAAGTTTCGGAGAAGACTCGTTACGATGATGTGACAGATGTTTTATGTTATGAGAAAAACGTGTAAATGTTAACTCGTAGTTTCTACGTGAGTGTACTGAAAGCCAGTGAAAAGACTGTTAATGAACTAATTCTAGGAACATAATTGTGTACTTGAAATATCGCGAAGCCTGGTGCGAAAGCAATTTACATTTTTACGAATTTGTCCAGTTTTGAAATTCGACCGCGTTTGTCAATGTTAAAGTCATTACCAAAATGAATAAAATGTTCATAACAAAAAATTGGATTTCAAAGTTTGTATATCGTTTATGGGAATGTCGACCGATCTAAAAAAATTGAACTGAAAGTTGTATTACAAATTTAAATGTAATTTAAAAATAAAAACAAAATTAATGTTTAATTTAAAAAGAATGATAAAATTAAATTGCCATTTCATTAACTTTTTAACTTTCGATCAACGCGAAATGCGTATCCGAACGCGATGTCACGTAAAGTGGACTTTCGTAACACGAGATGATATGATCTCGCGGGATTTCTTCTGAAAGCAAGAGAACTGCCGAAGGATACCAAATTAAAAACAACTTGATTAAACTGAAACTTATTCGCCTGGCATCCGAGGCGCATTAGAATGTTTCCGTCGTGCGATGGCAAACCAATAAATATTTGCTGGAAAATAGTTTCTCGTGTTTTGCTCAAGTATGCGAACTCGGCAACTGAACTAGAAAAATTCACGAGATAATTCTCATCCAACTTTGATTTTCAAATTGAACTAAACATCGTTATACGAATTATCTTAAAAGTTCCAGAACAAGGATTCCTAAAACGTTTGCAAAAGTTAGAAATTTTGCAAAATATATATACAACCTGGCAAATTAAACTTAGCCAAATTTTTAATACACAAATCGTTACAACTCGAATTGTATATTTTACGAGATTAGGATGTCAGTATAATCACGAGGTCATCGCCGGTTCAAAGGTTAGCATTCGATTGGAATGGCAGGCTGAATTTCAAACCTACTAATTTCATTAGACCGCAGATATGAACATTTCAGTTCTCATTTTGTTGTATTTATTCTTACTAAAACATTTTCAAAATTTTTCAAATAAGTATCCAAACTAAATGTTGAAATCGAGAA
Organism: Trissolcus japonicus; assembly: GCA_030522925.1. Lineage (NCBI taxonomy): Eukaryota > Metazoa > Arthropoda > Insecta > Hymenoptera > Scelionidae > Trissolcus > Trissolcus japonicus. Next base: position 351,911 of record JAPYZS010000138.1, on the reverse strand, counting down.
AAACAACGTTGGACGTTTTTCTTGAGCAAAAATTATTTAATATGTTGAAATTATGATTTGAAATTAATTTAAGCACGTGAAACTGATGATCGTGAATACATCTAGGAGAGGAAAGTTTTTTGTAGCATGCGGGATAATGGGCACGAACCGCGCAACCGCATAGTTGGCTGTCTCTTACAGTTCCGGCGATGACACTAGTAATCCCTAATGGGATTCTTCTTGCTTTTTCGTTAGCAAAAAGCGCGAATGTGCATTGCTTTAATAAAGCCGACCACCAGAAGCTAGAAAAATTCCCGCAATTACCCGTATAGTTTATGTCCCATGACTCGCCTTTTTCATTTTTTCTTAATAATAAAAGCGATGATCTGACCAACATTTTTCATTCATTAGTTACAACAATAAATCAGTTTGAATCAAACTCACGACCGGGGACAAATTATTGACAAGTTAAAATAAGCTACTGAAATTTACGAGAAGCAATTTCATGTAATTGAAATTCAGCACCTTCTCTGGTTGTTAATCTTGAATTTTAGAAGAGAGACTTGTGTCTAAACACTATTTTTTGTGATAGTAATTTTATCTCATTTTAATATTTAGATTAAAAATAAAAATTGAAAAAAAAACTAAAAGAAAAAACTCACATTTAGTTGAGATCAGCTGCATCTTCCCTCGTCAATTGTCTGTTTCGACATAAAATTGACACCTGTAAAACACGAATTCACAAAATTTAGTAGACAGTTAAGACAAAACTGTACATTTAAAATAAACTGAGCTAACAGTTTAAGTAATTAGTTCCTCGGTTATAAGAGCACTTTTAGGGGACCTGAAAGTATAACATTTATTGCTTTTTTAGAGTGCAACGCAGCAGGTTTCGTCGGTGAATCAGGCCTCGTTGAAAAAGTGCCATACGTATTTCTTCCCGGAAAGAATCAGATTATTTATCCACAAGCCGAAATTAAATTCGAAGGTAATCAAAGCATTAAAAAACAAGAAGATATTTACATATTTATTCAAGTTTCTTTTTAATGTTTTCATTATGTTATTAAATAATTTTGCCCCGCAGGAGTCAAAACACCTATTTGCGGAATAACAGGATCTCAGAAATTAGTGAAGACTGGATGGCTCGAGTTGAGAAATTTGTCCAACGCCGAGCCTCCTTTCAGATTGCTCCGAGATGATGGAAAAACTTACTTACAAGTTAGCATCCTGGCTTTTTAATTATAATTAAAGTTTATGATGATTAGAATTTAAATAATTTAACTAACCGCAAAATTATCTTTATTGTTAATTTAATTTTTTTTAATTCAACTTCAGTGGACTGGAGAGACGGACCTTCGAAGTGAAAGCGAGGGAAAAATTGTACTGACGAAATTGGTTTGCAGAGACGCGTATCCTGGTTCATCCTATACCGGTGTTTTTTCGCCCTGCGTTGCATTCAGAGTCGCAGGTTCCTCTTCCAGAAACGGTAAACAATTTTTAAAATCACTCATTTTTCATTTCTTAATTTGTATTTCAATTTTTTTAAATTTTTTAAATAACAAAATTTCTTCTCAGGTATCAGAGAAGTGACATTTTTGAGCAACTCTCGACTGGAGGAAGGTTTGTCAGCGACCGAGTACACTGCCATCGGCCTGTCATCCGTCCTCCTGGCTCTCATCTACGTTGTCAGTGTGTCACTTTATCTACAAAGCAAAAAAATAAAAAGAAAACCTAGCCAGGACGACGCCGAACTTGTGTTCCCAGAGGGTAGATCGATGGGGCTGGGAGTGGTAAAAAACAACCTTCTCCTGGCTGCTCGACATTTTGAGAATGAAAATGTCAGTGGCCCCAGCGACAGTGACGTTGGAGACGACCTTCTTCAGAGCGACGGAGAACCAGGATTTGAAAATGTAAATAACATTCAGTACTCTGGGCACAAAAACGTTCAAGTTTTAAAATGTAAAATGTACAAATTAAAAATTAAAAAACTGTAATTTATAAAAGTTGCAAAGTGTAACATGTAAAAGTTGTAAGGACAAATTTAATCTGAATGCTAATCTTTCCTAAATCTGATTTTTGTTTAGGTGACTGCTGCTATAGTACATCCAAATGTGACAACAAATCCGGAACCAATGGGAGGACTGGCAAATCCTGGAACAATTGTAAGCGAACGACTGCCAGAGGAGAATGTTCGAATTGTGGAAACAGCGGAGAATCAGTCTCAACAACAAGATACGCCGGTCCATCCGGGGATCCAGAGAAGGAAGTTGTATTTCAATCCTGCTTATTTTGACAGGCAACTTCTTCTGGTAATGATATCCCTGTTTAATATGTTTTAAATAAACAAAAGGAACACAAATATTATAAAATAGATACAACAAATGAAATGTCTGACGAATTAAAACTTAATTTTAGGCTCCACCCCCGGCTGCTGTTGAGTTCCTGCTGAAAATCCGAGAAGTTATTGCCATCGCCAAACATAAAATGTTAGCTAAACGTTTTGTTCCTACTTTGTTTGGTAAGAATTATAAAAAAAATCAATTAAAAAAATGTAAAATTATTCAACTATTTTTTTCACGTTTCAATAATTCATTTTCAGGTATTGCTGAAGAGGACAGTGCTTCAGAAAAGAGCGTTACGAAAAGAGCGTTACCCGGACGCTCAATCCAAGGGTCTGTCAACGGCTCGGTCAGCCAATCGAAAAAGTTCCAAAGTTGTACCGGCTGTCCCGGCTGCACCGAACAGTTTTACGCGCCGCCCCTTCCTGACAGCAGTCGCGCAATCCCTGGTGAGAATCGCGTCAGAGCGTGGTTGGAGGACGTCAAAACCCTGGACCGACGTTGGAAAGATTTCGAAACCCAAAAGTACCCGGACAATCCGAAATCACTGAGTCAAAGTTTGGAGTACCTCAAGGAGATGAGGAAGTTCGATGTCTCCGACTCGGAGAGTGTTCCAATGAAAAATTCATCGTGGAGGGACAGTTCCTCGATGTTGCAATCGTTTAGGAACATCGCCAGGAGCGAGATCTTGGGAACCGACGACAGACACAGCGTCCCTGGACGTTCGGCCAGATCGGTGATCGAGGACTCAAACTACCGACGTCAGGAATTGAGTAAAAATTCGAGCTCCATGGAAGAGATTGCGGCTAACGTGAAGATCAGAAGGGCCATAGAGAATTCGTTTATGAAACAGTTGGAGGAGTCAGCCCTGCTGGAGCAGAAGAAGGAGCAACTCAAGGAAGCCATCAATACAACCGTCACCGCTCCAAGCCAGGATCCAAAAGCCCCGATGGAACTTCCGGACATGATCAACGAGCTTCCAAAAAATCCGAGGAAGATAATGGACGCTGTGATTCGCGAGATGGTGGTTTCAAAGTCGATTGACAAGAGCGACCCCGATCATCCGGCGGGATTCGACTACGAAGTGGACAGCTTGGAACGAACGAAGAACCCAAGGAAGATCTCCTGTTCGTCTACTTGCTCGAACAACGAGACCGGGTCCTCCACAGCTCTGCCGATGGACGAGGAACTGACGATGCAAAATGCGGTGATCAACGCGAAAACCGGTGAGATGACAACGTCCAAGTTGAGAAGAAGCAACAGCGAGCAGAGCTTGAACTTTTCGGAGTTGGTGACGCAGAAGCCAGAGAACTATTCGTTGGTCAGTGAAGTGTACGTGAATGACGGCTACGACAGTCCGGCGAGCGACGATTCCGGTCCGGAGATCCAGTACGAGCCCGAGAACCCAGGCCACTTGATGATCAAAGTGCACGACTCGCCGGAAAATTATATCCGTCAGGATGAGTCTGAATACGAGCCGGACACCCTGGACAGGAAGCCGATGAAGCTCAAGGTGAACGAGGAGATGAGTTACCAGAAGAGTATTAAGAACGAGTCCTACATGGATTCACTGGAACGGCCAGGCCAGATCCTGCTCAAGAGCAACGGCAGTTTCAAACTCCAGGCGAACAGCAAACCCAAGATGAAAAGAGGCCTGCGGAGTCTTCGTGAGATCTACGAGGCCAGGATGAAGGGACAGAGCATCGAGAACATGCTGGTTCGCGATGACAATGTCCTTCAGATCAAGAACCAAGGGGATGATTCGGATTCGGATAAGTCCTGGCATAAGACGAAGTACCTCACTCCAGACAGCAGACAAGCTCGGAGGCAGAGGAAACCGATGAGCAGGCCTGACGTGGTTCCCCCGCCACCGACGATGGAGGAGTTTTATCAGCGACCTGATCCTCCGGGTAGGATTGAGGAGATGCAAAGGTTCGTGATAAAAAACGAGAAGGACAGGAGTTGTGAGAAGGCGGGCTACCCTACGACCACCAACGGCACTCCTGTCCACGCTGTTCCCTCTGCCTGCGTAGGGTCTCGGACCTGGACCAAAGAGTGTGCTAAGCACGCGAAGAGGGACACGAAGGAGACCAGTCAGGAGCATCTTGTCAAGTATGATTCCAGTTGTCACAGACAGAAGAAAGAGTTCAGACCTGGTGTGACGACTAAAACCATCAGGAGTGCTCACAAGGTTCCTAATAAGAACTTGAGCATGTACAGACTGGCGCAGAACCATCAAGTTAAGGTGGATGACAGCGGGTATTTGAGCAGCGCAGACAGCAGCGAGTCGCAGAAGCAGCTGCTGAAGAGCGACACTACGGAGGGAAGCTTGTCTGAGACCGACGACACTGAGTCAATCTGCGACGGGGCCAGTGAAAGCGGCGCGGAAAGCATCGGCACTGACAGCGTCTTTTTCGGTAACTTTAGAAAGCTCTCGGAGGCGTCCAAGTTCTCGAAAAGTACGGACAGTGGGGTTGATGTTGATACACAAAATACCTTTTTGAATCAGTCCCATCTGAAGCTTGAGATGTTCCCTGGGAGCAACCTGTTCAATGCGAGCGACAGCGAGGCTGAGAGTTTCGTCACGGTCTTGGCGCCGAATTCTAGAAGGAGAAATAGTTTAGTGTTATAATGATATTCTTAAGATGTTCAAATCGCAAGATTTACAATTGTATAATTTTTATATGTATAATTTCTAGTTGTTATATTTAAAAATACTACTATGTTCATTAAATTTATTTGAATAGTAGCTGTTACGAGGCCGAATGTGCAATATTGTTGTTTCATAGCAAACTTATATAACTGTACATAAATAAATAATGTTAGTGTAATTTATTGACAAATTAATAATATAAAACTTGTTATTTAATTGTAAGAAGAATGGTATATTAAGAGTTGTAACTGTATAATATATTGTCGCGTGTAAATATCTTCATTGAATGATATCTTGCCGACGAGGTATTATTAATTTATCAATAGTTGAATTATAAACAATTAAATTTATAATTCCAACTTATTTATTTCATAAATTATTTTATAAATTGTATCGGTAGATTCATAATGATAGTCTTAATAGCGAGTACAAAAAAAAACATATTTAATTTAACATGTTTAATTTATAATCAATTTGAAGCGCATGCTTTGATGTACCTGTTTAATTTCGAAATTTATTCAAAAAAAGCTTTGTCAATTTATTTCTATAATTTTGGCGAGCTGATAAATAAAGACACTAAATGAATGAAACTTGTATTATATAAGGGATCGAGAAACATATTGTTTTTCTCCTTTAGTATAGAAGGGTGAAATGGTAAAGGTAACAAAAAATTTATTAAATTTTAATACCACGATGATGTACGTTGATAAATAATAATAAAGTTTTTTTTATTAAATCAGTGTTAACGTTTAATTCAAATCTTTTATACAATATATTACAATCCAAAGTATAATTACAAAGGAAATCTTGGGGCTTTTTTCAAACAGCGATGGACAAGCTATTTCTGTTCTCCTTTTTTAAGTCACCTCAAGTTAAACTTTTCGAACTAACATTGTCAACGGATGCGTCTTCCAACGCTCTCGCTAGGACACAAAGCATCTTCGATTTGAACTTATTGACTTTCGCTAAATCACTGTCAGGTTGTGGCGATTCGGATGTTTGTTTTTTGTAATAGTAATGTACAATATCCCACATTAACTCGCGGAATTTCAGAACCGCTGCGATTGTTCTGTGGATGAAATATCCAAGCATTAGCTATAATAGTTAATAACAACAATTAATTATGAAACATTAACCATTTTAACTTACTGCTCTTCACATGCGATTTTTACATTTGACTTCCCGATGAATTCAAATTTGACACAATCCTTTCCTTTGGTGAGATGCACATTTCCTGAACCAAATAAGATAACGCTCAAGGGTGATACCATGCTCGATTCTCGAATTATCTCTGCTCGTCTCTCAGGGGAATGGTATTTCCTATAGTATGTCAAAAACGGACTAGGCCATTCCTTTCGGTGATAATTAACAGTCTCTGGCGTCAACATTCCTCTTGTTCCGTTTCTGAATATTTGTAAACGAGATATCTATTAGATTACAAAATTATCAATAGGTGACAAACATGTTAATATCTTACTCAGTTTCAAACAGGCCGTCGGTTGATCGCAATATGCCATCAACAAAGGTAAACTTTTTCTGGCGCAAAATCTGATCTGTCCCTGCTAATAACAGTCCTCGAACCAATTCATCCAGTTCGGAAAATCTGTTGATCTCATTGTCAAATTCGTCGATGTTGAGAGATTTTTCAATCATCCCGCATGCATACAAAGAATCAAAAATAACTCGCCGGAGACCTTCAAAAGTATTAATTGTATATTAGTTTGTTCATGAAGAAATTTTTATCACACAACCTTGTTTCTTACTTGATAAATATTTCACTCTATCCGGTACCAGTCGATTTGCCGCGTGAAATCTGAGCGATTCTCTTGCATCGATCTCTCGTGCATACTGGCTCTGTCTAAAAAGCCACGCGTACGCAACGTGATCGCTAAACGGCTGGTACTTTTGTTTCACGTCTCTGACGGCGCTTTTGTTCGTTAAAACGTCGACAAATATATCATGAGACATTGAGAATGCGGCAGTTATCGTCAACATCGGATCGACACACCTGAAACCAAATCAATTACTTAAACCTCTTTACTAAACGAACACTTTTAATGAAACATTCAAAATTGAACGATTGAATTACTCAAAAATTCGAGACAGAATCAGAGCTTTGGCAAGAGTCGGATGCTCGGCGAAGTTGGCAATACGTTTGCCCAAATAGGTGAGTTTTTCATCTGAGTCTATTGCCCCGAGTTTGATGAGACTGGAGATCGCTTCGTTGATGGCAGTCACTGTCGGAGGATCTGGCACTGAGCTCAAAAATGTCTCAGCTTTTTCGTCGCTATAAGATTTACAATCAAGAACAACCTTCTCCAGTGATATCTGCAAAATTTCCGGCACCGGGAAATCCGGCAGATTGTTAAACGTTTCTCTTGATATCATGTGGTAACTTTCTCCTGGTTGTACACGACCGGCTCTTCCTTTTCTGTGACCAGAAAAGATAAAAAAATCTCAATTAACAGTTCAATGTGTGTCTAAAAAAAGCAAATGACCCTATGTGATTACCTCTGTTCGATATTTGCTTTCGAAACGATCGAACTAACAAATGAAGTCGTACACCTTTGCTCGTCCCATATGAAATGTTTGTGCGTTGCACTGTCAACCACATAGACCACGTCAGGTATGGTAATTCCAGTTTCAGCAATGTCAGTGGCGAGGATGATTTTGCGAACTCCAGCCGATGGTTGGACGAATATTTTTTGCTGATCCTCGCTGGATATCCTCGAATGAACAGGTACAATTTCAAATGGTACCGATTGCAGATACGTGTTCTCCAGCATCTCCTTCAACTTGGAAATCATTAGCCAACTTGGAAGGAAACACAAGATCGCACCAGGTGGTTTCTCCAAAGTGATGTGTTGAATTAGATTTGCAATTTGGGGCAGGTCGCAAAGCGCTTCCTCCGGGATCGGAGTTTCGTTTCTTGCATTCGACGGCGCTATTCCCATCTGAACGATGTCTTCCATGAAATGATCCTTCACGGGATACAACATGCCAGGAACTTTGATCGAGGGACAGTCAAAATATTGTTCAAACTTTTTTACATTGATTGTCGCCGACATGATGATCACTTTTATATTAGGATTCAGCTTCATGGCACGTTTCAGTAATACGATGAGGATATCATTGTCGATAGTCCGGACGTGCGCCTCGTCCAAGATGATGTGTGACAGTCCTTGGAGATCGGGAAAATTCTGAATCTTGTTGCGAAAGATACCAGTCGTACAGAACAGAATCGACCCGGGGTATCTTGGCAGTTTTTGATCCATCCGTACCTGGAAATCAGATCTCAAAATCAGACATTATTTCGAATCAAAAATTAAAAAACTGATTTAATAATTCTAATCTTACATGATATCCTACAACATCTCCAAGCGCCTCTCTCCTCTCCTCAGCAACCCTTTGTGCAATGGAGATCGCTGAAATCCTTCGCGGCTGAGTTACAATTATGTTACAAGAGGAAGCCATATTTTTGGACGCGTGGTAGTCCATTATTATTTGAACGACTTGAGTTGACTTGCCACAACCAGTGTCACCTTGGATAATAAACACCTGGTGGGAATGCAGGTATTTTATAATTTCATTTCTGTGTTGCAAAACTGGAAGATTCGTCGCGTTATCAGGCCGATGAGACAGCCTAGCATGCAGTTGTTTATTCCTATGGATGGGATTCACGTTAAAATCGTTTATGATTTTCAGGTCCAGCTTTGATTTGAATTCCACATCGTCCTTTAGATCCAACTCGTTCTTGACAATTTCTCTGATGTTCTAACAAAAAAAATTTAAATATAAAATGAATAATAACATTATAAAAAACCGTTATACAAAATATATTACAAAAATTACATCAATGATTGTTCTGAAAATACCTTGTTATAATCCTCAACCAAATTTTCCATCTCGGTCATTCTTTTTTCATCGACTTTCAGAGGGACCCACTTATATGAATTTTCATCTTCAAAAACTACCGGATAACCTTTATTCGTGATCTTCCCCAGAGAATGGAGCCATTGCAGACATTTATAAGCAGCACTACTAGACGCGCTGCGCTTGTTCAGAGCCACAGCAGTGAACACATTTTCCTCCGGCCAAAACACCTTGTACTCGCATTGCCACTCGTTTTCATTCTTTGTTGAATAACTAATTTGGTACAGGCTCGGCTTTTTTAGTTCCTGAGACACTCTCGTATAACAGTTGTGGAGATTTTGTTTTGGTTCAGGATACAATTTAGCCAAATCTGAAATGACAGACATTTTCAATCAATGTATTCAATTATTCACAGCAGAGCTTTGCAATCGGTCGTTTCGCTTGGTATAGTAACAGTTGAAATATCCGCAGGTTTGTACAAAAATAAGAAAATAATAATATATACAATAAATAAAACAAAATAGTAAATAACAAACATTGTTAACAACTTTGTAAAAACTTTCTTTGCATCATTATGTGGTTAAACTTTTCAAAATTTTTTATATAAAAACGTAGTTGTTTAAAATACCTTTCATTGATACTTGAATACTGTGCTTGTTTTTACGTCCATGTTTGTTATGCCTGTGGATGTTCTCGTAATACGTGATACAATTGTTTATGTCTTTTAAAGAGTCCTAAAAACGAGAAAGTTTGCAATCAAAAATATTTAATATTTGAAAAACATGTTTGGAGTTTAAATACAACAATGATGGATACTTACAAATTTTTCTCCAACATCGTCCTTCACAATTCTACAATTACGACTTGTACTTTGACTGTGAAATTTGTTTACACTGTTTCTAGTAAAACTTTTTGCACTAAAATAATTGACGGTTCTCGTCAAAGCAAAATTGTGCAATCTCGGCCTGAAAAAAAACATCAAATTAATAATCAAATAATTGATCAATGTTGTATATATTATTTTTATACTTTTTCTTTTGTTCTGAATTATTTAACACTTACCACGCAGGGCCAGATTGGTTAAAAATAAAAAGAACTTGACTGAACATTGTTTATCACGTCTCATAATTTGTTTAGAATGTCACCAACCACTTCATTCACAATTATAAATTAATTTTCATCTCACAACAAGCATTTTAATAAACAAATTTTGATGGTTAGTTTTAGAGATTAAAATTTTTTCTCATCTCTCCATGAATAACAACACCATATCTGTATTTAAATCACTCCAACAAAATGTAAACAATACTAGATTTTCATTAAATTTTTTGCATGAATGTTATTTTTCTTACAAATCTATTTATTTATTTTCGCAAGCACATGAACCGGATAGAATCAGATGTTTCACTAAAAAATCACCGGCAGGTTCCTACATTACCGACTGTTACCGACAGTGCCTAATGGGTCGCGCGATCGCAAGTGGCGCGACCTATGCAAAACAAAAATGGAGGACGAAATGTGCTATGCGAAAGGGCCGCTGTAGCACGCCAAATGCAAGCGTTGTTCGAGCCCCAACTAATATGTATCCACCGTTAAACGATACGTATGTTTTCAACGTGAGACCGAGGGCAGCCGTTGGACTCGTCAGCGCGCTCACATTCTCTGCGCAATAAGCGCGACCCGCAACTAACCAAGCCGAAGATGTAAAGAAGCTCGATCGACCGTTTCATGTAATTATAAAAAGAGCGTCTTACAGTCTTACATAATTGTAAAACACCTCCGCTCCTTGTTTTCTCGCTGTTTCAACACGTCGACGATGTCAACCGCGTCTCAATCTTGATTCTCCATTACCGTTTCCGGTGAACCAAAACAATTAACATGTTTGGCACTCGGGGTTTTGTTTTGCACTTGTTTTTCATGAATGAAGAGCGGTTGCTTTTACAATTCGACTACGAGAGTTGAAATGAGGTTATTGTTATCAGATTGGTACTTTTTTTTATTATTCAACTTGTGTGTTGTTTGTTTAAGGTTGCGCAAATCGGTGATGAGTGAGCAGGAACGAACGATGGGCTTGGAGGCCGAGATGGCTGCTCCGCTGCATCTGCAACGTCTCGAGCGCAGTTTAAATGTCCAGCCGTTCCTCGGCCAGATAAACAAACTGTTCCAAACTCGAATCAGGTAAACCAATTTCGATCCAACTTTGACAATCCAAATATGTAAATTAAGTTTTTTTTTTGCATTTAATTTTTGTATTTTATGTCAATTGTTTTTAGTTTGTTAGTTAGTTCTGTCATATTAGTAGAGGGAACAAGAAAACTGCAACGAATATATAAACCAGAATAAAAAACAAAACATAAAGAAGGTTTAAAATTTAGAAAGATATAAAAATGTAAATAATTTTTTTTTCAATTTGTAGCAGCGACGATGACGAATCGTCCGATTCTTCCGACGAATCTGAAACATATCTCAATGATGTTCTCACGCAAAAAGAAGGTTGGTTCAAAAGATTTTCATTATATATTTTTTGACTTACTCTCTTTTTTTGATGCTACAAAAATGTTGGTACTAAAATTGAAATTACGTAAAATTGCAGAAGACAGAATCAACAAACTCAGATTGTACAATATGACAAATGTTGGCGAGGAGAGAAGGTGGCTACAGGATTTACTGCTAAGTGAATCGGACAGTACGTCCGAGTCGGACGACGACAGTCCAATAACAGAACAAGATTTTCAAAATATGCTCAAGTATCACATCTTGAGGAAAAAATATCAAGGAAAGTTCTACCAAAAACCTGAAGTAAGTTCATCGTTAAATTTTTTTGTTCGGTTCTATTGATCATAGTTTGTCAAGCAGAAAAGAAAATGATGAACAATTTTATGTTTTTTCACAGAACATTCAGTATCAGTATTATGGATCCGGGTTGTTGTCCAGCACGGACAAATTTCTTGAACACCAAAAGCTTATAGTTGGAAATAAAAAGAAGAAGGAGAAAAGACCCGAGAAGAAAGTTACAAAAATGAAGAAAGAAAAGGCTGTTCGTCACAAACAATCGTCCGATTTGAAGGTAAGGATCAAAAGTAATTCACCTGGTTTAAAAAAAATATGTGTTAAAGTATGTTTTGAAATATTTCAATTGGTCACAATTGTTTCAGGAAAATGAGCTAGAAGAAAAATGGAACAGGGTAGCGATGAAAGATAATCCGTTGGACGAAATAGAGTCTGGCTCAATGATGAAAAACCAACGTTCAAGGGGTAAAAAGAAACACGCGACAAAGAGCCCGGAAGTGATGGCGATGAGGAGGCGTAAAATTTGGCTGATGATGTCGAAGAAGGAACTGGGCAAAGTTCAAAGGGCTATGATCAACAATCACAAAGAAGTTTTGATAAGTTGTAAAAAAGTCGCTCAGCATTGCATGAAGTATTGGAGACAAAAGGCCATGCAAGTAAGTGGTAGCATAATATTTAATACCTCTTCAAAAGGTGACATTTAAATTAACATTCGATTTTCATCGCAGTCGCAAAAAAATATGAAAGAGACTGTATGGCGAGCGAAGAGGTTGACGCGAGAGATGCAGTCTTATTGGAAACGGTACGATCGTGTGGAACGCGAAACCAGAAGAAGATTGGAGAAAGAAGCCGAGGAACAACGAAAGATGGACGTGGAGCTTATCGAAGTAAAAAAAAATGTCTTATTTTTTCTTTTTCATAAATATAATATGAATAAAATTTGTATTAAACAATTGATTGTTCAACAGGCCAAACGTCAACAAAGGAAATTGAATTTCCTTATCACCCAAACGGAGCTGTATGCTCACTTCATGTCGAAAAAAATCGGCAAAGCCTCGCCGGAAGAACAGTGGCGCATCCTGAACCAACTGGACGAAGAGAAGAATCCAAGGCTGGTTGGGATTGACGACTATGACAGCGAAGCGATGAAACAGAAAGCAAGGAAAAATGCGATGGAAGCATTTGATCATGAGAGAGCGAGGACTAACCAGTTTGACACGAATCCAAACGCTCCGGAGTTGCGATTGAGCGACACACCGGAGACGCTTGAGCATCCACAGCCGTCAATTTTTAAGGGAAATTTGAAAGGTTACCAGCTGAAAGGGATGAATTGGCTTGCCAATCTGTACGACCAGGGGATCAGTGGAATTTTGGCTGATGAAATGGGTCTGGGGAAAACTGTCCAGTCGATCGCCTTTCTTTGCCACGTCGCAGAAAAATATTGTGAGTGAAAAATATTGAAAATAATAAAATTACATTATTTTGTTTTAATCGACTGTTGGTTTAAAATTGTTCTTTTTATTTAGCTGTCTGGGGCCCGTTTTTGATTATATCGCCAGCTTCGACGTTGCACAACTGGCAACAGGAAATGGCGAGGTTCGTGCCTTTGTTCAAAGTTGTCCCTTATTGGGGCAACCCTCAAGAACGGAGAATTTTGCGACAGTTCTGGGACACTAAAGATTTGCACACGAAAGAGGCCTCTTTTCACGTTGTGATCACGAGTTATCAATTGGTTATCGCGGATCACAAATATTTCAATCGGATCAAGTGGCAGTACATGATTCTAGACGAAGCCCAGGCGATCAAAAGTACAAGCAGGTTGGTTGAATATTGAGCTGTCATTTTTAACAAAATTCTTTACATTATTTTACTGTTTGTTTTTCTGGTTTGCAGCATGAGGTGGAAATTACTTCTGCAGTTCAGCTGTCGGAACAGACTTCTGCTGAGTGGAACGCCAATTCAGAATAGCATGGCTGAGTTGTGGGCACTTTTGCATTTTATAATGCCGACGTTGTTTGACTCGCACGACGAGTTCAACGAGTGGTTCTCGAAAGACATCGAGAGTCATGCAGAAAACAAAACTGGCATAGATGAAAGTGAGCAACGAAGGCGTCTGATCATTCATTACTATTAACAAACATTGTTCATGTAATTTTGTATATTATTGATTTTTCAGAACATTTATCAAGACTGCACATGATTCTGAAACCATTTATGTTGCGAAGAATCAAGAAGGACGTTGAAAACGAACTTTCAGACAAAATCGAAGTCATGGTTTATTGTCCACTTACAACACGACAGAAGTTGCTCTACTCAGGTAAATTTACTCATCTCGAAATCAACAAATTTGTTTTGTTTTATTAATTAAAAATATTGTTAACCATTTTTTTCAAATTTCAGCATTGAAGCAGAAAATTCGAATTGAAGATTTGTTGCATTATTCTGTCGTTGGTGGAGACTCGGCTTCCAGCGACAAAAACTTTACCTCAAATTTGATGAATCTAGTCATGCAATTCCGAAAGGTACCCATTCTTTATAAAAAAAGACTCAACTCATTCCGCTCATTTTCAACAGTTCTTTCATTACATCATTTTTGCAGGTTTGCAATCACCCCGAATTATTTGAGCGTAGAGATGCGAAGTCGCCATTTTTCATGCAAACTGTTAGTTATGAATTGCCGTCCCTGATATTCAAAGACGGCATTCTGAGCACAGCTTTGCCATCCAAGGACCATCTGTTGTACAACAAATTTTTCATCTTCTCCGTCGAAAACCTTGCTAGAAGCATTTTTAACGAAGATGACAAATCTGCTCTGGCACTCATCTGCTTTTTGGGACTGTCTCTCGAAGATGTCTACAGGATATTCATAACTGGACTACTGTTCCGGTAACTATTCCAACTTCTCAATGTTCAACCTGAATTTTTTTCCTTTTGTTCTGATTATCTGAATTATTCTGAATTACAATTTTCAGATTATGCAACGCTGCAGTGTTACAAAAAACCTTGAAAAGGAATCGCCACTGGGAGGACTGGTGGGTAGGCGAGGGTACCCCGACCAATGCGAGGTCAATGCTCTTACTTCCTGAGAGGATCGATGAAACTTCAAGCACTATGAGTCAACTCATCTTCACTTCGAAAATCGTACAAGGAGAATCTGTATATACCCACACGACACACATGGTTCACTCGATGCCTGAAACGGTTGCTCATAGAATACTTCGTAGCAGCAAAGAAGCGGACATTCAACCTGCAAAGGTTTGTCATCCAACTGCAATTCTTTCGCTCGTGACAGAAGATCACGTTAAAACAAAAAAGAAGAACAAAAAATGAAATAATTTGTCCTCTTTGTAGAAACCAGTTAGTACAAAAAACGACCAAACGGATGATCCGAAACTTGCTCTGTTACCAGAACATCCGTATGTGCACAGACCAACGATCTTCCGGCATTGTCAATTGACTACGATACCTGCATTCGTTTGTGAAAATACACTTAAGGTATTTCACTTTTATTGGACTGTTAATATTGAATTACAAAAACGTTTTAATTTAAAATCAAAAATGATTGAGAGATGTATCTTTGTTTGTATCCCTTTAGGTGGTAACCAGCCGTAGAGCCTTATATGTAAGCAATAGCGCCGCAGCACACGCCTGGAGAAGGAACGAAGCCTGCGGCGGTATTCTCGGCCAACGAATCTTGTGGCTTGGATGTGAACGAGCCTTGTCACCACCGCGAGTCCCATCGCAATCGAGTCCACTCATGGAAAATAAAGTTGCAAGCTTTTCCTATCAATATCCCGGAGGACTAATGGCTAGCCATCCTATCAATGGCTGGTCTCGCATCACAGTTCCTGGTTCGTTTCATTCATATTAATTACTATTATTGTTACAAAACAATTTTATGATCAATCATTTTTTAATTTTTAGATAAACAAACTCTGGTAACCGATGCTGGGAAACTGTCAGTTCTTGACAGTCTTCTACGAAGACTCAAAGAGCAAGGTCACCGAGTCCTGATTTACTCCCAGATGACAAAAATGATTGACCTCCTGGAGGTATGTCTTCCTCCTGATAAAACGACGACTCAAGAATCTTGTTGAAAATTCAATTCTAACACGTGACTTATTTCTCATTGTAGGAGTACATGTACCACAGGAAGCACACATTCATGCGACTCGACGGCTCCTCAAAAATTTCCGACCGTCGCGACATGGTAGCCGATTTTCAGAAAAGGTAAGAGATAAACAAGAAGGCAAAACGTGAAACCACGCGTGCTGAAATGAAATTCTCTCCTTTTGGCATTTGCGCGCGCGTGACGTTTCCGCGCGAATTCATTAGTACGTAAATCAGATGTTTGGCTCGCACGTTAAGTCCTTGGTATGCTCATGTTTCAGGGCAGACATTTTTGTCTTTCTGCTCAGTACCCGAGCTGGTGGCTTGGGTATCAATCTTACTGCTGCTGATACGGTTCGTTATTTTAACTTAATTTTTTGACATATTAACAATTTTTTAATAAAAAAAATAAATGCAAATTGACGATTATAATTTTTTCAGGTGATATTTTACGATAGCGATTGGAACCCAACTGTAGATCAGCAAGCTATGGATCGCGCTCATCGGTTAGGCCAGACTAAACAGGTCACTGTTTACAGACTCATCTGCAAGGGCACTATCGAGGAAAGAATTTTGCAGCGAGCTCGCGAAAAAAGCGAAGTACGATCTGAATCCGAGCAATTATTATATTCCTACCATGAAATCCTTATCATATGAAATATTCGGATGAATTTTCGCAACATGAAATTAACTTTGATACAGGCTGCTAATTAAATTTAAATAAATTGCGAATTACAGATCCAACGAATGGTGATCAGCGGGGGCAATTTCAAGCCAGACACTCTGAAGCCAAAGGAAGTTGTGTCTCTGTTGCTCGACGACGAGGAAATTGAGGCGAAATGTAAGCCAGTTGTTTTTATTTTTTTTTGTTTCATTACTATTAATTTGTTTCATTTGTTCTGAAAAATTGAGAAATAATTAAAGTTAATTAGCGCGAGTCGGATCACAGGGACTGACAATTTGCATATCACACGCGATTGCATTGTGCTCGTTAGGCTATGCTAATGTTCCTAATAATAACGAATAATAACAATAAAATGCGGCATAATCAGTGAAATGAGTTGCCCTTAGTTGTACGTATACGTGTCCATATATTTCAGACAGCCAACGGAGCGAGGAGAGAAAGCAACAAGCGGAGGAGACGCGTCTCGACTCGAGCCTACACTCCAAGGAAAAGGACCGGAAGAGGAAGCAAACCGCGCTTCCGGTCAAGGTAAACCCGCGCCCTTTCCTTCCATTATTATCATCCTTATATTCAGACCCCTTTCGATCGACTTGATTTTTTTATTCATTACTCACTATCTCATACCTTTTAATTATATTTTTAATACTTTTATAACATTTAAATATTTTGTTTTTGTATTTTAATGATATTTTATATTTTGTAATAGATTGTTCATATTTTTTAATATTTTTATTTTTCAATTTAATGTAAACATTGAATCAAGAGAGTTTATGGCGAACAATTGTGGGTGAAGTTTGTGCTCACTTAAATGTCTTAAATGATTCATAGAACGATGCTAAAAAACCACATCTTGACGAAGAAGCGATGAAGGGAGACGCGCAAGGAAAAATGACGAGCAGTAAAAGAGAATCGAGCCCGGCACAATTGCAGCGATATCATTGCCAGCGCCAACATAATAATCACCATAAACCCCAACGATCTTTAGATTCCGTTGACGAGCTGGGAATGTCCGGTAGTCCGACCAAGTCCGAGGTTCGTTCTGTTGCACAACCTATCAAATTATACCTTAACAAATAATTGTTTTGCAACAATCTTTTCTCCTCGTTTTTTTCTTTTCATCAACAAAATATAAAAAACCTGAACCTTTTGATGGACTTGAATCGTTTCGCCTGATTGTTATCTGTTCGAAGAGAAATTGTACAAACAATTCTTTTTTTCCTGTTGGTTTTCTTTTCTAGAAAACAATTTAACTTTTATAAAATTGTATAAAATTATGTAATCATTTTACAAATTGATTGATCAAAAATTTTTTTTAATTGTAGGATGAAACCAGTAATGAGGGTTTGATAGTGGACGTGGACGGGCCAGTCGGAACGCCTGCAAATTCTGGACCGCAGTTCGGCGAGGCCGCGAAAGTTGCTCGTCTCGGCGGGAATTTTGCCTATGGAAGTAGCGGAAGTTCTCGGATGCGACCCAGTGCCAGGGGTGCCAATAAGCGCGGTCGACCCCGCGGTT
Source organism: Trissolcus japonicus (assembly GCA_030522925.1). Taxonomy (NCBI): domain Eukaryota; kingdom Metazoa; phylum Arthropoda; class Insecta; order Hymenoptera; family Scelionidae; genus Trissolcus; species Trissolcus japonicus. The sequence goes on along the minus strand of JAPYZS010000138.1, from coordinate 333,967 downwards.
CGCGACGAGGAGGCCAGAGTGGCGGAAAAGGCCGCGGAGTCATGCTGCTACATTCTCCAGGATCACCGGGATCCTCCAATGCTACATTGTCCTCGCCCACGTCATCTGCACAGTACTCTTATAATGTCACCGGTGACGGTGCATCGCAACACGGTTAGTTTCATCATCTTACACAAAATCATAACCCAAACTAAAAGTCCTCACCAGTTCAACATAATGGAATAGCCTGTTTCATTTCAGATTCGATTAAGCTATAATTAAATCATACAATTAACAGATTTGTTTTAACTAGAATTACAAAATGAGGTAAAATCTGTATGCTAGTTTTTTTTTTTTTCAGTTTGTTTTTTCATCGAAGGTTCTTGATCTTAATTTTTGTCCAGTAGATAATTCGAGGACCGAGAAACCTTGAGAGATGTAATTAACTTTTAATTGCCATCAGATATTTGAAGCCCGCAGACAATCAATTGGAGCAATTGAGATTCGCAAATCGGTGCGGTGAGAATTTTGTGCAAAAAGTAATTGTACAACTCCGTAGTTATTTACTTTGTAAAATAAAAAAAAAAAAACAACATAAAACGCAAAAGCGACTGTAACAGGAATTATGAAGCAAGCGGGTTAAGGTTGTGTGCACGACGATCGCCGAGGAAACGCTGATCCTCCTAAGCCGGAGATCGATCACCTCGGGAAATTCGGATTAAGGTCCAGCTGTCGATTGATGCTGCGTCGACTCGTTTATTGAAGTCGCCCCTTGGCACTTGCTCCGATTCTCACAAGGGTTCGGGGACCGATAATGAAACCACGGAATTCCCCTGCGAGCACATGTGCATCAACAGCTGCGAGGGTGCTTTTTCTCCGCAATCACTCGCACTTCAGCCCCTTGATGATCTTCACTTGTGCCCCCTCGCTGTCTTGCGCAATGCTCAACCTATTATTCCTTTATTGTTCTCATTTTTTGTTCCTCTAACTTTGCACATGTTGGGTGGTTACCGCTAAGAGTAACAAGTGTTCCGTGTTTATTGAACAATAAATACGCAGGGTCAATCGTTTCGTACCAACGTGATGTAACTTTCAAAATGTAACCACTAAAATCCTAAGAAAAAAAAACACGAAAGAAACCTATTCTCAACTTTCAACTTTTCTCTTTATCTTATTACTTCTTGTCATCAGTCTAATTATTTATCAACATGTTGAAGTTGCAATTTTTTCAAGCATCCTTTCTGATGACGACTGTTTGTTTTGCAGAAAGTGAGTTAATGAAAAGCTTATAGAATAAGCAGTGCTGACGGGGTCCGCGAGGCGCAAAAAAATGGAAGGTAAATAACAAAATGCAAAAAAAAAAAGAAGGCGCAGATACGTCGGCGCATTGTAATTCAGGTCGGCCGATGGTGTTTCTCGAGAAGTGAGCCGGGCATGATCGGCGCGTCGCGTGAGAATGCACGAATAAAAGGCTCGTTATATACGCGTCGCACATATGAAGCAACCGAGTTGTCGCTGATGGCAGGTGTCGAGCGCACATAACACCGGACAGCTGCGATCGATGCTGCACTAAGCCTCTCTCGATGAGGCTCCAGCTCCAGTTCGTTGGCCGCTAATTTTGCGTTGCGACCTTTGACACCCAAAAGCGGATCTGGAGCACTCTGGCAATTATCCAAGCCGATCATTATCGCTCGAAGGTGATCAATTTGGGGCCTCCCCTGCGCCATTCCCGCTTTATTTATTTGTAATCGAAAACACGCCATTTACAGTTACATCCATCGGTTTGACATGCCAATCGGGTTGCATGTTTGTGCACATATTATCATTACCATTCCTTTTCGTTCATTATAACTTTTTTTTCCGCTCGTAACAATTTTTATTAAAGAAAAAAGAAACATTAATAGAAACCGAGAAATCGTTATGATGTTTTTACAACTTATAACATTCGTTCGTTTGAATTGAATTGAAAAAAAGGAAAAGAAAACATTGAAGATCCCCCTTTTTTATGTACGAGTTCATTGGACGTCGGTGCTCCGAGACAAATTATTATCATGACAATATAAAATTCGAGTGTCTCAACGGGGAGAAAAGAAAAACGTTGTACCGGTGTGTACCGCAGTGTGCCTTGTGACGAGCGGCCGAATCTCTGCCCTGCACGACAAGACAAATCAATTGCAGATCGTGTTTCACCTTAACCGTCATGCTCTTTGTTTCCTCTTTGAAAAATCAATATGAATTTATGCAGAAGTGAATATAAAGACGACAGAGCGAACGAAGAGGAGAAGAGAAAAAAGAAGAAACTCTCAACTGGGTCACTTCCCTGTTGGAGGAAAAAAAAAACGTCTGACACATATATGGGGTCCCATATATGGCACCATGAAAACGAGTCAGATATGATTGCTTTGCTGTTCCCGGGATGTTTCGCAATCAGGGATGTTGGCGAAGAATTCAAAGAGCCCGTGATGAATTCTTTTGGGCCGAGAGTGGCGAGTTTGAAATGGGCGATAGTAAATCAACGCAGCCACGTCGTTTATTCGGACGATCTTATCGTGCGGATCTGTAACGTCAATTAGGATTGTCATAAAGGGGCCCTGATGTTTCGCAACCGAGCTCGAATCCTAGGACCTTGCTATTCGCTCGAATCGGTCGAATCCGAGGGACTGGTTGGGTCGCCAAGATACCGCGGGATAAGACAGCGCCGGGACAGCCAGGCATAGCCGGATAGTCGGCATTCCGCGGATTACTGCGTTCCACTCGCTCCTTGCTACTTTGAAACTTTTATCTCGCTGCAGAGATCTCGCCTACGCTCCGACTCGTCCCGTCGGTTTGTTTCATTTTTCGCCACAACCAGCGCCACCGTTTCCCACACCATTTGTTATCAAATTAGTCCTGCCAGATATAGCTGTCTTCATTTTTCTGACCACTCTTCTTCTTCCCCAACAAATTTATTTATTACAAACCAAAATTTATTCAACACTCAAGTTAAATCTAGTAAAATTTACTACCTAAACTAAAAATCCAAACTGCTACTTAAAAGAAATGAAGAACAGTCGCAAAAATGAATATTTTTGCAAAGCCTAATTAGGTATCTTCTTTCAGGTTTAAATTAAGTGGCAGTGAAATCAAACAAAAGTACGATTGAAAAAGTAAAAAAACAAATGTGCAAAATTTTTACCATCTCGGCAGATCTAATTGTTCGAAATGTATTAATTTTGTTTTAGAAAAAACAAAAGCAGGAATGACAATAAAAAATTGAAGACAGATTGAGTGGCAGTGAAATAAAAGAAAGTGCCTTTGAAAACGAGGCCTTGTCGCTATCAGTGATCTCGAGTCATGGGGAGGCTAAGGCTGAGGAGGCGGACGTCTTTCGAGCGAAGATCCTCTTCCCGCTGCCGTGTAAGAATTTCGGCAGTTGAAACTGTTATTTAGCTGGCGGCGGTGTAAATTTAGAGGAGCTTATACGTTTCTCATGTGTACACTTTTTAGGTTCACAAATTTGTACGCCCAAATGATTAATCAGCTCTCCAGGTTTCTCTCTTATTCTTTGTCCCCCTGCTGGCAATGTAGACGTCCGCGCCTTGAATTATATCCTAATTATCTTGCAATTCCAAATTATGCCACTTATGAAATTGATTGCATAATTAATCGGCAGACAAAGCTGGGACAAAAATTAAACTTCGATTCTACTATCAACAAACAAACAAACAAACTAACAATTATAAATTGCAGGAAAAAAAAATTTGTTATCAAAATGAAAATTTTAAGATTGAAGAAATGATGTTTTTTTATTTTGCAGGTACGTCTGGGCAAACTGAGGGAGATGGTGCAGGAACGGTCAGGCCATTGGGTAGACTGGACGGCCCGAGTGCAATATCCGGACGCAACCATGGATCTGGGATGCGTCGAGGTCCAGGTCGGCCTCGTTTGAAGCCAAATGGTCCCGGACACCAGAGTTTAAGGTCCTCCGGACAGCACACGAAGAAGGTGCAGCGCCCCCTCCAGGTTCCGATAAGATCCCAGCCGGTTGCAAGTGCGGCGCACAAACCGTCCTCGATGGCTGCCTCGTCGGCTTGCAACGTGCAACGACCGTTCGGCTTCTACACCCAGCAGACGCCACCACGAGGCGCCCCTTGAGGCTGCGAATAATCCTCGTATTGTAATATTTTTCGTTATCGAGATGAGGGTGTTAGACACGATCCGGATCGACAGATGTGGCGAACAGGTCCGAGAATTCGGGTTTCGATGCAGTCATTAATCTTACTCGAGCTTACTAGCATCGATTAATTCGTATTCCTCTTTAAACCCCTTCTGTTTCATTTCTTTCTTTTTATTATTTTTTTTTTTTCATTTTCTACGCCACTTTTGTCATCTCAAACTTTGTTTTTAAATACGTGATTGCATCGACATGATTTGTAAAACAATGTGCTATATTTATTAGTCCAATAAATGAACAAATTTGAAATAAAACGCTCGTCCTTCCTTCTCTTATTTCTTTCTTTTTTTTTGTTTATCAATTCATCCCGCGGCTCTCTATCTTGTCGAGCAATCTTTGGCGCAAGTGCGTCAGCACATGACGGATGGGGCAATCGATTTTCCCCGAAGAGGACCCTCCAAATCGAACGGCACTCGATCGCAGAACCGTTAACGGAATGATCGAACGTGTCGCGGAATAATAAACGATTTCGCTGGGGCTTGCGGGAACCCGAGTCTCACGAGCGCCAAATCGATAAGTCCCGACATGAGCCCCGGAGCCAACTCGACTTTTGCGCGAGCGATTAAGAAATTTGATTTATTCATTAGAGTCAACTCGAGATCTGGATTTTGAGCTGTGCGAGAGAGCCGCGTGCATTAATTTCGCGCCGAGGATAAATAAACTCGTTTGAAACGCCACGGATTTTATGAAATTCAAACGAGCGGAGCGAGCGAGAGGGAGTGCAACCGCGATACGCGTTGCGCAATGTTTTAATTGCTCTGCTCGTTTTGCGATCGATTCATCACTCGCGCAGTGATTGAGAACTTGCCACCGTATAACATTTCTCTGCCTGCTTCAAATTTAGCGCGAGCCTCGCTTTTGTAAAAGTCATTGATTTATGGTGTTTCCACTTGGATTCAATTATAATTCAAAATGTTCGCCTCCCTTGCCGTTGTGTGTGTGCAGTTACTTTTTTTTTTTTTTTGTTAGCTCAAACAAGCGAGAATTAATGATCTAGGTTTCATGGGCTCAATGAAAAATAACATTCCGTCCGATTAGAATTGTTGATCACCATTTTTACATGCAAATTGATAGCGCACCGTAAACCAGTTACGTTTGTTTCAACGAAGGAATAATTACTCGTTGATATGTCAATGTCAAAAAAACACCACCGATTGGCTTAGCCACTGTAAATGTTAAAACAGCTTGCCGCGTCATTTCGAGGAGACACTATCAAGTTCTCCCGCATCGACATTATTCAACTGATAACTTGGGTGTAAAGTGTAGTCACCGTTTTCTTTTTCCAATTATCATTATCTTATTCAAACTCGAATAAGGATTTTTTGTCGGTCCACTTTTTGAAACTCTTTTTCATTCGACGGCGTTGATGAAGACGATTCCCTTGAATCTTTTCAATTGACATTTACTTTTTCACGCCAGCTTTTGATAGTTGGTTTTCTCTCTTGTGTTTACAATGTCAACATATGGCAATTGCCCGCATAACTTTTAACATTTTGATATTTTTCATGCTGAAGGAAACGACAAAATCAATTTATTTGGAACGAGTCTCCTCCAAAATGACGTGCGAAATTATGAAATTATGAATTTCAGCGGCTTATTGTAATTGCATCTGCTCCCATTTTTTATCCTCACTTTTTTGTTCATTTTCATTTGTTCAACTTGAACTTTTTATTCTTATTTTGATTATTTTTTTCAGGGACCAATTTTGAGTGTCAAAAAATTTGACGGACCGTTAATTCGAGCGTTCGCCGATATTGAAATAACTGGTTGGTTTTTTTAGTCGAGTGTGTGAGATACCGGCGCCCAAGAGTCGAAGAGGATGGTGTAATTGCAAGCCGGATCTCTCCGCGCGGCGAGGAGATCATCACAGCGGAACCGCGCGGAACCAAACGGAACGCCTTCCCCTCCAACCTTATGTGCCTCAGAAATATATTCATCCAGTTCTTAGTGTATTGACGTACTCATAATTGCTCACTCTAAATTCACTTTTTCAACTTTAAACATCATTCATTTTCATTCAAACAACCAACTTTCGAAACTCCATCATTCAGGAGATAGAAAAAAAATGGCTGCAAAAAATGTATCGTATTGTTTTCACGCAACGAAATTCCAGACAATTCTATTACAACCTCTTCATGAAATTCTTTTTATAGTTCCTACGGATGCAATTTTGAAAATTTGAAAAAACAAATTTTATAACAAAAAAGATGTTTAGTTTTATAAATTTTACTCTTTGGAAATTCTGTTGATTAATTAAGTTAATTATGTTTTTTTGCTGAACATTTTGGGGCTGGTGATAAGTAATTGCAATTAACGGGTGCGTGACCTCTGCGGTAGCTCATAAACTGCCAGACTGGCATTGGGGTTGAATTTGCAAAATTGCATATCAACGGGAAATGGGAAATAATTTTGGCGGTATTGTAATTGTAACAACGTGGCTCTCTGCTTACATAATGCGATTCAATTACGACGAGTTTACGCGCGCATTCCACACGCGGATGCTAAAATAACTTTCGTGAAAATAAAATTTTCACTTATTAAGGGGGGCAATTAAAATTTCTATATTATGCATCGACTTGTCGTACACAAATACAATTTCCAAAGTAAATAATAACCGATGGAAATTCGAAGGAACGTGCAATTATGCAAGTATTAAAATTATATAAAAAGAAAAAGAGTGGTAATAAATCAAAAAGAAGAGTGTACTGAACATGAAATGTAAATTGATCTCACGAATAATGGGATGTAATTTATAAAATTGAGAGCTGCTGTTCTAATTGCAAAAAAATGGCTTTTTATTTTTGCAAACGGAACAGAGATTCCTTTCGTGTTTCACGCATGTGCGTGAAAATGATTGTGGAAGCGCGGGAGGGACGGAGTTATGTAAGTACAGAGGCCCCATAACGAAGGATCGAAACCTGAATGAACACAAGCGATGGGAAAAACGATGATTCTTCTCTGCCACTTTCTGAGTCTTTTCTATTTTGAAACATCAAACCTCGATACGGTAGCTGAATGAAATGTTGCGAGCAATTTTGGCTGATTGGCTCGCTGGAATTCGCTGATCCATTAGCACACAAAAATTGATAGTTACAATGATCAGTTGAAATTTAATTTTCACAAAGAATGTACTTGAAACTTGAAAGTATTTTGTACGGATTAAAAAAAACCCAAAGATAAAAATAATAAAAAATAAATTTAAACATCTTCAGCGATGAATTTTTCGATCTCACATTTGACTGAACAATTTCAGAATAAAAAAAATATTATCATGAGCAATGTACGTGAAGAAAAGAGAGGTCAGCAGTCATGCGCACATTTCGAGGAAACAAGCCAAGTCTATTACTTAGCTTGTGTAATCGTACAAATTAAGTCCTCGCAGTTAACGTTTTCTGCCCCCTCCCCTTCGTCGGGTCTCGCAGTCTGTGACCCCCTGTAAGTTTGGCCAGGATGAGTAGGGCCTGCATTTTTAAATTACTGTAATTATCCTGACACTGATTTTATTCTCAAATTCAGAATCAGGAATATTACTTTCTCATAATGTACTGTTAATCAATCATGATTCGAACATCAGCGCAAAATATATGAAAGCAGAACAAAGCATTTTGTTCCCATCTTGAACACTAATAAAATTAAACTTAATATTCACCTTAATGTATGAATAATATTTCAACTTTTTATTTTTTATTGTTTTAACTATTTCATTTAATTTTAAAATGAAATAAAAAAATTATGAGAAATGAAATGAGCATCTTTTTTTGTTTAGATGTAACGAGCTATTAAATCACTGGTCGCCTAATGATGAAACGACGATATTACAGCGAGTGGTATACAATATGCACTTGGGTGTCGTTCATCTGTGACACAGGTGATTATTTCTTATTCAATGTGCCGCCGTGCTGGTGCTATCGCAGATGTTTATAATGGCGATATAACATCCACCGCACAGTTAGGCTAGTTTGCAATGTCTCTACAACATTACTTGCAACCGAACCATTAGCCCTATAGCACATAACATAAAGCACTTCTTTATTCCACTCAGGGGAATTTTCACCATCATTCCGTGTTCCCCAACCAAACTAAAACCTCTCCGAGCATGACTTGACAAACGCAATTGTCTAAACGCCATTTTACATAATAATAATAATTCTCAAATTCGAAGCAAATAAAATTTTTTACATTTTGAAATAAAATGTATCTTTGAAAAAAAAAAAGTTAAAGAAAAGAATATTATGGACATACAAAGGTATTTTTCTTTCATTATCCCACCTCTTGGGTATTTTCATTCATAGTTCTTCGTGCTTCGAAACGTTTTACTTGGCTGACTCCATTTAAAAGTTTTGAATTAAATTTAATCTCGTGCGCTTTTTCGTTCTCAAATTCGTCACTCTACGTTTGTCATTGAGAATCATAAGAACTCGTTCTCTTTTGCCTGGTAAAAGAATGTAATCTCGTTATTTCTCTGCGCGACTCAACTCTTCGGATGCCAAATATTGTGACCGAAATTGTAATCCGCATTGAGATGTCAGTTTTATGATGACCGTGTAATACCTTGTTTACATCCCGTTTTGTAGAACGCAAATTTTTCCTTGTGAAATATATTTCACCAAGAATGCAAACAAAAATAAACAAAGAAATGCCGGAAACCAATAAATAAACAAAATAAAGACAAAAATTAAGTAACAAACGAATAAAATGAATAAAAAAAAAAAAGAAAATCATCTATAAAGAGTATTGCTAACTTGAAAAAAAGTCTCACGATTGGTTTAATTGTTTTTCAATTGCAATTTTTCAACGTGAGATTTAATTTACTTAATGAAAATCAACATTCCTCGTTTTCTATCGAATATTTATCCGTCAAGCATAAAATAATATACGATTTCACATTTACAATGAAACATATTCAAGATGCAAATGTGCGTGCGAAATTGGGAAAGTGCACAAATCTTTTCACTTTCAAACTATATATTATGTTTAATTCGACAGACGCTATGGAGTTTCAACTAATGTTTTAATCACAACAAAACCTAAAGTTGACCATTAAGCGTGTAATTTGAAACAATCCAAATGAATTTCAACTAATTTGTCTATAATGTTCGATTTCTTGTTAAAATAAAAACAACAAAAATTTATAAAATAGAGCCAAATTTGTTACATTATTTCTGTACTTTGAGAGGCTTTTGTTTGGTAGATGAAAAAAAGAACGTTAATAAATTTGTATTCATCCAAGAAAATGATTTTTGAAATGTTAGGAGTAATATTTTTGGCTGAATGAAAAATCGGTATCAAGTAAGTGTAACACGACTTACGAAATAGCATTCGCCATGGTAGGTGAGCATCACGCACATTGACGGTCCGCTGCTCGCGCGCCGGTGTGCGATGCTACACAAGCTTGCATCACGGGTTTTGCGTAGTCCCCAAAACGCACGTGAAAAAAATCGAATTACCGATCAGTCCGGGCGAATACAAATATATTGAAGTTACGATCGTAGGAAGCCCGGCGTGTAATTACACACGTGCTCGTCATTCAAGTCCCGATGCATTATCGCTGATTGTCCCGGATCGATTAACTTAGAAACAACTATTTACCCGATCCGATGTCACAGTTTACGCAGTTCGCTTCATTGTTTTGCATCGCTCCTAATAACAATTTATCATTCGCTAAGATAAACACCGATCCCAACTTTGTTGATACAATTTTTCACCTTAAACCAAAATTTTCTTCTTTGAAAACTAAAAATGAAACATTAGTTTTTCCTTTTAGTTCCTTTTTTTATTATTATTATTATTATTATTATTATTTTTGTATTTTTTATTTTAAAGTATTTTCAGTCTTATTTATATATTACATTTTATTTTGTTTATGTAATTGTCTGATCGAATGGAGTAAGTGCTCGTCTTCCTCATAAAAATAAAAACGTTGCCAAGAAAGCAGCTCCTGAATTTCACCGCTTATAACAAACGATTCGATTACATAAATCGAATTCGATAACTCGTGAGCACATAATCCGTGTAAACCTCGAACCAAATGCGAAGCGAAGCATCCAGGGAAAAATCGTTCGGACGGTTTTCACGTTACCATTATAATGAAGAAAACTTTTTATTTTCATCAGTTTAACTTTTCGGATCCAGGAAGAGAAGGGAATCTTCTACAGGCTCTCCCCCGGCGCGAATTCGCAACATTTTCATGACCGCCATAAAAGCCCGGGCATAAAATGTTTTTGCATCAATTTTGCTGTCCGTTGCAGTGATGATCGTTCAGTCCGCGAGTATAACGGCACTGTCATCACGATCTTTCAACATTGTTGAAACATCGTGACTGAACTGGTTCCAACAAAAGCGCCTTCATTCTGACCCTTACCGGTACACGTATAAAATTATCACAAACAAAAATAATAATGATAAATTGTTAAAAAATGTTTAAAATTAAAAACTATTGCTTTATTTTTGATTTCAGATTCCATTTCATTTTAAATTCATTTTATTTTAATTACCAGGAAAAAAAGTTTAAATTAAAACTGATTGATGGATGAAAAAAAGGATGAAGATGAAAATGATATTTGAGATGTGAACGATCAGTTTTTCTTTTAAATGAAGAAAGAAGAAAGTTTTGATTCATTTTGAGTATTGTTGTATAGGGTCAACATAGGAGAGTGTATCAACGTGTTGGCGTTGGCGGTGCACCGAGCGTGCTTCCTGCATTTGACCGGAAGTCGCGAGTCAGAGGCTCGGCTCTACGTAGCGTTACGCTTCCTTACGCGTATCTGCCGTCTCGGTGGCAGTTTGTTTCGAGCACCGGTGGAAGCCTTTAAGGGCACAGACCGCAACCAACTCAAGGACTCAAGCTCAGCGTCCATCCTCGGCGTTTTCAATGCCCACTGCCGAACGCTACTCACAATGAAACACCCGCCGACAATGTTTAAACTCCTTTTTATTTTTCGCATCCAAACTCGAACGCGCCTTTTGCGCCTAATTGAACCAACCTCGTCCCCTATTCGTTACACGATTTGTTTTTCGACAAATTTGCATTTTCGTTCAATCGCTCGTAAAATCGCTCCACAATACAGCCATCTTCTCTCACGATCCACCGGTGTTCGTCTTTTCTTGAGGATTAGGTTTCTCGTCTGACTCATAAGATGTTTTTTTTTCTTCCAAGCTTATCCCTGTTTCCTCACTTTTGTATTGTGAAATATAAATGAATTGACTATTTTAATAATTGAAATTAAATTACCTGTAATTGAAATTAAATTGTTTGTCACAATTACCCTAAAGTCATGTTCACCCACTGCCCCTATGTTGAAAGTAATATATTCAAGTATTTTAAAACCAAAATAATTTTTTAATTATAAAAAGGATTGGTTAATTTTTGTTTGCAAAAAATAAAAATACGTGGAAGTTGGAATGATTTATGAAACCAAGTCAGCACTCTGCAAAATCTCAAAACTGTTTCGGAAGTTAATCCACCAAACTGTTTTGCATTTTGTGAATGAACAAATTGTCTTGTGCAATATGAGACAAACTGTACCGCGAAAACAATACCGTGTACATGCATACAGTTGCAGCATCATTGGACTGTCGATATTTTTTTGTTCGTGGATGCATTTTCGCGGTTCGAATTGTGCAATCCATTGTAACGTCTGCGAACTTTTGGATGTTGCAAAAATTTTTTTCTTTTTTTTTACAAAATTGCATACATTTTCTCAGATTCAATTTTCTCAGATATGAAAAGTTGTGAAAAAAGAAACTTTTTCCGAGTATGACCAAAATTAAATATACTAGAACTAATTAACACTAATGGACTCGTAACGACCCCGAAAAGAGCGGCCGAAAAATTCAATTTACCGGTTGGAGAAAAAAATTGTTTTTCCATGCGAGACGAGCGAGGAACGTTAATTATTTCATTATTTCATCGGTGCATTTTTCGTCCGAAACGGTGGCGGCGGCTGGTCGATAAATCGTCGTTGAAAAGTGTGCATCAAGGCGAACATAAATAAGGCACCATCCGAGAGACGCGTTCCCACAGTTCGCATTCTCTCTTTTGGCTTAATTTGAAATGAATGGCTCCGAAATACGAGAAACACGTTGCGCGCGTTTGTAGGCCAAAATCTTGGAGACTTGGGGTTTGGGGGAGAGGTCGACGGGTCATTGTGGGCGATCGGCATCTAAGGATCTGCGTGGTTGATTTCGTCAAGCGGTTCCACGTCGAAAGAGAGACGGGACGACGAAAAAAGAAAAGACACGGCGATAAGTGGAAGAAGTAAAGGCAAGTGGCGCGTGGCAATAAGTGTATTGGACGCCGCCAGATGTTGCGACCGGCAGCTGTCTCCTCCACTTTCCGGCACTCTTCTTCTTCGCTGCTTTTCCTCCGAGTTTTTCGAAAGCCCGCGAGCTACCTGCATTGCTATTCACTACCACCAGTTTTTCAATACGGTCCATGCGAATTACAATTTTAAAATCGTCATCCGAAACTACCGTTTTAGTTTTTTCCAATCTTACAAAGTTTATTAAAATTTTGAAAATTAATAAATAAATTAGTTTTACGAAATTTACATCTTACTTCAATTGCTTCATTTTACTCTGTTAATTATTGTTGAGTAATTTTATTTATTCATTCAAATTTTATTTTTCTGAAAGGATTTCTTCGAATTGTAATTTTGATTGCAATTTTAAAATTCAATTACTTTACCGAATCAATTACTTTAATTTAAATGAATCAATAAGTAATAGAACAAAACTTTCATTGTGAACTTGAAATTTTAATTTAGTTTAACTGCAACAACTTGGAAGTACAAATCCTCTTTTCGGTTTTACCAACCCAAATTCATCCTGACCCAGAAATTAACCGTACCACTTTCGCGCGACGACGACGGTTTCTAGAACATTATCGAAATGGATATTTTCATTCATTCTTATGCGTGCCTATTTTATCTAATTTCCTCCGGCTCCGTTGCCTCTCGGCCGAGAGAGGCTATTTAATAATGCGCAGCGGTGTTTTAAGTACTATACATGAGTCACACGAGCGCCAAGTAAATGACCCGTTAAGTCTCGTGTCGCATATGCGATATTCCTCGGCTCCTCTCTTACAAGAAATCCTTTAATGCTTTTTTGTCTGGCGAGAGATATCTCGGAGGTACATTTTCCCAACCGCTTGACATTCAGGGCTTGCGTTTTCCTCGCTTTTGTGGGAAAGAGATTTCCGAAAGGATTCAATGCGCCGGTTTCCTGTTTTCGACTTCCACCTCGAACTTTATGACCGAACATTAGGAAATGTTCAACATGATAAACTCGAAAAGAAACAAAAAAATGATCAAAGAGTTGATGTCTTTCGGTAAGGTATAATTAATTTGAATGTTGCCACTGAAATGCACAACTTCAATTTATATGCAACTCTCGTTTCGAGAGGGAAGAAGATAACGTCGAAGACAATTCCATTTCATGAGATTTTCGTCTGTAGTTCGAATGTGTGGCGCCGGTCGTGTCTTACTGAGAGAAAAAGAAGAAAAAAAAAGAGAAGAGAGAAAAAACCAGGAGGAACTGCAGAATAAATAACACGAACCGATTGAAATGTGGACATTTCGTTCATGCACACGTTTTAAATTCGGTATTCTAGAACATGTTTAGAAAACGAAATAAGACTTTTTTTACTGTAACAAAAACAGTATATTTACTGGAGCAAATGACGTTTATTTTGTTACGTTGAAAACCAGTTGTTAGGCCCATCTGGTTTCAGATTAGTAAGTCATTAATAAAACTCGACGACCGTGCATTTTGAATTGTACCAAATCAGTCGATCGACTGACCGCAGAAAATAAATATAAAAAAAGGAGGAGGGGTCCGCCTGACAAACCGTAGTCAGAGGAAAGAGTTAGAAAAAAAAAGAATGCGAAAGCGTGCTGCAAGGCGCATCCAATGGCCAGTGTCAAAAACCAGCTGCAAAAGGTGCTCCTGTGTTATAAGAACAATTTTTGTGGAGTCGCGTGACTATACTTTGATTATATTGGTAAGGTAGGTATACTTCTGAGTTGTAACATGTGCCCGCCATCGGAGTAGACGAAAAGGCGCGGCGGGTTATAAAAAAGAATCGGAGAAATGGAGAACGCCACATCAAGTGATGAGGAAGAAGGCCCTCTCGCAGCTGCTGACGTTCGGACTACTGGCGCACGCGTCTTTGCAAATTTCGATCAGGCGTTTGTTATGCTGCGGATGAGGATCAGTAGACACATTTTGTGATTAAGATGAAGTTGCACCTGGCTGACATATACTCGGCCTAGTTCGAAGAAAAGCGTTTGTTAATTCAGCCTAGGACCCGGAAGTTTGATCTGCTTCTATAGAGATTCTGAAACGCGATACCCCTGGTTGGCCATCTTTTGTTTGTAGCTTTTTTTCTGATAATTAAAATCCAGTCGATACCAGCTATCATGGATGGTTCGACATTAATCCATCCTGTTTATCCTGACTTCTAGATCAACATCAGATTTCTTTTTCAACCTTTAACCCCTTGGATCCTTCAGATGCAAGACAGTAAAAATATAATTTTTCAAATAACAATTTTTAGTATCATTTGATACCAATTTCTAAACGAATTCATTTACCAGAAATGTTTGATTTATAAAACCCCAATGTGGGATTTGGTTTTCAAATCCAATCTCACTTGATCCTTCTTGCAACATCACAAATTTCAGAAAAGTTTTCGTCGACCCCCAGAATCTAATCTAGAATGGTATATTTTGTTATTGAAAATGGCAAACGAAGGTTTTTGAAATATTGGTTGTAAGGAAGAGACAGCAAGCGTATCCCTCGGGCAGGCGGAAAGGAAGTGACGTGTCCCAGAGGGGCGGTAAGAATATCCTTCCTGCGTATCCCTGCCGCTAATATAGGCAGCTGCTCGGATTTGAGCACGTGCTACAACCACTGCCTCGCGTATAGAGCCTCTGATGGAACGTCGTATAGCTGTTTAAGGTGCATCCACCTAGATTTGTGTAGATAAACACCACATCCGAGTTATATATGGGATGGTCAGACGGCGGATGCGCGAACCGGCGTGCGCGTGCGAGCGCACCCTTCGCAAGTTAATTTGTTGCGAAAAATCTCCCCCTTGATATAACTCGCGCATCCTTGGCGCAACGGACCCTAGTTGCGGAGCAAAAAGGGCAGCACTGTGGAGGGGTCCGATCCGGTAAACCTGTTGTGTTGCACACGTGTATGTGCATCGGATCGCGCACCTCGTATACGTTCCTTAGTTGGAACGTGCGCGACTTAATTTTCACGTTCAATCATATCGCGGATACATCTAACCGGCTAATCCGATCTCGTATGACTTCCACACTCGTGCGAACGGCACGCAAACCGATTCAAATTGAGCTCTTTTATTTTTTTTTTTTTCACTTGACTCTAATTAATGTTTAATTTGAGACTTCCCTGCCCTGTGCATCTCTTTTTCTAAAATTGCACCTTGAGGTTTTTCTAACGGCCTGAGGATTAAAACCAGATCTTCTCGTTTTGACATCTGCCGGCAATAGGAGATTATTTTAATTTGATTATTTTGGACAGCGGTTTTCTAAATTTGAACAAAAAGAATGACCAATTTTGGAGTATCACTATTGGAATACCAAAAATAAAAAATTTTTTTCCTTTGATAACAATTGATGAAATTGTAATCATTAATTCATTATAATGAATAATTCATTATTATAATCATTAATTAAAAATTATTCTGTTTGAAAAACGAAAAAAAATAAGCAAATGTCGTGAATAAATTATAAATAAATTTATTGTTTGAAAAAAATAAAGAACTTTATGCAAATGTTTGCATATAGGTGATGTAGGTTTTTAACCTGTAAGACTAGGGCAAAGCAGGCTTTGTAGGTGTACTGGTACCTGCAGGAAGAATCGATCATACGAGTGAATGCAGAAACGGTTGACACGAAGAATAGCTAGCATTGTGGACACGTTCTTTTTATATACTGCCCGATATTTTGATTCCGAATTTTATATCCACACATGTTCGTTCCCAAAATTCTGTCAGACAATTCAAAAGATTGGTCGTTCGATCAAAACGAGTCGCACATCACACAACACAGAAAAGATGACACTTTTTTGATGTCTTTATTCGATAATGTTACGTAAATTTTTTCCCCCTCTTTTATCATAAAAGACATCCGATCTAAAAGGAAACTTTTTTAGGGTGAAAACAAATGTTTAGAAAAAGTTTTTTTTTGTATTCAACCAACCAGATGTTAAAAAAAGGTTTTTTTTTGTTGTAATTGATTTGAATTTCTATCAATTTTTAAGACATTCTATAAATCAATTTTCATCGAAAGAAAAATTCCATCGTGTTTTATCGTGCAAAAATATCTTATTTCACGCGCGCTTAACAGCCGAGCGCCAGGTCGATTGTTTTTTTGCGATAAATAAAATAATTCGAGTCATCGATACGACGAAGACAATTGAAAACGAAAATAATAAAGGAATTCGCCGTTGGAGCTTGAATTTCATTCCACCAGTATGGATTTAATTTTCATCGCATTTTTGTTGTATCACATTTTCGGATATCAAAGAAGGATGAAATAGCGAATCCGGGGACTGTTGCGCTTTGTCCTTGATTTCTTTAGTTCAAGTCAAGCTGGCCAAATTCTTTGGACCGGCACTTCTTTCAAACCTGACGTCTTAATTTGAAGTGGGAAAAAATGTCAAGATGTCATTAGAATCCTAAGATGTAACGCTGCTTTATACCAAATTCGTTCGAACAATTAAAACGATACATCACTGAGAAAAATGAAATTTAAAAAAACATGACCTCTTAATTGCATTTTCAAAAATAATTCAAACTCAAAATTCCTGCTCAAATTAGCAAAATATAAAATTAAAGACTTTTTTCATCAAACGAAAAAAATAAAAAGCAATTAGTTTTAGTTTTAAAAAAAATTCTTGAAACAAAATATGAGGTACTTTTAACCGAATCCGAACTGAAATCAAAAAGTTGTTCATCTCGGTATCGAAGGGACAGATTGATGGGTTTTGGGTCAAGGATCAAATTTTCCTGTTGTTTTTCAAGCGAATTAGCGGCAGCATGTGAGCAGTGAGTGGTGGATTGGTTCCCGCATGTCACGCGGAGCAGCAGGAAAGTTGGGTCAAATGAAAGCTGATATCCTCTCCGGTGGCTGGCACGCGCGGATGAGAATCGACGGGTTGTTCGGGCCACTCTCGAGTGGACAGACGGCGCGTGCCTGCGCACAAAGAGACGAGCCAGCATCAACAACCATCTGTTGCTTTCTGAAATATTTATTCGATGCGAGCAGCAGCCGAGCGCGTGCGTAATTAGCCGATTATTATCTTAGCACTCAAAAGTTGCAGCGAGAGATGCGGTCCATGCCTTAGTTTTATGACTTTCCCTTAACGTAATCCGTCGTTTTGTCACTTACCCATTCTGGATCAAACAATTTTCGTCGGTCCTGCACCTTCCTGCTTCAACTAAAAAATAAAATTTAGACCAAATTAATTTTGTTTGAATAAAATTTTGTTCAAACAAAAGCTTTAGTTTTCATTCAAATTGAAAACTAAAAGTTACATAAAATAATGTTACCGAAATTAAGTGACTAAAATGTGCAAGGTACAATTTCTTTTTTTTTTTTTTTTTTTTGTAAATAATAAATACGCTGTCACGTTTATTTTGATATATAAAATTGGTGGGACACCTGCTTTTTAAATTTTTCTACAACTCTCGGCGCGCATCTCCGGCGACCATATTTTATTCAAAATCAACAGGTGTTGGATTTTTCCTCAAACTTTTGTACAACTGAAACCTTCAAAATCAATTTATTCATGCCATCGACAGATGCAGTGACAAAGCTTTGTTAAATCAATGCATTTTTCCAAAAAAAAAAAAGAGTCGAAACCGTTTTGTTCAATTGCGCATCGGACCTGTTACAAACGAAATTTCCAAGATCAGTGCCGTCATGACTCTGAACAGTGATTTTTGATTTAATACAAACTATTAATCTCCGCTGGAGAACGTTTAATTTTAAATTAGAAAAGTGGAAAACCTTTTCAAGGATAGTCTTATTTTTTTCTTTTTCATTTACTAAAAAAGACGATGCTAGAAAAATTCCAAGTCAAAAGGTAATATCGATGGAATAAAAAAAATCTTCTAATTAGAAATGCAACAAGGTGAATTTGTCGGGGCACTTTTTTTCATTTTCGCCGGGCCGAACTTTCACGAGGCCGATATTTTTCTATGTGTAATACAAAAGTGCATTGATGCCTGCGAGCAAACGGTACATATCTTACGCAAAGGCAATGTTACTCGACTTTCACGATCGCTGGGGGCAGCCGTCACCAATGTGCAGCAAACTCTTCGTTATGTCAACCTTCTTGACATAACGAGTTCATACCGAGAATTCATTACTTTCGTCTCACATCAATTTCATCAATTTTATATACTAAATAAACATAATTGCAATGTTACACAAAATGCGTATAAATATTGTTACAATCAACTTCCTATTACCATTTTTCAACTTATTAAATAAATGGATAGGAAATAAAAGAAAATAAAATAAATAAGTCAACAAAAAATTCAATCAAGCAAGAAAAAACAAACAAACGATTGAATAAAAAACAAGGGGTAAAAATGAACGTTCAGAAAAAACGTTCAAAAAAACTTCGGCCTGAAATTCGACGCTAGATCAATTTTTTTATAGGAAAAGATTTGAGAGCTGTTGTCGTCGAGATTCAAAAAACACGCGGAAAAAAAAAGCCGATTGATTTTAGAAAGCTTGAAATAAAAGGAAGATTCAAGGGATGGGGGTGGGGGGTATAAGTGCCCGAATAATAATATATATATTAGAGTTGAATGTCATGTAGTGAATAGAACAGCGAAGTGTTCGAAGCATATAAGAAAAGACGAAAACGGAGGTGATGTGAAAAAAAGAGGAGAGGGATAAGGTGGGGCAGATGGTTTGAGTTCGCAGCCAAGTGGCAGCGGGCACGCGTCGACTTGAACATCTGCCATTTCTTCCCAGGCGCACAAGAGGAACCACCGACTGCAAGCAGTTTCTTATTTCGTATCTTTTCCACCCCCTCAGTACTCTCCCCCCATTCGGCGCGCGAGCCCTCGAAATCCTCGCTCTTAATTCCGATCTCCGTTTCAGCCCCACGTTTGTCGTCCTGATTTATACATTTTAACGAACTTTTCTCCGTCCTGTCTTTTGCGGTTACACACGTCTGTGGCCGAAATCTGTCAGCGTGGGATTATCCAAATTGTTCACCCTCAATCTCGTCCAAAAATAGAAACAGAACAAAAAAATATTTCTTCCAAAATTTGGTTTCAAAAGAATCTCAAAAAATGTTCACAGTCACAGATGTGCGCGAATCTGTCGCGGTCTTGGTCACGCGCGCGATTATTCTTTGTGAACCATCGACCCTTAACGGATGAGCGAATATGCGCAGCCACGACGATCACGTCGAGATTTCAAAACGGACGTTTCGAGTTCAGGCGCCTCTCCAGTTTTTTCATCCACGCGCGAATCACGACGTCAACCATCTGCGGAACAGAGTTTTCCAAATCTCTTGTTCTGTACATTTCATATGGATTTTATTACGTAATTCAAATGCTGCTCTGATCCTTTATTGGACAAAGGATTCAGGTGATTTGAATATGTAAGCATGCAAATAACATAATGAATAGGAAGAGAGTCTAAAGGGATCAAAGATAATAGCACCAGCAGAGACGGTGATTTTGAATAGAAAAACGGGGAGACAACATTTGATACCCAATTTTGTCAGCCCTTTTTAATTGATCCTTAAAATGAAATTATTTAAAATTCATTACAAATATGACATAAACGTTTAAAAAAGGTAAGATAAAAAATCGTTTATGGTTTATATTTTTGTCCATAGTCATTTTCAGATATCTTTTATATGTTTATATATGACAAAATGAAAATTTTGTTCATTATTTTTTTTAATTTTTTTTAATTTTTGAAATCAAGTTCCTTAAAAAATCGAAATCAAATCTGAATCCGTACGAGGAGAGGTCGACAGTTTTGCGAATCCTCTCGATGATGGCAGATGCGCGCGCTCGTGTTTCTTGGCTTGTCGCGGGTCGCATCGGTGCGAAGGCAGTCTCTTCCTGTTGTCGCGCAGGTTTCGCCGGGGGACGCGCAGTTTCGAGGGCTGCTAATCTTGAGCCAGTGAAAGCAATCTACAAAGGCAAGAAATCTTTTCACCGGCTTTCCTCTCTTTCTTAGTACCCCCCGACATCTGGCACACTGCCAGTCCAAACACTCTTTTGTTGCAGCTCCATCCTTTGCAACGCGTAAACGGCTGTACCTGCCACCGGCTGCCCTATTGCAAGCAATCATAAAGCACCTACATGTGTCTGTCATCGCAAAAAAAAAACGACACCAGATACCTCGGCCCGTTCACCGATCGGGAACCGACGTATAGCACGTGCCCTCATCCGCTATATGTATTAACAAAAGTTTTTCCCGTTCTACGGTACCGGGTCGGTTCCTATATAAAAAAGAAGATGCTCTATATATTTCAATATCCATATTAAATCGTTTCGCAGACCGAAAATGGGCTCCAACTTTTCTGAATAACATTATCCAGATGGGATTTTTAGTAATTAACTTTTCCACGTTGACTAAAAAGTTTCTTAAAAATGTGTTTCAATTTAAGACAATTGTTTTTAAAGTGATTAAAAATTTTGGCTTCATTTTATTTCAAGTTATTGCACAATTTTATTTAAATGAACAAATTGTTAGGCAAATTGGTTTTAAGATGGTTGATTGGCCATCAGCTTTTATTGGCGATGATTGCTTTAGTGATTTATATGGTGAAATCGGATTTCCAGCGGATATCCGGATCTGGCGTTTTGGTCGTGAACGTTAGAAGGGTGATAAAAAGGGGGAAGCTTCCCCGAGTCTGCGATGATTTACGGATTACCGTAAGAAAATCGATCGGCCGGCCGAAAAAGTCAATCGAGGGCGTGCGGAAGTGCAGCCAAATCACACCGTAATCGGCGCATATACGGCCTGTTCCAAATGAGCTCGCCGTGCCTCTTCCGACCCACGATTTTTTGCCTCGCATTTTTTTCATCAAAGCAGATTTCCGTGCCCGGCATGCAGCTGTTGCACAACTTGATTTTTCCGTTCATAGGAAATTGAAAAAAAAAAATTTGAACCAAAACAAAAAAAAAGAAATTATTTTAATGGTGCCTTTTCATCATTTTTTATCAGAAAGATGTGAAAAGATGCATTATCGAATTGACACTCCGCTTTTGGCAGGACACCTGTCCTTATTTTTATCGATAATTCGACATACTTTGAATCTTCAGATCTTCGCCATCCGCCAGAAAATAAAGAAAAACATGCATGACTTTGGAAAGTTCTTTTTTGTTTGTTGCTTCAATTGTTACAAAATTTGCATTTTGTAACATTTGCATGATTTTCAATCTCAAAATGTTCTAGGCGTTTTGTAAAACGACAGTAGGGAGGCAAAAAAAGTGAGCGAGAGCCGATTTGAAAGAGAGAGAGAGAGCGAGAATGAAGACCTGGCCGTGTGTACGCGATTCAAAAGATTCTTCGGAGCATTTTAGGGTGTCTTGCAGCTGTTCTTTGCTCCATGCTCCTCCGGTCGTCTTTGTCTCTCAGCATGTCCAAAGTTACTTTTTCCTTTGTCAGTCGAACGTTTTTTTTTTCTTCCACGCCAAGTAGCCCGGCACGAATTACGCAAATGCAAAACTTTTATACAAGATAGAGTAAATGATCTCAAATTTAAAAGAAAAAAAAATCTCCAGGTACGTTTTTCTTTTTACTTTTTTTTTCGGTTGATTTTTTGGACAGGTTTTTTGGAATCAAATTGTTTATCAGTTATTTGGTACTATCGGATCAGATATCGCGTTTATAATTGGAAGCAGTGCAAAAATCCGTCAAGTGTGACATATTTTGCTTGCGGATTTTGCAGGTGCCGAAAAAATGCAGGTGCTTGAAAATATCCGAGATTGACTACACTGTCGACATTAACAGCAAGTTGCCCAGTGGCCAGACGGTGCAGAAAGGAGTGGCTAACAAGTTTGCGTCATTTGGCCAAAGTTATATATGCCCGATCGAACAGTTTGCTCGCGCGAGATCCACCCTGCCCGCGGTGAAGCAAATTCGCAAGGTGCAGAAAAAGGATTTCGCCGCTGTGAGTTCCCGAGATTCGTAGTGCGGTGCGATCAGCGACAGATTGCTTGGCTGTTTCGCCGGCCCCGCTTCGCGACTGACTCGCCCTTTTCGTCCTCCGCCTACAACTAAATGCACGAAACTAAACGTCACATATGTTCTCCCATCGATGCTTCGGTTTCTTTATTTTTCAGATTAATCAGACCGGTGGAACCCCAGCCCCATTTGATTTTCTATATATTCATTTGTAACTTCAAACACAATTTTATTATCAAGACGTTTTTTTCTTTTATTTCAACAATTTATATATTTAGTTTTATGATTTATTTAAAAAACCTTTTTTGTTTGAACTAAAATTTTTTAAATGAAATATGTATTTTTCTTTTTCTTTTTTTTTTTTGTTTTTTATCATTTTTACTGCTCATTCGTTTTGTGTTTAAGTAAAAAAACTAATAGACGATAAATAACTACAAAAAAGTTATTAAAAAAATGTCGTCTGGTGGCGAAGTAAAACGTGGCAATTTTCTAATGGAACTCTGTTCAATTTCAACTCCTGAAAAGAACCATCTGATTTTTATTTTATGATCAAAGCCGAACCGGTGTAAAGAAAAGGCTTGCATATCCTGAGACAGTTTGTAATATTTTTCATTTTTTTGTCACTAAAAAAGTTACAACTTCAAACTAAGGGTGCAATAAACTTCTTCTTTTTTTCTCATCCAAAAGATAACATAAAACATTTAAATAATTAATAATTTAATTTAAAAGATCTAATTAATTGAAAATTTGCATTTCGACTTTGAAAGAAAATTAAGAACCAAGCAAATTAATAACCGAAAGAAATTCATTGAAAACAATGTTTAATTTAAGTTTGTGTCTGTTCGGTTTTGTACAAGCTGTCTCAGCAGTGCAACCCTGCCACCCCCATAAACGAATGTTTTAGAAAAGTTAACAGAAATAGGGGCCATGCAATTTGGCGAGTTTACGTTGCGTGACGAGGAATTCACAAAAGTACGCCATACAGTTCTTGGCAAAACAAGAAAAAAAAACGGTATACGATTTGACCTTAATCGATGTGTCCCAGAAACAGATATAGGTGGCGTATGAGGGGGTGGCAAAGTCAGACACTAGGCCTAGGTCTTGGATTGGCTGTTGAGTGCAAGGTCGCAGCTACACCTGTGCCACTCGTTGTTTCAAATCAGCGATGGCGTAATAAAAACCAGGAGGGTGTGCGTTTCTCATCACGGGTCTCTAATAACGGCCTAGAAATAGCTCAAGCTTGTACGCATGTGCCGGCGCATCTGTTGGGGCCCGTCACCAATACCACTGAACCAGGTGCTGCAACGGCGATGGTCGACAAAAAATGATCCCTGCCTGTCCCAAAAGGGCTTCCCTGTGATTTCCACTATCTGCACGCACCAGGTCTTCGAGTTCTTCAACTCGAGTGCCAATAGGCGGTGCCTTTCTATTCAACTTTGCCTTTTGTTTGACCTGTACCTGGAGCGAACCTTGCCATTCAATTTTCACTGATGATTGAGTGACTTTGGTTTAGATTCTAAAAAATGTTCTCCATTTATTTTTATTGTAAATTTTAACAAATTTTTATACCTTGTAATTTTTTTTATTTAAAATAATAACAGTAATTTTTAAGGAGTAAAAATTTTGTCTCACCCTAAAAGTTTAGAAATTGAGAAGATAAAAATCGAATTTGAAAAATTTGAAAACAGAAAATTAATCAATCAAAATCCGACCCTAATTAATCAAAAGTATGCCATAATCTGGAGATTCATTTCCAATTATTTTATTATCGAACCCAAAATGTTTCCTCAATTTGTTGACTGACCTCTTTGCACGTACCTTCTGTCGAGCATGCGGGTGGATTAGCTCTGGATATCACGTGACTCAGAGACTCTTTCTTTTTCGATTTGTTTTTGGTTTATTTTCGATATACGTGAAAAGCCCAGCAGATGGTTCCAAGTACACCCGCTCTTTATTTACATACAGATTTCATATCCCTCGCGTTTATGCGGACTTAATTTTATCTCTCAAAAAAATCACTGTGATAGGAGATAAGGTACATTAAATCTTACATTTAGTTATCTTTTCTGTTTCTACAGCTTTTGCATTTATAAAAAATAAAACAATAAAAGGAACATTTTAAGCAAAAAAAAAAACATTCTTTTATCAAAACAATATTGAATTTGAAGATAATGTTCTGTAAAGTTGTTTAAAAAAATGTTCTAAATTGTTGTTGAACCCCTCTTCATTTTCAGAAAAAGTTAAAAAAAAATTTTAAAAACGTCCAAAATGGGTATTAAATTTTGGAAAAGGAAATTATAATTTTTTTAATGTCAAAATGTCCTTTAGAACAGTGTTTAAAAAATGATTTGGATTATCACCGCCCCTGTAACGTGAGGAAAAGTTCCGACAAGTTAAAATAAGAAACGAATCGTCGGAAGCGCGCAGGACAAAACGAGCGGAAGCGTCGGATAGGAAATGTTAAGTTTCTACTTCGGAGTGGTAGACAAGTGGTACTTGTCTATTTTTTGTCTAAAGTGCATCTGGTGTAGCGGTCAACCTTACAGAACTCTAACGACAGACGGGCAAGCGAATGAATCGCCCGGACAATGGGGCTTTTCGACACTTGTGTCTGTACTTGAAATGCGAAATGAAAAATGGTCCTTCGATAAAGTTTCGTATGCAATTGCACTTGAGACAAAATTGATTGCCAGTAGACAAAAAAAAACATTTTTTTTTAGAAAACCACTTGAGAATTCCATTTTCGTCTCCCGTTTTTCTAAAGGTTAACTTGATTTGAAACAAATTTTTATTTTTCATCTTTGATTTTTCATTTTCAAAACAAAAATTTCAAAAACATTAAAATTTGGTTGAGTAATTTTTATTCGAATTTATTTATCAGAATTTATTATTTAATTAGTTTTGATTTTGATCATTGTAAATGGTGGACGAGACTGTATCAAAATTGGCTAAACAAGAAGGCCCTCGTATAAGACGACGAACGTATAGCTTGATTACTCAAACGCGCAGCTGCGGCACCTGCGCGTGTACTAGATTCGCCAGTGGCCGAAGGAGAACATTGAGCAACTTGTTCCGTTTGTCCGACGAATTGTAACAGCGTTTGAGGAGACCCAAAGCAGCGATAATTTCTTTCAAAAAATAAATTCCGCCGTGCCGTAACCGTGCGGCAGCTGTGAAAGCGTATATTCAACTGCGTTTCTCATCCCCCTCTGATGATGCTTTTGTTATTTTATTTTTTTTTATATCTTCAACCCGCGCGTAAAGCTTGAAACTTTGGAACGTGACAAACAACGTAACCGTCCTTGTAATATTCTAACGTTCAAAAACTGAACCTAACGAACATGCCCATTTCCACAAATGTCATACATTTATGCATGCACCAAACCTATATCTTTTATTTTCAAGATGATTGATTTTCCAAATTTATGACAATTTTTCAAGAAAATTGTGAAGACAAATTTCTCAAGTTCAATCACGAAAAAAAAATTCGTCATCAATCATACAACTGGCATCCTGTTTTTAGAAATGTACAAAGAATGCTTATTTTTAGGATGCAATTAGGCGTTTGAAGGGAAGATAAAAAGTTGATGAGAAAAATGAGATGATGAAATTGTGAATAATTTTTATGAAGGACTGAAAAGAGCAGTAAGCGATGAGATTTACGTCGCATTCACCTGTTTACCACGACTCGATTGCACGCTCCGTCAATCACGCTCGGATGAGCTATCTTGATCGTGTACGCGTACGCAAGTAAAAAGCTACGATCGTTCGAGCAGCAAACACGATCAAGACGCCAAAAGCACAGGAAATGCGATTACCGAAGGAAACTTATAAGGGCGGAACGTCCCCCGGTCGCTATTTTATTTCAGATCCTAACTTCTGACCTCAGTTTTTTCATGGCCTTTATACTTCATTTTTGTTACAGGATCATAAGTTACTTATGAAGTACCAAAAAAAAAAATAATAATAACATTATATAATCATAAAAAATAGAAAAAAAGGAAAGTAAAAGTTGAATTAAAAATAGAACTGAATATAATTGTTAACTTGATTTGTTTGGTGTTTCAGAAATCATCATTTAAATTTTTTTTTTATTTTTCAATTTTTACTTGATTTCAAAAGGTGTGTTTTTTCACCGTTGTCTGTTCAGTTACTGGTGCACTTTAAAGAAAAAAAAATTGATAGCAAATGTTGACGAGCATCGCATGAAACAATGTTGGGCATTTCGACCAATTAATTGAAGTGGCGCCGGAGTACATCAATTAGCAAACGAAAGTTTAGCTCGGGAAGCAACGATATAGAGCACGGGAAGCGAACGTCTTCCATATTCAGTCTTGTTAGAAAGCTCGGTGCATAGCTGCTGCTTAGCCATTGGAATCGATTTCTCGCGATTCGCCAACCAGTCGTCGTTTTTTATTTCGCCGTTGCATTCGGCTACTTAATTACGTTATGTTCATCAACATAATTGTCCGACACACCGGGTAGATGAATTTCATTTATCTTACACTTCAATTCTGATTGATGACATGACGATGCAAATTTTCATAACAGCCAAAAAATTTTAATTGTTAATTTCTGAATGGTAATTTCTAAATGTTAATTTCATGCGATTTAATTTATAAAAAGTAATATAAATATGTTAATGCAAAATTTTAAATTTTGATATAAATTAATTTTACTAGATTTAATATGAATAAACGTTATAATAATTACTGGATAGAATGAAGTTGGAATTTAAGTCATTAATTAAGATGAATCGCGAGGAAGGGAAATTTGTGAATTTAATATTTTAGATTAAAATTAATTATAGAAATTGGAGATTGCATTGTGCATCAGGTAGCAAAACCTCTCGAGCTTTTTGAGGACGTTAAAAAGAAGCTGATGCATTATCGGGAAGCGTTTAGGCGTGGGAGCAGAGCATCGCTCGGTGAATAGTCGACAGCTGATGCAGCCGTCGGCAACTCTTTCGGTTGCCTCCTCTTTTTTCATCTTCACCTATATCTTCCGCTATCTCCGAGTCAGAATGAAAAGCGAACGCATCACAAAAACGGCTGATTCAAAACTTTTGTTCGATTATCTTCAACCCTTTCCGAGAGATTTTCTTCCAATCTAGAACTACAGCAACTGCGTGTGAAACGGTACAATTCGTCCACCTTGATGATTCTATTCATTTTTTTCATAACGGTTCTGTATTGTCTTTTTTTTTCAAATTTTTCTATCTTAAAAAAAGCATCTGCTTTTCATATCACTCAATCAATCGCCAAAAAATAAATCATTCAGATGGACTAATAAAAAAAAATCTCGCTCTTCAAATTGTTGAACAAACAAAATTAATCTCCAAAGTGCCCATACTTATTTGAATAAATAAGCAGGGACTCAAATTTGTACACCATTTTTTATAAACCAGATGGACCTTATTTTTCTTTTCATCTTTTCTAATGAAATATATTTCAAGTTGTTGTAATTTATACTTACAATTTTTTTCTCCGCTGAAGATACGGCCGGATGGAGAAAATTAAGTAAACAAGAATGGGTCCAGTTGTCCAAACAGTGTGGAACAGTGCGACATTGTTGTCAACTGAGAACAATCTGAAACAATAAGAAATCTTCAGATTAGAAAAAAGAAAATTATTTCAACATTTTAAACGTCCTTTAATTAAACTTCAATTGATAATTTAATAACAGATGTAAAACAAGAATTTTGTGATAATGTTTAAAGCAATTTTAAATCAAATCATTCGTAATCAAAATGATGATGTGATAAAGTAATAACTTGTAGCAAGCGAAATTTGGTGGGACTCATTGTGTACGAGAGGACGAAGCATATGCTTCTATTTTTTTGTTAATTTTTTGTGCCCGTTGTATCTGTGCGCGTATACACGAGAGTTTAACAGCGGCACTATGTGAGTAAGGTAGTGTATAAGGTGGTAGGTAGGTGGATTGGTAGGTGCATTCGTACAGCGTGGGAAGGTCCGGCAGCTGAGAGCCCAAAGGGCGGCTGCTCCTGCCGCACTGCACCGCCGCTATATTCGTATACGCTTCTTCTTTTCTATTTAGTACTAACTTTGCATCCGGAGCCGTGAGACTTTTGACGGTATCACATTTCAAAATTCGACAATTCCCAAAAACCATCCTCAAAGAAAATCTTCTCATTTCTCAGCTGAGATTTCTCTCCTTGAAAACGATCGACATTTTTCATACCCACATTTTTTTGGTCTTTAATTTTGACTTAAACCGAGCCGACAGATGGTTCGACAATTAGATTTACTTAACTCAGGAAAAACTTACAGCTGTTGGAAAAATGTTTAAAATCTCTCTTCCCCCCTCCCTTGAACAAAAAAAATTGATAATCAATTTTCTCTGGCTAATTGCCAGATTTGAACACTTGAGAACGGTAGTTAAGTAGTGTTCCACTCGGTTGAAGTACAAAACAAATCGGAAGTTGTGTGAAATTGACAATAATCGTGCGGAAAAGTTGAGGTTTCAAAAAATTTAATTTAGATTTGTTTTTTTTTTTGGAACGGAAAATTTGTTGGGAATGGGTTTAAAAAACACGATGAGTGTCTTGAAAATAAAAAGGAGAAGAAAAACTGGGTTGGAAAAAACATAGACATAAAGGACGCGCGGATGCAGGACTCGAACGACATCCTGTTCCTCAAATGAAATGGGTCCTTTCTTACTGTTTGCGTTTAAGCTCAAACAGTGGAATTAAATCCGGAGGAACTAATCTTCCGGTATTGTGCAAAGTAAGCGCAGTGAGAAAGCCCTACCCACTGATGGTTGTTTGCGGCCCGCGGCGGGGCCCTGAAAAGACGCGCGCAACGAAAAATATATATCGCATATAAAAAGAGCTTCCTTCCGTTTGGTCTGTGGATCTCTCACATCTGGCTCAAAACCAGTTCGCGTTATTCCGTGCTCCTGTTCGTCTTCATTGTCTCAACCCTTTACTTTTCTCCTTTGATTCACCATGCTTCCTCCTGTAATGCATAACATATCCTTTTTATGCATTGTCAAGGATACTTTTGAGGCCAAAACGTGAGCTTTTTTTGGCAACAGAATTCACTCGCAATTTTATGGTAAACTCGCATGCTCGCAAAGAAACAAAATTTTTTTTCTGGATGAAAAAAATAATCTATCAAGAATTTTCTAAAAATTTTTACGTTTTCAATTGGCCAAGTTCAAAATACAAATTTTTGTGACAGGTTTTGAAATTGAAGAAAAAAAACAATATCAAGTTAGATGTTGAATTACAACCTCAGGAATTTCATGAAAAAAAAAAAGATTTCTCTACATATTGGGTCACATGTAATAACAATTTGCAACATAACTGTTATTATCATGAGGTTATAATAATGATGGCACCAACTCAATCAGACTTTCCGTACTACTTGATAATTTAATGCCCACGTTCATTATGCGCACGATTTATTACAATATAATAGATACAATAAAAAATAAATAATGCGAACAAAGAAAATTGTTTAATTCATTCTAAAATGAAAACTATTGCAGGCGAAAATCTTCAATATAAAAATTGGTGCTAGACGTTGATTGTACTTTAAGTTTTTGATTGAAAAATTTCGCACCATTGTTCTGGTATTTCGAATCACGCTGGTCATTAACGACACTGAAAGAGGAACCACTTGAAAACTGAAACATCATATTTTCGAGGACCAAATTACAGAGCACGGCTGCGATAAACCAAACGAGCGAGCGAAGAGGGTTTTTTTGATTAAATTCGTCTACCGCGATAGAGGCGAGCCAGCAGATCGAAATCTCATTATTCGGTTTCGTGTAACATTTGGAAGACAAGTTACATGAAAATTGCTGAGCCCTAGATGTGTAGAGGCCGACTGTCTCCCGAATGCCTTTCTTAAAAAGCGCACCGGCTGTTATATACAGATAGGTGATGCTGCATCAGCACCGTCTGTTCAACAGACGTTCCCATCTCGAGCAGCTTCGCAGCTTATCTATAGTCACTATACGATCGGTATTATAAATTATTTATTCATCTCGATGGGCCCGCTTCGCCAAATGACGGTCGCAGGTATAAACGATCCAGGTTACAGATCAGATAGATAGGTGTAATTTAATTTTCATCTTCCCTCCTATTAAAAACTTAACGACATTTGTATTTTTTTTTACAACGCACAACTTCCTTATTAATTGATGTTTTATTGATCGGTTCGACTGACACGTACAGACCCAACTCAATGATCAAATTAAAATGATTAAATTGAAATGATTAAATTAAAAAAGACTCGATTGCAATTGACTTGTCAAATTTAAATTAGTCGGGTGTAAATAAATAATTAAGAGCAAGGTAGAATATTGTTTGTGAGAGGTGATTAAACTGAGAGATGTATGTTCGGGCGAAAAAAAAAGGAGAAGGAAAAGTAAAGAAGAGAGAATAGAATAAGAGGTGCTCGAGGGCTTTTTAGATGAGGTAGGCGGAAGCGAACGATGGAGGCTGCAACCACCTTGGCTTCCGCTACATTGAAAAGCTAGTACCACGACAACCACCTTGTTTTTTTCTTTTTTTTTTTTGTTTTGCGCACACACGTGTTAGCAAGTAGGGCCCGAAATGAAAGGTCTCACTTCCTTCCGTCCTCATTACATCCTTGCTCCTGCGGACCATCGCATTCGTTAATAAGTCGACGTCACGGTGTAAACACTTGGCTCGCTAATTCTATCTTTGTTTTTATAGATTTGATTTTGTCCTCTCAGGCATGCAAAAAAATGCAGACATCGATTTGCAAATAACAAAACTTGTGAGACGAAAAGCGCTCAGGCGTCTGCGATTGTTATTGTTTCATCTAAGATCATAATCTGGATGTACGTTGTGTGTCTGAATATTTTTCTTCAAGCTGTGTTGTGCCAACAGCGTCTTCTTAATATCTTCCTCGAAGTTACAATGTCAACATCAGTTTTAAAATAACCCTTCAGTATCGTCGCTGACAAAGTAAAGAAAAACTAAATAAAATGTAACTAAAATGGTTGTTGTAATTTATAAAAAAATTAAACTAAAAAAACAGAGATGAAAAACTGTTTCGTACTTCCCAATATTCTTCAAACGGTAAAATGTACCTACCAGAGGGAATTCTGAAAAATAAACAAAAAATTAAGGAAATCTTTTTTTCTGCGAAAATCTGTTCTGGTCCCCTTTAGTTTGAAAGTTCGTGACCGACCGGAGACAATCAGTTTATGAATCATATAAACGTCGTAACAAATTGCATATACGCAAACTTGTTGATCGCGCGAGCGAAATAGTCGCGCAACGCTGGCACGTGTCTGCGGTAGGAGGTCGGTCATTAAAGTCTCGACTCTGCAAATTACAAGGGGTTAGCCCCTTTGTCATTACAAAAGCAACAGTTGTCGCTTCAACGAAACATTGCACTGAATAAAATATACAATACCCCTGAATCGAACGGTGCTTTTTATTTAAAGCACTAACGTTTAATCACTCGTTTCCGTGAACGGAGAACAAAAACCACCTTTTCACAATACAACAAAACGAAATGCTTTTCTTCTTTTTTTTTTTCAACTTTCGTATTCACCTTGCAGACCCAATAAAATCGACCGTCGCCAAGGTGGCGCATCGCGTATGTGCCTGGCGCTCGCGCCGAGATTGGAGATACAAGAACATTTTTTGAGGCCTTTTCTTCCGGCGGATGATTTTTGTTTCTGGTTCCGCAAGATAAAAAGAGCTAAACAATGCAATTAACATAAGAGGATGAAAACAAACAAACAACTGAAAACAAAAAAAAAGACATAGAAGACAAAAAAAAGAAGAAGAAGAAAAAAGAGCACGTGGACAAAAGTTTGTAAAAGGCGGAAGTGACCGTGAGACAATGAGGAAACCTTAAATGAAAATGAGAATTCGAGATTGACGGAAGAGACAATCTTGGGCAGCTGAGGAGAGAGAACTTTTTCCCGATCTTTTCAAGCCCGGATGTCGATTGAACGGAAAGCGCGCGCACGCACAGAAGAGGATATATACGGGGGATACGGAAACGCTCTGTCGAGGAAAAGGATGAGTTTTTTCGGGGAGGGCCCCACGCCTCAACCCGTTGGCATTAGAGCGGACCGCGCGTTTCTTTGAATCATTGCTATTAATTTCCAATAATTCAAGCGGCGGGCCAGCTGCTCGGCCGACAAAAAATCGTCAAAAGTCAAGCTGCTTGGTCGCTTTTTAGCCAGATCGTGCGCGCTTACTGGGCCCTGGAAAGTGTTCTGAAATTACGCTTGGCTGCTCCATGCGCGGACAGCTGGCGCATGATAATGCCGAATAAACATCACAGCGCCACTTGCCAATTGCACAGTCGAATCAATGATTAATTATTATTTATAGCATCGTTTCTTCTGTTTCTCCTTCCAAGTTCAAGGAGAAGGGAAAGCTTGCTGTGAATGACATCCAGTTATGCATATTCAACAAAAAAAATTATGCGTCATTTGTTTACCAAGTTTACTCCAATTTTAACCATGTCAATAAAGTGAATGAAAAAAAGGAACAAATTAAAACAAGAAATTAAATAGATAAGGATAAACCTATTATTTCTCAAATTTTATGTTTCCCGAGCCATATGCTTAAAAAATGTTGAACAAATGAAAGTCAGAATTAAAAAAAAAAGTGAGGGTGTAATCTTGAAGTGATAAGATAGGAACAATGAATTGATAAAGACCCCTCGTTTGTTTCGCAGGGATGAACTCTGGGTACCGTCAAAATGAACTTAGACAGTTGTCTCTACTGGCCTACAATAGACTGCACATTACAGGCGCAGATACTCGACTCCCTCTGACTCGTAACGCTATATACCTATATTAGTATAGCCCAAAAATTGGGTTAGGCGCGTTTGTAAACACAACAGCTGGTAAAGCTGGCGAGCAAAATTATGACTCTGCTAATAAAGGGTTCGTGTCCAAAATTTTAGCCATCCCGTAACTCTTTGACTATAATGATCATCGTTTTACAATTATGTTATATTTTTGTAGTCGTAAATAAACAGGCTGCCCTTACATCTACTCATCGCAACCATTTTTCCCTCCCCGTGAATTAACCAAGATTTACAATTCGATCCAAAATTAAGTTTTCAAATTTATGAAAAAAAAAAAAAATAGTAATAAAAACAGTTAAGATAAATTAATCAACTGACAACCAACAGGGACAAAAATTGAAGGAAGCATAAAAGATTTGGTCGCGACGACGGAGAAGTTGGAAGAATAAACAGATGCCTCCTTTGCGAGTTCCTTTTCCTTTTCGTATACGATGATCTGTCAGATCAGAGGAAAAAAAGAAGTGCTTTTTCGACTGTTCCTGCAGCTTGAACGAATTCCCACGCACTGTATTGGCACCACTCAAACAGAAGAATTGTTGGCGCATAAAGGAAACGATAGCCGCGCTTCAAAAAAAAATGCATCGCATTCAAAGCTTCTTTATAAATATATCGCTGATATGCTATAATTTGACGAAACGAAAAAAAAACCTATTCGTTATTCGCGCGCAAAGGAAGTCAGACTTTTTTCGCCCTGGAACGTCGCAATTTGCAATGAGAAGAAGTTCCAAAATATTTTTATCTGTCGTGGATTCATCGGGGTCTTGGGGCTGTTGATAGTACAGAGGGCAAGACGACGACCTAGACTGGGGACTGTTATTTTTGCGTAGAGGAGCAAAAGATGGATTCATGGAACGAAGAAAGCAAAATCGGAAAGGAGGAAGGTTCGCGGCTCGACATCAGAAACAGCAGCTGCAACACCCGATACGTATCGGCTCGTACAGTGGTGGGGTCTGCGGTTTGTACCCTGCAGGGTTACGAAAGATTATTATCTTTATATATCGCCCGTTCGGCGGATTTCGGGAACGTTCGGCTGCATCGAGGCGCGTGGCACGCGTGCCTCCCGTCCCCCACCACTGGAGCAAGGAGCGTCTTGATATTACAACTGTTTCACGGGACCCGAGACCAATCAACAAAATCAGTCCCCACTTTATCTTGAAATCATTCCAATGCACATGCAACATTTGTCCTTCGCGATTTCTATACACCCTAGTCAAAACGATCATGCATGCCATGTATTGTTCGTATATCGCATGGCAATATATTTTTATTCAACAAACCAGTTATATTTACTGCAAACTGACAAGGTATTGGTAATAGGGGTAGTTGGAGTTAGTTAATAATATTGACAACCTTAGAATAGTTTAGCTATTTGAGTGTCACATTTCCCCCACGGTGTCAGAATTACCCTACCTTTCTCTATATTACCAGTATATCTATATTAAATACATTATTAAATTGTTCGGCTGTTTTGAATTTACTTTTAGAACCTAAACCTTACGTCTTTTTAAGGGGTCTTCTATCCGGTAGAAAATAATAGAAGACTATGACTTAAAAGTTGTACCCAGAAGCAGATGAAATATCTAGTTTTTTGTTTTAGACCAACACCTGTTATTAAAAAAACACCTGCCACAAAATGTCTAGCATGCTAATAGAAAGTTGTGCCATCAGCTAATGACATGGCATCTTGCGCCTGTAAATACAGCAGCTTGTGCTCTATAATCCCATAGTCTAGGATCGATATTTTAACTTCAAGTCCCGGTTCCAAAGACATAACGAACTTTTGCTTTTCGAGAGGATCCTTCGACGTTTCAAGAGGTTCCCATGAAGCGCATACGTGTTCGACGCTCGGTATAATTCAGATCCTGCCTTATTAAAATGTTGAATCACCGCGAAGAGCGTCTGTAAAGAGGGCCCCGGCGTTTATTCCGTATTCACTGTCACGGGTTGTTTTTGCTCGCAGAGATTACGACTCATTTTCGCACCATCTTGCTGCTATAAGTCGCGATTCGAATTACCACGCACGTCGCTCTACTGTGCTGCAAAATGCCGTCGTATCCTTACGCTGCAATCTTTGTGTCCGATGATTAGGCCTTTTTTTATTTCACTTTTTTTTCCTCAGCTGTGCTCTGATGAGACTGAAAATTAAAAAGATGCAAATTAAAAAGACGACAATAAAAAATGAATTAAAAGATAAGACAACTTATTTTAGATACAATTTTGTACAACGTAAAAATCAAATTAAAATTAATACAAGAAGTAATACTTGGTAGTAAAACTTTCTGTTGAAAGTTTCGAGTAAAAAAATCGTACTTAAGGCTGCCCATCAATTAGTTTATCTGGATGTTCATACACGTTCATTTTTGTATTGTATGCAGGTCACACACTTTCCATGCACTGCCCAATGAAAAACGTCGGGTAATAAACTACCATTCATTTGTTGAGGGGGCACGTGTTCATATGCATGCATGATGAATAACAATAAGTTGCCTGGTTTACTGAAAAATCTCATGTTCCGATGGATGTGCGCCGACGGACACTGATTTGGCCATAAAAGCGATTTGAATATGCGTCAAAAATATTGAACGCCGACAATGATCTTGGGTGGTCCATATCAATTTGCAATTTTCGGTATCTGATTTCCATCTGGAAGGATATAAAAAGCATGTAAGAAAACTCGTGTAAAACAAGAACGAAAACTGAGTTCAATTCAGTCATCATGATTCATCTACTTGTATACTCCAGAGGTACAAAATTAGATGATGGATTTTTTTGGCTTTATTTGTTAGCCTAAATAAGATATGAAACTGTCCGAGCATAAAATGGTTTAGTGGATTGGGGCGAGCGAGGGAAACGGAAGTGGTTTCATCTGGCTCCCCCAGATCGGCATGACCTGTTGAACCACCTCGTGACCGGAAGTATACTGTACACCTACGGGACCCGTACTCTCATACCCATTTTCACGCCCGGCTTTGTTTTGCATCCCGTCTCGCTCGCTCTCCCACACCACCAGTCCAAAACAAAGGCTCCTTTTTAACTCCGAAAGAACCATCTTATCGAGTCGTGTTTACCTGATTACGAAACCCAACTGCAGCTCATTATTATTCTAGCTGTCCGCTTTCATCCCAGAGGCCCCGAGATTAGATATTCGTATTTAGGAACGATCAACAGATGCCTTTTTCTCTCCGCAGCCGGAAATGATTGTGCTTTTTTCTGATGGCTCTGAAATCGCGCAGACAAAAAATGAAACACTTCATTATCCCTCTTTATAAATTGAGATTAAAAAATTAAAAAATATTAACAAAAAAGCAATTCGAAATGGAATAATTGAAACCATAAAAGCAGCTGCCTTTGTTAAAAACAAAAATCTGAATTTAAATTGTGCAATCAGAAATTGAGAACAGACTGCAGTCCATTCAAAATTTTGGAGTGCATGTCATATTTGTGGCTCGGTTTGGTAGATTTACGTGCGCACTGCTTCTGACACTTGGAGGACCCCCGGATAAATGGGAATAGGAAAAATGCAATTCGCACAGGGCGAACAATGAGCAGTTGAATGCAGCGTGCACGAGACAGGTTCAAAGCATTATCGATACAACGCCAAGTTCAAACGTGTGCCTGTGTGAATGTACATGCGAATGTGTATTTGTGTGTGCAGTACTTTGTCACTCCGAAACATTCGGATGAAAGATTCAATCGCACCCCAAGCTTTTGCTTTCGCCCTTCTTTTCAAGCTCCCTCTATAAATTTGGGATCGTTAAGTCGTTAAAAAACAAACCATTACGCTCTCTCTCCCTCTCTCTGTCTCTCTCCTTCGTCATTTTCGCGATTCAAATTAAGCTCCAAAACGAGTTTGAATATAATTTTTCATCGAACAATTTTTTGTTCAACGACCTTCCAACATGTCGCACGGCATTTAGAAAATATTCGAAATTCAACATCTTGAAATTAACAGCCAGAGCAGGGAGTAAGGTGTGAGACGAAAAACAAAATGTGTGCGAATTTGGCATGTGTTAACTATGAAAGTGAAAAGGCGTAACCCAGATAAAAGTTGCAGGCGTCTGACGTATTGAGAAAAAAAAAACACACCGAGAAGTGTGTATATATAATTCATAAATTTCGGCATGATTATGCGCGTGAGATGAAAGTACATTTTTACGACGTGCACACGCTGCTGCAACACTCTTTGCGTCTCACACGATGAGACGTCACAGGAGAAGATGGCACGTGGCGCGTGCCGTGGTGCAGAAGGTGGGGCGTGTGTTGAAAAACGACAGGGCATCCATAGGTGTACAGCGACGTCCAGGCGTCATCAAATTGCGCCGAATTCTTTCACGAAAAGATGTGCTTCTATTATATTTTGCAATATCATATTCAGGTGCATGTGGCTGGACTCTCAGCTTACGGTCTCGAATTCTTCGCGATGTTTTCGTTCTGAAATTCATCATCTCCATTCCGTTCAACTTCTGGCGACATTCCGATCATAATCTTTTGCAAAATATCTATATCTAAAAAAATTCAAAAGTGATCAAAAATATTTCATTGAGATCAAAAATATTTCTGGTAAAAAACTTCAGCGACAAAATTTAACGAGACAGAGAGAGAAAAGTAGTCAAAACAACCAGTCGCCTAAACTAAACTTTGTTTTTTTCCATAATGATATTTTCTCACTCAGTGAGACTTCTAACGACAACTTAAATCATGCTTATGAGCAACTTCTAAAGATCTTTCAAAAACTGTTCCCTATGCGCCAATATCCTTTCCAGTCTCACTTTTTCCACCCTAACCCGTTATTGGGCATTCGCATCTATTTTGGTCTGAATATGCGGTTAATTTTGTCCACAAGGTCCCCATTTCGAGCCAAGTATATCTTCGGTGCTTAATCTTAATTTGCGTCGCGAGTCGAATTAGCTGGGTCCTGCGAAAACAAGAATCATAATCAGTTAAGAAGTCAAAACATGCCATCAGTTTATAAAACAATCATCAAACCTCAACTTAATTCAATCCTCACTTACCTTCACCTTTCAACCCCCCTTAAAAATTCAAAATTTGTTGATCCTAAAAAATCATCTGTTTAAAAATGTTGTTCCCTCTTTTGCACTTGTGATTGAAAGTTGGTTTCTGAGCCAAGGTCCAGTTGTTCGAGATGTTGGCATTTTGCGTACACGTTGCGTTTCGAAGCGTTTAAGGTTGAGCGGTAAAGAGAGCCGGGGTGTCGATGTCGTTGGCGCTGGCCCGGAGAGTGGGGTTGGGCGCGTGCAGCCGGCCTGCAGCTGCTTCTGAGCTCCCCTCCAGGGTGCTCGCACGCCGCGTGTGCCCGTTGGACACACGCACGCTCTACCATGATTATAAGTAGGGGTGCGCTCATCAGACTATCTCCAGTTGAGGGTTGCAAGTCGTCGGGAACAAGACGTGCGTGAAAACGTTTTTTGTCGGCCGCCAAGAGAGTGGTGCTGTGTGAGAATCTGTGCGCGGCCCCCCGAACAGCACCGAGGATTCGAATTGTAACAAAAAGTGTGAAACCTTCTGTGGATTACCTGACCTCGCTCTCAAGGATTATCTCATTTCTTTTTATCAAAGCCATCTTTTCTTGAAACAATCAACTTCCTCGAACGAAGATCGGGGAAGAAATCGAAGAACAAATTAAAAACTGAGCAGGAGAAAAGTGTGATTGCGCGCGCGCGCGTGTTTTACCGCGCGAAATTCGGCCGGGTGTGCGGTACGGAGTGCGCGCTGGTGTCCGCGTGGTGGCGCCACCGTCGCAGGGCTCCGAGCGAAGTAGCAAGAGCGATCGCGAGCGCGACGCCAGTAGTACCTCGACGCTCGACCGCGGAGCAGTGACTCTCGCGCGTGTCTGACCGGTGCCCGTGACATGGAATACGAGTGTGTTTTTTTATGAAAAAAAATTTTTTTTCAAACAAGATTGTACCAAGGATCAACGAAGTTAGGAAGGAATTGAAAATTGTTAGCTGGCAGTGTTACAGTGCGGGTACATTAGTTTTCGGAGTCGGGTTGCTGACAAGCGACTGACCCCCATCCCCGATCCAGTCCTGCGTTACCCGATTATGCGGCAGGATCGCACGCGCCTCACGGGGAGGTAACAACTCGCTCTCCTCCGCCGACAATAACACACCCACGGCGCGCGGACATACAGCCAACAGCCCCAAACATGTGGACCGCGATGCTCATATGCACGGCCGCTGTCGTCATTTTACCATCGCCTCGCGCTGTAAGTTTTTGTTTACACCCCCCCGCATTTCGCCAAGCTCTCTTATTCCCTCTTCCACAACACAAAACTCGCCTATTTCTTTGCCGAGCAGGCGGTCTTGTATGATCTCTTTATTTTTCATTCCTCTTTTTCCCACGATCATATTTACCTTTACTTTTTCCTCACTTTTTTACCTATTTTTGTGTTCATTTTTTACTCTCTTAAATCTGATCTGATCCTTCAGACTGCAACAACCAACCCCGAAACTGAAAGTCGCGAGAGCCGTCGATGTGACGCTGTGCCAGACAAAAACCTGACCGAGTGTCTATTTTCGTCGCGCCCGTTAGCGCAAACTGCATTGTTTTATTTTCGCGCGTTCATGATCTTGGCCTCTTACTTTTTTACTTCTCCCTTTTCCTTGCCCAACTTAGCGCACGGCTATTTGCAAAACAAACAAATTTTAATTCAACTCCTCTCCCTGGGGATCGGGCCCCGAGATTTTCTTTCATGGTCGATTTCATCGTAAAGGGAATCGGTCAGGGCTCTCTATTGAGGGACAAAATTGCGAGAAATAAAAAAGAAAAGAAGAAAAAAAATAACTCGGTGTGATCCTCTTTTGTTGTGATCCTTAAGTTATGATCCTTTTGGTAAGCGAGAACCATTGTGGATCCGCGCGTGCATTAATCAGTGTACGAAAGGCGATTTCATTCAGACCGGAGTTTTACTTACAATCGGAAACCGCATCGGTCCATTCAAAAGGGACGCCTTTCCGAGAACCTGACAAAAAAAATATCGCCTCTCGCGGTGCATTGACGCCGAGATGCCAAAAATGTGTAACTGTCATTGTACCACGACCTTCAAATTCGCTGAATTACAACGCTCCGAAGTCGTCCAGTCAGACAACCAGTCAGTGACTTTGTCCTGGGGGTAGGGGGCGCGACGATCCATTCTTACCGTTGCTTTTGCAGTTTTCGATCGATCTACACCTTTTTTCTTTTCTTTTTTTTTGTTTTCATTCTCTTTTCTTCCAAAATTACTTGATACACTTACCTGATCGTCGAATTGTTTTTCGCAAATTGAAGTTGGACTTTGCAATAATCCAACGCCTGGTCGTTGTCGCCTCGTTTCTGACGAAAACCGGAGCATCCTTAAATACGCGCACTTGTGCCGAAAATAGAACCGCCGAGCCCCGGCGTTTACGAGCCAGCGCCTTCGGCGACGTTTAAACTCACAGGAGCTTCACCCGGTAGTCTGCCATCGGCTCGTGTACTTTTTTCCGTCCCTTCGAACCTTCAAATTTCGATTTCTGTAACAAAAATAAAATAACAATTTTATTACCAACTCATCCAACTTCGAATTTTAAAAAATGTTTTCTTTCTGGTATCCGCATTTTCAATTTCTTTTTTTTTTTTTTTTTTTTTTTTCTCGAAGATGGAACCGATCGACGTAAACAAAAACCCACCGGTTGAAAATGAAACGATGAAAATTTGCGTGTGAAAGCAAAATATTGAAATTTGAAACATTAATTTTCTTTTCTTTTTTTTTATATATGTTGAGTTAATAATTCTTGAATTAGAAAAAGTGTTAAGTAAGTAAGTTTTTGTTCAAAGGAATGTAAATTTAAATGGTGCAATGAAAATTGAAACGTATCATCACGCAGGACAAACAAAGAATGGAGCCGGCTGTTTTTACGGTTTCTTCGAGATGTGACATTGATCTTTGAGAAAACACAGGATACTTTTTTTTATGTCACAAAAAGCACAAAAAGGCGCGCGGAGGGAAGGACAGAGAGAAGAAAAAAAAGTAGCGGAGATGTGTGTTCTAGCCTACTTTCGCCGGCCATTAGTTAAAGTTGGTTCAGAAATAGCCATTACGTGTGACGCGCGTGCAATCAGAGTGCTCGAGACAGACATGGGAACGCTCGGACCGGTGTCGTAACGTGCTTCGATCCTGGTGCGTGCTTTTCTTGCGGCACAAGGTTACCAACAACGCTGCACGGGACTTACGCATTTCGTGCGCTTTTAATCACATCCCCGCTTTATGCTCAAAACCTTTCACTATTTATTACATTCCTTCATCATGCATTATTTCCTCAACAATTATACTTCATCTACATCATTTCATTATTTTACAGATAATCAAGTTCCAGCTAAATTTTACCTTTTACAAATTAATTCCAAAATTAAAATATGAAAAAAAAGTTGAGTATATAAAAGGGGTGTAAAAGCAAAGTTGATTAAAAGAAGTAAGGGGATTAAAAAAAACTGATGTCTACTAATGGGAAACGTCGCGATACGAATGAAAAATGTTTTCTGAGCGGCAGTAAATCATGCTAAACGGTGTGTAAAATTCGGTGCGGATGTAGTCGCGCACGCGACGAGGCAAAATATGTATCGTCGAAAAGTGTAAAATAAACGAGAAGCCGACGAGAGAAAGAGAGAGAGAGGGAAGTAAAGAAACCGCGAAACTCCGCCGACGATGGATATGCCGCGCGCTCTTTGATTCCGCCAGCCTCGGCGCTTGAGAAATTTCGTCGAGAGCAAAAAACACGCGCCTGTCTGCCCGCCGAGGAGGAGATCGCGCTGCGTTTTAACGCTCGTCTGCATTTGTAGCCGCGTCGCCGTCGCGACCACCACTTCGTACAACTTTTCACCCGCGATAACTTTTGCGATGTGATTTCTCTTTGGAAAAAAAAAATCTCTTATTCGCGCGCCTGTATACAAAATATATAAAAGCAATTTATAAATAGTAGAAGAAATTTCGTTCGCTTGGGGTTTTGTGTCTGGTCCTTAGGACTTTTTTTTCCTTCATCTTGCTCGGTTGACTAAGCGGATGCGAGAGGTCGTGGGTAAAGTGCACCGCGTCCACGTGCGCGAGACATGTGCCAAACCGGGGACTCCCGTCACGCTGTCAGAAATATATAGTTGCTATCTATAGTTGCGTGGTTTCTATGTCAAGGATTGTAGAATTCGAGTTTAAAAAAATTGATACATGAAATTAAACATTAAATTTATACAAATTAAGTTAATTTTAATTTATTATCATTTCTATTGTTTTCATTTTTTAAACAATTTAAGAAGAATTCAAATGAAAATTCTCCAATGAAATAGATAGAATGAACGAAATTGGACTGATGAAATTAACGTGTGAAATGTGTGATTCCAGGTTGACGCAGCAGGTATCTTCGAGCTGAGACTGAAGTCGTTTGTGAACGAGTATGGAAAGGACAACAACGGTAACTGTTGTTCAGGTGTGAAGTCGGCGACGGGTGAATGCGCGAGCGTCTGTAAGACTCGGTTCCGGGTGTGCCTGAAGCAATACCAGGCAACGATCGACACCAAGTCGCCCTGCACCTACGGGGACGTGATGACGCCAGTACTCGGCGAGAACGTCGTCAATTTTAATCCGAACGTCGCGCTGCCCTTCTTCACCAATCCCATCAGGTTCCCGTTCAACTTCTCCTGGCCGGTGAGTATCCCGCAAAAAGCGAGCCTCCACAAAAACATCGATGACTTCTGTGAACTCGCGTTCCCGTAATTGCCCCCCGGAGAATACGAAGATTTCATTATGTAATTCGAATTGTTAAAAGCAAAAGGGTTTCTCAGCAACGGCGCGCATTTAAATTTCACCTCCAGTGGATCGTTTTGCTAGCCGACTTTTTTATACATCGTTTCAACTTTTTGTTTCTTTTTTTTAACTGAGGATGAAACATCTCAACTGAGAAAGAAACCGGGAAAGCTGTTATACTGAAAGAAGATTGTCAGACTAGTAATTTTTATATTCTTTTGGTTGTGACACACTGCCAATTAGAATTATGAAGGCTTTGGGATCGTCACGTGCTTGTGGATGAATGGAAAGAGAGAAAACCACATGGCGGTCGTTGACGACGCTGATAGGAGGCCAGTAAGGGATGCGCGGGTGTGACAGATGGCGGCACCCCCGAGGAGGACACACGCGGAGCCGTTGTCACATATGGCGCGCACTCGGTTGACAGTTCGTTGACGGACTCGTTATCGGTCGGGCACAAGCCGTGGCAATTTGATTTCAAAAAATCTCCGAGTTCTATATTTGTGCTCCGCGTGCCAGACATCACACCTATATTTTGAATAACGACTGGAGAGATGCCTGGTCCGTCCATAAAAAACGTATCTTCCTTCTCGGAAGCACGCACATGCTCTCTTCTGCTAGACATTATATTTATTCCCCCTGATTACTAGTTCTGCGACCTTAAACAAAATTCGCCGTCTTTTTTTTACTTTTCTTCTTTTTTTATGCTTTTTTCTGCTCCCGCTCATCATCTACCTTCCAGAGGACCAGAACACCATGAAGGATGAGAAGCAAAATGAGATGAGAAACGAAAAGAGAAAAATTGCAATTACACGACAGGGATGATGAAAAAAAGAAGACCATCGGCTGACAATGAGTCATACCGGGGGAGATGAAAGTTGTGCGTGATGCAGGTACCGTGGCTGTCGCTCGTCAGCTGATAGCGCGCGTGTGCCTGCAGGCTGCAGGCGGAGGCGGTTCTCGCGCATCGCTCTCTCGAGAAAGAGATCGCTCCCTCAGGACATGAACCCATTTCACCGTTATTACCGACTCT
This sequence comes from Trissolcus japonicus, assembly GCA_030522925.1. Lineage (NCBI taxonomy): Eukaryota > Metazoa > Arthropoda > Insecta > Hymenoptera > Scelionidae > Trissolcus > Trissolcus japonicus. Next base: position 289,932 of record JAPYZS010000138.1, on the reverse strand, counting down.
GAGTATCACCATAAGCCACTTGCCACAGTCACAGCTGGTCAGGGTTCAACAAACCTCGCACTTCGTTTTCAGCAACAATGCTCTTGGCAACGAGATATTTAATATACAAATTTTAATGAATAGTTTACAAAATCAAAGTCCAACGCAGTTCATCTTTCCTTTATTCCAAATTTTTTTTCTTTGTTTACTTTTTTAACTTAACGTCTTTTTCGTGTTATTTTCATTTTCATCTTTAAAAAAAAAAGAAACAAGTTGTGTATAGTTTTGGGTAACTTTTGCAAGGCATGAAACAGTTGAAGCAATAAAAGCGGCTGGTTGAGAGTCGGTGGCCTACACACGTGATTGCGAGAGAGGCCCGATAGATAGTGAGTGCGGTCGTGGGAACGGACTGCAGCTACCGGGGCCCCCCCGAAGACGCCAGCGTGTTCTTCGTCGCTCCGTCATTCAGCAGACTGTTGTTCGTCCTCGTCTTCTTTGTCCGACTGGTCGGCGCGCGGTTGCTGTGTGTGTTTCAGCGCGGCCGAGGTTCGTGCAGCGCTTTTAGCCGCGGCCCAGGCTCGGGACTCGGACCGCACACCGGCTAAGCGGCGTGCTGCTTGCATTGTTGCCCGGATGCCTCTCTCTGCCGCCTCTCTTTTTGTCTCGCAAGCGAAATTTCATCGCATGTTTATGGCCGCGGGAACGCGCGTCGCTTACGCACGTCGGCCAGCCGCTTGCGCAAAGGCGCTCGCGCGCGTTTACGCAACACGCGCGAGCGACTGAAGATCGTGAGAAATAATCAGCCAGGCCTTTGTTAGCCGAGAGTTAGCTCTCGCGGCTTGAAACCGAGAGTGCGCGGATCAAGTCCAAGGTGACAAGCCGAGAGCCGGCCGAGGCCAGATCAGCGCCGTCGTTTGCTGCCTAATTAAGTATCGATTAACGCTCGCCGCGATCCATTCAGCGGTCTAACGTAACGGATCATTGCGTGTCCACTGATGCGCGTAACAGACCCCCCCTTTCTTCCCCCCTCGCACAGAAGTCTTTCCTGAAAAGCAATCTTATCAAAAAGCTAATGTTCCGTTTTTTTTTCTGTCAATTGCAGGGTACTTTTTCGTTGATCATCGAGGCCTATCACGAGGACGTGGACAACGTCACGCACAAGTCCGGTGAGTATCAAGTTCTGAAGAAGAAGCCACTTCCGGCCCTACACACGGTGACGTTAGCCAGATTGTGTGCCGAGCACAGCGTTGCCACACTCGAGAGCCGCGTTTGACTTGATTTTCATTTGCGACCTGCTATTGCATAAGAGAGGGCGCTGCACCCACGTGCTCCAAAGCCTCAGACAAGTGGAGACTGGTGCCTCTGTCTCTTCCTGTGTTGTAACCGTAGCATCTGCACCGAGAAACCCGATACCTCACCCCGGGCTCAGGAGAGCGTTTGATACGTCAGCGCGTCGCTTGATACGCTGTTAATCGGCCGGACTCCTGTTTCCAAACAATTCCTCGGCTTTGTTTGCGGGCTTCCGGCCGTTTCGTAACTCACGTTCTCCTACACTCTTTGCCGGGGTGTTTTTTTGTTCCCGCGGACACACAGTGGGACGCGGAGCGTGGGTGCCATCCTCGTAGGCGCGCCGCTTTTTCCCCGATCGCGCACCTTTCGAATTCCTCGAGTCAAGTGGATTTCAAGAAGCAACTTTTCTCGCCTCTCACACTCAAAATATCCTCGCTTTCATCAACCGCGAATTTTATTCAATCTATTCGACCTTCTTTCCTTTATCTTGTATTCTTTCTCTCGCTTCCTCATCCTCTTCCGAGTATACTCTTTACCCCCTTCTTTATCTTCTTTTTTTCGAGTGTACTTGAAATTCATCAAAGCCGAGTTTGTCTGCGAGATACGCTGGCACAGGGGAATTTTTAATTTTCATCTCAAGCTGTGGAATTCGGCGGATAATTAATCCGACTGGCGGCACACCAAGCCAACATTGAGCGCCATCCAATAGCGCACGAGGGAGAGAGAAGAGAGCACTACAAAACGAGCCCTTTATTGCCGCGTTGCTCGGATGCTGCTTCCTTTCTCAGACCCGTTCACCATTCTTCGCTCGTCCGTGCCCGCCCCACGCACACCGCCTATAACACTACACCTGTACCGCTGCGCCATTCACCGCTTGTCCGGCCGGATCGTTTATCAGCATACGAAAAGAACATTACTCCTTCGGTTCCTGCAATTCAACAAATTTTATACTCGATTCTACAACCCACGGATGAAAACAAAACCAACCTTACAAAACTAATGCCTTATAAATCTTGAAAACGTTGTACAACTAATTAAAATAATCATAACTCAATAAACTAAATCAAACGAATGGTTATCTTGATTAAGTGAAATCGTGTGAATTGCAATTCTTTTTTCTTATTAACGAAAATGCCTTTTTATGTTTCGGCTAAACATTTTTCAACAGACTCGGTTGGTACTTTTTTCTTTCTTTCTTTTTTTGAATTTTCCATGATGAGATGCAGAATCCAATATCGCCCGAGGCCGAACTTCCGTTGCCGGGAGTGCAGATGCCACTTCTCTTCTAGGAAGACGCCGGCGCGCCATAAGTATCCTCGGGCACGCCATCGGCAAAACGGGTTCTAGCTTTTGTTGTTTGGCCCGAGGCCTCGGGGCGATCTCCCGTCCGCCCCTCTTGCGCCGGTTTGTTGTTGTCGTCGTCTTCTTCTTCTTGTGCCGTGGGACTTGTCGCTGATCGTCAATCGATTGCCACCGAGTTGGAAAGCCCTTTTCCCGCACAGGAAAAGGCGCGGAGAGAAAGATCCTCGCGCTTCTTTCCCAGACGAACTTCCGCCTCTCCGTCAGGAAACGACACTCAACTATTTTTTTCTCATTCTTTCTTTTCCTTCTCTTTTCTTCTCTCCTTTACCTTCCGTCTTTTTTGTTCATTTTCAAATTCTCTTTTTCAAATTCTCTTTCAACCTCTTTCAAAACTCTCTTCAACCAGGTCTTTGTTTAAAGATGGTCCTTTTTTTAATTCTTTGCAAAAAAATTAAATCAAAGACGGATGATGAATGTGATTTTTGTGTTCTTTTTCAGAGAACGTGTTGATAACGCGCCAAACGACGCAACGATGGCTAGACATAGGGCCAATGTGGAACGACGACGAGCACCGCAGTCAGCACTCGCGGATGAGCTACGAGTACCGTGTGACCTGCGCCCCCAATTACTACGGCAAGAGCTGCGAGAGGTACTGCAATTCGCGGCGTGACAACTTTGGCCACTGGGAATGCACTGAGACCGGGGAGCGCATTTGCATATCCGGCTGGGAAGGCGATTATTGCGACAAGGGTGAGTATCGAATTTGATGCGGCCTCCTCCCAATAGCAAATTAGGCTCGATGTACAAACCAGATACCTTGTCACAGAGGGGAACCCCTCCTCCCTGGTTCGGATACAATGTTCCTTTCAAACACTAAACAACTTGCAACTTGAAAAACTTGCAGGTCTTATTCTTTCAAATTGCCTGAGAAGTTGCAAATTTTTCTTAGACAAAGAAAAAAAAACTAAACTGAATAAAAAACGGAGATAAAAAAAGGATAAAAATGGATGAAAAAAAAGAGAAGAATTGCACCAGTTCGCGCCAACCAGTAAATCATAATCGCGGTGGTGTTTATTGGTCCGGGCCGGGGCATTTTACAGATTCCCGGGAGATTTTATATTGCGCGCGGAGATCGCGTAATACGGATTACGGGAGAAAGGGACAGGCAAAGTGGAAAGAGCTAGGCCGAAGCTCAGGCTCAACTTCCCACGCTTCGTGCACGTACACACGAGCACACATTCGGACCTCATCTCTGCTGCATCTGCGCTCTCGCTTGCACGCCGCCTCGCGTGTCTCGCTCGCTCGCCCGGTCCCTCGGCCTGGCTGACTGACTGGCGAGAGAAAGACGAGAGAAGACCGGCGAGCGGGCGCGCCGTGCATAAACGTGTGCATAAGTGCAACGTCGATGACTCGGCCGCGATTATGCGATGTCGTTGCACTTGCAGTGTGTGCGTGCTCGGGCGCATTTGCATGTGCGTTGTCTGACACACTGCCGTCTACCGTATAGACTGCGCCCTACCACATTTACAAACCGAGCAAAAGTTCAACGAAATTCGACGGGTTATTTGAGGGGACAAAAAAATAACATCTTTTTTATTAAATATCCACTTTTCAGGTTGGGTTATGATTTTCCAATCGGTTCTAGACTGTCATTGTGAATTAGTTGTGGGGGAATAAAAAAAAAAAAAAAGAAAAAATAAAGCAACTTGAAAACAATGGTACAATTTGTTAGCTCTGTAGCATGTCGATTCTTACACCTTTGTATTGTAGAGAAAGTAACGATTCACAATTGCCGGGGACGGTTACACCCGAGTGTGAACATTTATCCCATTGATAAATCAGTGAAAAAGCCCTGAAAACACGCACACAGCCGCTCGGGTCTGAAGACGCGCGGTTCATGCTAATTTTGACAGCATAAATCAATGAACGGACCCAAGTGCCACACAATGGGAGCCCCGGCCAAGTTCATTGATTTATTTCTCGACCCGGCGGGAGGACAAATTTACGAGCGAATTTTCGTCTACCTCTCTGTCTCTCTTGGGGCTTTTCTTTCACCAATCTCGTCAGACAACGCCCCACGGACGATCTGTAACAGCCATCTCGAAATAATTAAAATTCTAAAAAATGACGCAAGAGTCTCTGCAACTTGTCTTTTTTATGTTTTTCTTTTGAGAGAGCATCTCTCCGGGAGATGCAGGGCACCTGCGCAATTACGAGGCGAGAGAAAGAGGCCGATTCGCGATCTCGATTTTTCGCCGAGCGAGAGGCCAGTTAATTGAGAGAGAGAGAGGGACAAGACGAGGGCGGAACGGCGCTTTCGGGGGTGCCTTTTTATCGGGGTTGCGGGCCAGCTTGTGGCAGCTGCAACGCGAGCGAATGGTCCCGACAGCTGCTGTCTGTCGGTGCTTTAACCAACAGCTGCGTCGGACTCGGTCCACTCGTACCCTCCCTTCCGCCTTTCCCCTGTCACACACCTTTACATTTTTGCGTCGCTCTTTCCTTTTCTCCTCTTTTCATTTACTTTTCTTTTCTTTGCATTATCTTTTATGTTGCCTCAGTCGCGCTCTCCTTGTCGCACCATCTCTACCTGACTCTCTAGGTACCTTGCTACCTGGGGGAGACTAGGTGTCGCCTATTTGTTAATCTTGCGTAAGAACAGCCGGACAAAATCGATAAATACGTTACGTCTTGCGTTTAAAAGCCAAAAGGACTTTATGACAACCGGGGGACACCAACTGGTGTACCGGCGGAATGCGCCTCGGAGAGTGGAAAATTAGAATTCCTCCGTGTCCCTCTCTAGCTTTATCGGTCAGGGTTCGGAGTTCAATCGCGCGGCACAGCGAGAATGCTAATGAACGTAAATCCAACGCTTGATATTGTCCGCGGTTATTACTGCTTTGGCGTAACGCCGGTACGGAGCTGTGAATCGAGCCTCATCGCATTCCGCCGATAGTTTTGCGCACAGCCACTTATGCCAGCGCGTGCATGGCTGCCAGCCAAACGATCCTTCGGGATAACCGTTTTCTTTTTATACATCCTATAACAAATTGTTTCGTTAAAATTCTAACTTAATTTAACAATTTAATTGGAATAATTTTATTTCAATTAAAAAAAAATTGTCATTAAACAAAGTTCTTATATATAACAAAAGGGTACCCTGTGACAAGAGTATTAAAAAATGTTCCGTTATTAGTAAAATTCTAAGACATCAAATTTTCGTAAGGCACGATGTTATGTAAGAAACGATTATTGCAGGAAGTAAAATGTTGTTGCACGTTTTAAAATTAATGCAATATTTCATGCGCTTGAAAATAATAGAGTCAAGTTACGCTCGATTTTCGTTTCAAGAGATTTTCGGGCTGGTTTGTGAAGCCCCGTGTGCCATATGCGCTCTGTTATAAACGACCGGATCGACCTCTCTTAAGAATTGGCTTTAACCTTAACTTGTTTTCTTTCTGTTTCAGCCCAGTGCCTGCCCGGATGCAAGAACGGGAAATGCGATAATAAGCCGAACGAATGCCAGTGAGTATATCTGATGCTTGACTATCAAAAATCAACACAGAATTTTTCGAGGCGCGCAAAAAACAACATACAACAAATAACAAAAAGACACAATTTTTTTTCTCGTCCTTTCTTTCTTCATTTAACACATGTCATTTCGGTTAAAATTCGATAAACTTTTACCGCTCGGATTAGAATTCTTGTGTTTCGCGTTGTAACTGGTTTTGTTCTTCAGATATCGAGATAAGCGCGCCGAGTTGTTAATTTATGAACCGGCGCTTTTTATGGAGACACTATAACGTTTTTGATCGTAGATATGAATGAATCGAACGACGAGTTTTAAAGGGAAATAGAGTGCGCGACGAATCCCAGACAGTCGGCTCACAGATATCAACTTGTTTTCGAATACAAAAAAATTTGTCACTACATGAAACTCAAACATTTCGTGTTCTTTTTTTTTTCGTATTCCTCTCTTGATTTTTTTATATAACGAACCTCTGATTAATTGTCTTTTATTTCAAGATTGAGATTTTGATTCCGAAGTGATTTTGAATGAGGTTTTTCCAGTAAACAGATCGGCGCAATTCCAACGGGAGGGATGTTTGTTATTCCTTGCCAGAGTTTCAACCTCCTTAATGGCAATAAAATCGTATAATTGGCAAATCCAAAATTAGAATTCTCAGCGTATATCAAGCACCGAGGAGCGAATGGCAGAACGAGCACCGCACCTACATCCCGAAATAACTTTTGATTGTGCGATCATGAAAACCAGTTGATATCAAATTACAAAACGATTAGCATATAAAAATTGGCGTGGAGGAAAAGAAAGAAGGAAAGAACGAAAAAAAAGGTTCAATTCTTCAGAGTTTCATTCCGAATTTACTCAAGTTTTTTTTTTTTTTTTTTTTTTTTCATTACCACACACACACAAAGGAAAAAAAGAACGAGAATCTAAAAGACACAAGAAATGAAATCGTTTGAAATACATACATACAAAGTGGTGAGAAATTTTTGGCCGAGTTTCTGGATCGAGTTTCGTCGCGAGTTTTTCAAATAAATGTGCGCTTCCATCGCGCGCGAGGTCGGATGACAAATTTCGGCGGAATATAATAACGCAAAACGGACAATGGCCAACGGTCGGCGAGAAAAAGAACGAAACGACGCGAACGGGGATTGGTATGCGGAGTCGGGTGCTTTTAATTCGGCCGCGGCGATGGTCGCCTTGGCATTCCTATATTTCGTCACACGTGGACATTCTTCCGTGTTGGCGATTTCACGTGCGGATTCCACGTTGTGCAACGATCCCGCGTCCTCATCATCGGGAAAGTTTTGTCCACGTTGCCATTTTCAGTCGAGCCAAAACTCTAATTGCCAAGTTTTGTCCATCCGAGGAAACACCAAATTGAGATATTCAATTCACCATGTGGCATATGGTAACCAAACATAGTTGGTTAAAATCAAAACAAATTTGGATCAAAATTATGCAAAAATGTGCAGAAAATAATTTGAAATTTCTTTTATTTTTACCGTCTCGCTTAGAACCACTTTAATCTTTTTTTGTGTGACTTTTAAATGACACCCAATTGGGATCTCCTTTCCTTTTTAAGAATTAAAATATTGTCGCGCCAAATTGAATCTGCCAATTAAAATCGCGCATTTGCCTCGTCGGCTGATTAGATTTGAGTTGAGATGAAAACGGGCCTCCGAGATTGATAATCAAGTTGGCCTCTCTCTCTCTCGACGGCAAGTTGACGTCGATTACGTCAGCGGGGTTAATTGTGCGGCGGATGCCGGGGCCGCGTTTATCTCTCGGCCGGATAATTGCGATAAGCGCGGGCCGCTTCTCGGATTCAATGCGTATCGATCGTCGCGCGATAACGTCCAAACGATCCCCGTGAGAAGGCGCTCCGACGCTCTATTCCAATTTGATAGATGCCAATGGTCACGTCGTCGTCACGCGGAAATGCGCCGACGTCGCGGACGTGATCCCAAGCTCGTGGGACCGCATTAAATGCCCGTCGGTTCACGAGAACTGGAAGACACAAATTTCGGAGTCCATCGGCGGATTCGCGCGCATTCTGCATACCGATGCCCCGGCGCTCTTTTCCTGTTCACACGAACCAAAACTCTGTTTCCCCTTTCCCCTCCCTTTCCCCTTTTCATATTCAACAATTAACATACAACTTTCAACCGTTTCATTTTCATGAAAAAAATTCAATTTCGTATAAAAAGAGAAGGATATCATTATCTTGCAAATTTTCTTTTTTCCCTCGACTTCTCTATCCAGTTTCAAGAAATGTCAATCGCACTAGGTCAGAGAGCCTGAAACAATTTATCGCGCTACAGGTGAAATGCTAGTAAACGTTCGTGCACTTTTCGCACTCATGTTACTGAGATTCCTGTATCTTACAAAGTTCCCTGGTTCGAAATAAAGTTACACATTTAAAAAAAGATACATTATTTATCTTCATGCAATGGGCGTTGGTGAGCAATTTCAACACCTGTAAAGACATTTTTGCAACTTTCTTTAAGAAAAGTTTTTCATCAAAGTGGTTTTTCATTTCAGTTTTCAGTTTTTTTCAACAGTTGAAAAAAATGTGTCCATGGTCCATAGAAGCTGTTTGTCCAAAATGTAATAGAAGGGTTGACTGATGAGTTTAAACAGTTTAAAAGAGATGTAAAAATTAAAAGAGAGAGAGAGAGAGAGAAAAAGAAAAAGATGTAAATTTTGTATATAAAAAGTGAAGTTTTTGGGTGTTCTAGTGGCAAGGTGAAGTTGGCGGAGTTATTGGGCGAGGGACGACGATGGGTTTAAGGGCACGATCGGGTTTGGCGGGTGGTATTGGTGGGCAGAGCTTAGGTTAACGCGCGCGCACACACACAGGAACGTAACCTTTCCTTGACCCGCATACTGAACGGCTGTGCCGAGGCTCGAACCGTGGGAACGCCGCTCGACAACTCATCCCCACCCGGGCTCACGAGGCAGCCACACACTCAGGCATGCCTCTCTTTTCTCTTTCTCTCGGTGCCTTCGTGCCGCGCCGTCAACCTCCTCTTGCAGCAGCTCTCGCTCTCCGTCCTCGTCCCTCGCTTCTCGCAAGTCTCTGGACAACGTAATGGCCGACATTACGCCGCATCCTCTGCCGTTGCCCGTCCTCGCGCACACAACCGACAGAGACAAACGCGAAAAAGAGAGAAAGATGGAAAGAGAAATAGAGAGAGAAGGACCGAGCTTTATCCCGTCTTTTGCGTATTCCCCGCGCGTCGTCATCGTCGCGAGATAGATCTCGCCGTTTTCTTATTAGTAGTCACCCTTTTACCCCCGCCACAATCGCCACTTTCTACTCTCAGTTACATGCTCAGTTGCATCGCCTATTATTTTATCCCAACCGATCGCACGGCCGCACACCTCCACATTTTAGGCTTTATTATTTATAACCGATCGGCTTTCTATTGTCTCAAAACTTTATCTCTTCCCCCCCGCGTTCTGGGAGTCCTTTAACATTTCAAAACTCTATTCAACGTCGATGGACCCCGAGAGGATAGAATACGATCAAAGTTCAGTCACCGAGATTTTCACACCGCACACAAGGTGTAAAGCTTTGATATACACCGAGTCTAAATTTACACCTCTTACAGTGTGCGATTACAGGCGACAGTTTTTACTTCTTTTTTTTCTGTTTCTCTCTCTTGTTTTTTTACATCGAATGGTTTCAGGGCAGACGACTGGCGCATCTGCCGACACGAGCAAGATGGACCATTTTCTTCTCATTCCGTTGCTTCTTTGTTCGCAGCGGCCAGTATTTATAACAAAGTGTACAATCATTGCTCTTTGTCCGTTTCGTACAAGATCTTCTAACCGCAGCAGCACCGGTCTAAACTAATTATTATCTTCATTAAAAAAAACAAACAAACAAAAATAAACAATCAAACAAAACACAACCAAAAAACAATCTCAAACCGATCTCAAAATAATTCTGAAATTAAACAAATTTCCTGACAAAATGAAACTGAAGAAACTAAAAGAAATCTCTTTTTTGTCTGATTACAGTTGTCAGAAAGGCTGGACCGGAAAGTACTGCGACCAATGTGAGCCGTACCCGGGTTGTATGCACGGGACCTGTACTCAGCCATGGCAGTGCCTGTGCGAGGAGGGCTGGGGCGGTCTGTTCTGCAACCAAGACCTCAACTACTGTACGAACCACAAGCCCTGCCACAACGGGGGCACCTGCTTCAACACCGGCGAGGGATCTTACACGTGCTCCTGTGCGCCCGGGTTCACCGGCACGGACTGTCAGACAGTGCCGACTGACTGCGAGGCAAGCCCCTGTCTGAACGGCGGGACCTGCAGCATGACGCAAAACAGCAAATCCGCCGGCTCATTGGAATCTGGCGCTAGAGGCGCCAACGTGGTGCGCAACTACACCTGCAGTTGTCCAACCGGCTGGTCGGGTCACCACTGCGAGGTGAACTCGCGCTCGTGTCGGGACTCGCCGTGCGCCAGTGGCGCCAGCTGTGAAGACGACCCACTGAAGGGATACAAGTGCCTGTGCCCAGCCGGCTACGGTGGCGCCGACTGCGACAAGCAGATCAACGAGTGCTCATCGAACCCGTGCGCCAACAACGCCACCTGCGTGGACCGTGTGGACGGCTTCAGTTGCGACTGTCCGGTTGGTTTCAGCGGCGACCGCTGCGAGCACAACATCGACGACTGCGTGCAGAACCCGTGTCTGAACGGGGCGACTTGCGTCGACCAGGTGAACCAGTTTCGGTGCAAGTGCGTGCCCGGTTACGTGGGCAAGCTCTGTCAGGACAAGGTGGACTATTGCAGAGCGAAGCCCTGCGCGAACGGCGGTACCTGCTTCTCCGACATCAACGACTACCGGTGCGCCTGCAAGCCCGGGTTCACCGCCAAGGACTGCAGCGTGGACGTGGACGAGTGCGAGTCGTCGCCGTGTCAGAACGGCGCCACCTGTCGGGACCGGGTGAACGGTTACGTGTGCGAGTGCAGGGACGGTTGGCGCGGCGACAATTGCGCGGAGGAGGGCCGGGGAGTGGAACCGGCCCTGAGAAGCTCCTGGCCCGGCAGTCTGTCGAAGCACGTGGCCTCGGCCGAGGCGCGGGACGCCGGCCTGACCACGGAGCACGTGGTGGTGATCGCCACCCTCTCAGCCGCAGTGCCGGTGTTCGCGATCGTCGCAGCCGTGGCGGTGATGTGCATGAAGAGGAGACAGAAGCGCGAGCAAGCCAAAGCCGACGAGGAGGCGCGACTGCAGAACGAGAGGAACGCTGTGCACAGCTCGCTCGGCAAGCAGCGCGGCGCCTCGCAACCCGGCCCCATCAAGGGCTGGGGCGCCAGCAAGTCCGACTCGTCGAACAACGACTCGGCGTACCAGAGCGACGGGATGGACGGCGCCTGCGCAGGTTACAAGCCGGAGCCAGTGCTGCACCCTGACGTGCGCACGAGGACCATTAAGCAGATCAACACCGAGGCGGCGGCGGCCCACCGGGCGTCGCAGTTCTTCCAGAAGGACAAGGAGTGCACCCTCGGCATCGGCATCAGCGTCGGCATCCTCGACCCCAAGCGAACGTCCACCCTGTTCACGACGGCGTCCACGGGATCGCCGAGCAACTGCACCGCCTCGAGCGACGCCTCGCTGCTCAAGAGGCCCGCGACGATAGCTGAGGGACCGCCCGGCGGGGGCGGTGGCGACGCCGCCGCCTCCTGCGGCGTCTACGTCATCAATGACCACTACAGGCACGACGCGGCCGCGCTCGCCACCGAGGTCTAGCTTCGCCGATATTCGGCGACCTCAAACTACAGACAATGCTGTGGGGCTGGGCGCCTCAGGCCCGCCCGTCTAGTTATTAATTGATAATTATCGTACTCCATGCGACTTTGTACAGAACTTATTTATTATCATTGTTATTACATTACCAGGTTTTTGTCTTTTCATCATTCATGATTGCGGATCATTGATGTGTGCTTGTGTGCTTGTGCGTGTGATTGTAAGAGTCTAGTGTGTGGGTGTGTGAGAGCGGCCACGGCGACCGCAACGCCACCTGGCTAAAACGCCAGGTGACGTCTTCCTGCCCTCCGCGGGGGACAGTGGCCTGACGCTCCAAGCATCGGGGCACTATCTCCCGAGCTCGTCTGGAAGTCGCCGACGATGATCAAGTTGAACATCTTTGTCGGCAACTTCCGGACCCGCCGTGCTTCCTCTGTTTGTAAATAACGCAGTAACGGGCCGATCAATAAGCAACATTGTGAACATTGCGTGAACGATCGCGCCCGTTATCGTAGGCAGTTTCACGATTGATGATTGATTCCTTATTATTTATTTATATGATGTGACGAATGCAGAGGTGATAAATATGATGACAATGACGAACGAATTTACAAAGACTCGATGATGTTCCTGTTAAATGATAATATTATTGAAGAGATATTCAAGTACCGACTAAGTCAGCGCTCGGATCGTCTCGTTTTCGAGACAAGACGACAGCGTTCCCAATTATTGTAATTAAGCTGCTGTCGATCTTTTTGTATGTACTTATACTTCTTTCGACAATCGTTTTTTTTTTTCGTATGTGTATTATTGTAAATGTGACTCTCCTTCTTGTAACACTGCCAACCCCCCTACTCCCCCTTGTCCCTTTTCGATAATTGTTTTTGACAAATTTTTTTCTACTTTGTTTATCTACATGACATCGATGCCAGTTTACACGATAACCCCGCAACGTTTTGTTACCCACCCAACTTGAAACATTTTGCGCATTGCAAGACTCTCGACGTCTACTTCGTTTTCATATATATTATATATATAAATGTATTTTTCTCTCTACCACTTTCTCTCTTTCTCTCTCTCTCTCGCTCTCTTTTTCTATTTTTTGTATTTTGTATAAAAACTATTTGTGACAAAATGTAGCGTTGATGAAACTTCGCGTGAGAAGAAGAAAAAAAAAACCGACGAGAGAAAATAAAAACACTTGCGCAAATCTGTATATTTGTAGTAGGCGTGTACAATTAATATTATGATTATTAATTATTATGATTATTAATTATTATTATAATGATTACCATGTAAATAGAACAATTGTCAATAAAATAACGATGTCATAAGACCGACGATGAATGATTAATAAAATGATTAAAATCAAAACTTAAATATCTGGCCTTCTTTTTGTGTTTCCATTGGACGTTTAATCTCCCACTAAGGTATATTCAAGTCGGACGGAAAAATTTGGAGAAAAAATATGCGTGTTCTCTTGAGAAGAGTTTCCAGCCACGGAAAAATTCAGGCCAATATTATATTGTCGCTTGAGGGATTCCTCGCGGTGATTCCAGCGGACTGTGCCAAGTTGAAAGGAATGAAAAAGGTAGAAAAGCCAGGTCGCGCAAAAACATAATTTTTCTGTATAATCAATTCAAATCGGACATTCATATTTCATCACCGGGGCCGAGTTTGCCGGCTTTTTAATTAATGTATCAACTTTTTGTCATTCTATCGTATCGTCGTACGCAAAAATGTTCGGCATTCAGCAACAAAATGTGTCACGTTCATTCCTAAGCTGCACATTTATATAATCTATTCAATAATAATAACCGAACGTTTTATAATCGCAATTCCTTACTCTGTTCTTGCCAATCGCGATTCGCGGTTTAGTTATTCGATTTTATCTTAGGAAGCAAAAAAAAAAACTGAAACGTCTAACCACTTTTTATTCGTCACAAAAATGTTGATAAGATTTCATTAGTTTGATTTTCAACTCGATAATTGAGTTAGCAGACGGAATGATTCTTGAACGTCTGTATATACAAAGGCATCACGATCCACTGTCAAAAAGACTCAATCTTTCACACGCTAGTCTCATCTGACTCGCAGATTCTGACATATACTGTTCCAGGATCCTGACATTTATCACAATTTATCTCTTTGAAATGTTATTTTATTGTGAAAAAGAGGCAAACAAAAATCCTAATTTAATCGTGATTAATTAATCCAAAACAATGAAACGAATGTTTTTTCATCTCAATCCAAATTACCTTCCAAATTACCAAATGGATTATTTTTAAAGCATTCTTAAATCGTTTGGATAAGATTTCGATTTCACACATTTTTTTTAAATCCGACACAGTTAAATGTTCAATTTAGTGTAGAAAATATGGTAAGTTTATGATTCATAATTATAATTCCTCGTCTAATTTTAATCAGGTATATTTCTGTATCGACAAGCTGAGAACGAGGGTGAAGAGGGGGGTGAGGGGGGGGATAAGAGTACATAAAAGAGGACGAAGAAGAGAGAACAAGACGAAGAAGAAGATCCTTAACGTGATCACGTGGATGTTTGCTCGGCATGTAGCTAACCGGAGGGCAAGTGAAAGTCTGTCGAAAGATCGTGTACGAGTAATATGCAGAGCTCTCGGGGTCTGATGCACGCGACTGTGCCGCTTAGTGTACAGCACGCATAACATCCTCTCGCAAAGTTGATTGTTGGCATCGGGCCGTGGCCATTGTTCCTCCACGATAAATGAAAATAACATTTTGTATAAATACTCGAACCTCCTGGGTGTCGAAAAGTCATCCGAGCGGCTTCACATAGAAAGTGCGACCGACTCGTGGGAGAAATGGCACCGGCTGATTATTTAGCCGATGAACTTTGTACGGGCGCAGATGAATGGCGCGCCGTTTGCAAATGTGATATGCAAAATTAGAACCCGAGCGATAAATACCTTCTGGGGGAGGTAAACGGGCAAAAGGGCGAAGGGGGAGGGGGATGAGCGAATTCTCCAAATTCTGCGCGGCCCGAGGAGAGAAATAAAGCGAAAAATCTCTAGTCGGATATTTTATTTCAGGAATCGTAATCGAAATAAAAGAGCGAGGAGGCGCAATTTTTGGGAGTCCTTTTATTGACCTCTCTTGAATTCTTGTTTTACGGCCGAGAGTCCTGGCTCGTTTATTTGGTTACATTGTTGAATAGGCTTTTCGTGGCCTGTCATCAGGTAGACATTCACTTTTTTCGAGCCTCCCGCTTGTACGCAATTAAAAAAAACGACAAAATAAAAGCGCGGGGCCCCGAGTGAGCCAGAGAGAGACAGAGGATGAGAGAGAAGGAGAGCGGAGGGACATTGAAACCGCGCGACAGAGCGCAGAAAAAATTAATTGCCGGATATGCTGCCGGATTGATTCCCACGAGTCGACTATGCGGACGCCCAGTCGAATCGATGCGCCTCATTATTGCTCATAATTGGCGTCTATGCGCGCCACCCAGTTTCGACAAATCGAGCGGTTCAAGCGCGAAACTGCGTACCCGCGACCGATCGAATTTGAAATTCCAACAAGCGTCTACTTTCCCTCCCAACTTGGTAGTCGAACCATCGAAAAAGATGCACTCCATCCGCCATATATATTAAATTTAGGGGTAAGTGGGGTAATTGTGACGGTGGGGTATTGTGTGACAGGCTAATTTTATTTGAATGATATAGTAGGATGAACATCTAAAATCCGTAGAATATCGTTGATTATAGTACTATTGATCATTACAAAAATGTCTTGCGTTTTATAGTTAAATAATACAAGTTTTATCAGTAATAATGCGCATCTTGCTTCAAAACTTCAGTTACACGAGTTTCTCTCGTTAAATTCAAAGTCTCGTATTTCTTGAATCTTGAATGATTTTTTTACCCGCAAAACGTCGGTACGATTCTTAAGGTCTCTAGTTGTGTTATCGACGTTAAATTAATTTTGTTGTAAATTGAGTGAATAAATTTGACGTCAAAATTACTCCATATAATTTGCATCGTGTGGGGTAATTGTGATGGTAGCCGAAAGGGCAATTGTGACTCTATTACAAAACATTGTAAGTACTCAAGCAACCCTTATTTTTTTATTTATTCAATAACTTTTCATTTTTGTTTAATTTTAATTAATTTCAAAACAAATAAAATTATAAAATTATGTACAGAAATTCGAATGACATTTCAGGTTATGTTTAGAGGAATTTGGTTTAAATTCAAGTTTATACATATTTCTAATGCTTATTCAATTACAATTGAGTAAAAAAATTAAAAAAAAAACTCACTTTATTTTGTTAAGAACTATTTTTTTTATTTTTACTGCCAATAAATACAAAAACATTACCCCTCAGTTGGGTAATGAAAAATTGGTCCCCTGATAAATAATAACAAAAAATTGCTTTTTTCACATAATGCAGTTGAGACCTAAAACAGTGTGTATAAGAATTCATTTGTTATATCAATTGACTTAAGATAAATTTAAAGACTCGAAGTCAACTTTGTTTAAAACTGTCACAATTACCCCACTTACCCCTATTCCGCACATACGCAGCCGAGCATGTTTTGTCTCTTGGTATCAGTTCCACGTAAATTACACTTCAAGTCCTAAATACATTTGACTTTCGCGAGTCGGGAATAAATCTCGCTTCAAATACAGTTACTAACGTGAATTAGCAACCAACTTGTAAAACTCAAAAATGTACCACTGTACAGAAAAATACGGTAACTATATAATTTTCTTTTAATTATAATTTAATCAGTGATTAAAAAAATTCCAACTAATTATAAATCAAAAAGAAATACATTGTACAAAAATCATTGTTTATATAATATTTTAAAAGTTCATCCTAATTTTGGAACAAGAAAAATCAGTAGAACTTTTTGTTTGTCTTTGTTTTTATTTTTGTTTATTTTTGCAAAAATTTTATATTTGCTTTTATATATAGGATTTCAAGCGGAGAAGACGAGACTTATTTGAAAATTAAATAAGCGGAAGAGGATTCGCGAAGTGAGCCAAAAGCGAAGCGGAGAGAAGCGGCACGGGGTCGCGGGTGCGCGGCATCCGACCCGCGTATATCTAGGCCAGTTGCAGTTTCGATAAGCAAAGTGCGAATCTCCGAAGACGACCGCTTCTTTGTGACATTTCGAACCCAGCGAGCGAGAGCGGACCTGAAACAACATGCCAGCAGATGCACCTCGCACTCCGCTCGCCACCAAACTTCTGTTTCGCTCGTGTCGCTTCCTGCATCTATACCATGTGTGCAATCCGAACCATCACTAATTGCACACTATAACTTTTATTTACATTTTTTACCCGGCCGTGTAAAGCTAAAGAGGACGACAGAATATTTTTTCATGTCCTTATTTTCAATTCTTTTTCAATCTTTTTTTCAAAAAACATTTAGCAGATTTACAAAATTCATTTTATTTTTTGTTCTATATCAAAAATAGATAATTTTTCAATTTAATTTTTTTGATGGAATTCTTTCAAATGAATTGTTTTTGATTAGGCAAAAATTTGTTTTTGTTTCTTATTCGTTTGTTCGTTTTTGAAAATTTTTTCTCAAGATCTATGATAAAAGTAAAAAAATTGATTAAAAAAAAAAGAAAAAGAAGAAGATAGATGTTGAGAAAGGGAGAGAGAGGCGATCGATTTGGTTTGCACGTGGCTCACTTGCTGGCCCTGTCATGGCACTTGACTCGTGCATGCATTTAACTCGCCGCGATGCGCATAGAACCATTCGATATACTACAGCGTGTGGAGTGTTCACGGTCAACCGTTAAGTTTCGATTACTCAAATATTGCTAGAAGAGAAAAAAGGGAGGGGGACAGGCAGCTTTGCATACCTTTGCCATTTACACGCGCGGCTGCCTTCAAATGTCCGCGCGCATTTCTATTACACGCGCAAATTATGGCCAATAAATATCCGCTCACGTGACTTGTTAAGCACTCTCAAATTTGTCTTTCACACCGATCGCCATCTTTTACGGTTGCAAAAATAATCTAACAATTTTAATTTTTTTAATTAAAAAAAAGTTGATAAAATGAAATTTTTTTATGAAACGAAAATTATCCTTCCTTTAGTTGCGAGACTGAATAAACAAAAGAATTGCCTAGGAAAATGGTTTGTTTTTCTTTTACTTAAATCTCTTCTTTTTAAAAGTATAATTTTAATTTGTTGTTAATTAATAACAAGTTGAGTACATCCGTTTGGCCACGTTTAGTGCGCCCACATGTTTCAACTTATCCTTTATAACGTTTCGCGCATTCCCCGCCACCGTATGCATGCACTTGCGTTTAATGCGTCGACCTATCCAGCCATATCTTTTAGTTGTTCTACTTTCCCCGTTTGCACATACTCTTCCTCATTTATTCTCACATTATTTCGCGTGTTCACATTTTTTTAAATAAAATTTAAATTACTTTCGACAAGTAGAAAACGGTTTGATAAGGCCCCGGCGACGTACAAGCAATCTCGCCAAACATGACGATTCTTGCGTTCGATTTATTACCGACTAATATATTGTTCCGATAAAATTCATTTGCAACTTTTTCTTTTGCTCACCAGTTTTATTTTACGTCATATTTACAACCAATTGAAAATCAATAATCACCACCGTTCGGTAGACCGAAAAAAAAAGGTTCTTGTTTATATGTAGGAATCATGCGCTTTTTACTGCTTCATCATGTTCTTTTGCTAAACAAAAATAACGTATAAAAGTTGCGCAAATTGAAATTAACGAGTGTACGGGGTTTATTATTTCAACAAATATGTCATTATGACTGTGATTGTTCGCTGACTTTATTGCCCATCAAAAAATCATCGTAAACCGAATCGCCAGAGGTAAGATCGAATAGTGCCCAGCTGTTGGATTTCTTCACGAAATGATCATGATTTTGAGGAAAACAGTAGTTTGCTATGGTACTTTTGCCAGGTGTACGCTATTTTATTTGGTTATTACAACCGAAAATTGGAGCTTAAAAAATTAACAAATGTTTTTGAAACTCAATGGCTTAATTGATTAATTGGTTGAATTAAACAAATTGATCAATTTAAGAAACAAAAAAAAATCGATTGGTAAATTTCAAGTTGTTTGTTCTTCCGAAAAACAAAAAAAAATTGAGAGAAAAAAAAGAACATATTTCATGATACTTTTACAAAAAAGTTGAAAAGAAATTTTCTGAGTTTCCTATTATACTATTGTCTTGCAATTGATTGCATAATGAAATCATAATGGACAATATTTTTGCACAGTTTGCAGCCCACACTGAGCTTCAGTCCCATCCTTTCGATTTCTCTATTGTGTTTATTAAATGCACATTTATTTTATGAATTATATTTATCAATTCTTGGAACGAAGAGGATAAAAAAGGTCCAATTATGCTTAGGACATGAAACTTGAGTTTTCACATGAATGGCTCTGGTGTGTGCAACAAACTGATTAATTTGCGGTTGTATATTTGCGCCCATAGATTCGTATTATGAAGGTAGAAGAAGGCCTTGCCTATCCTAGACTGTTGAAGATGCAACGATCTGCAAACCGGTACGGTACGGTACATTCACCAATGACCGAGTGGCACGGATCCTCTCTCTAAGCGCACAAGTCGTTTTGCGTCTCTCAATATCGTATTCGCTTTTTGCGCTTTCTTCTAACTCAACGCCAAACTTCATTTTTTGTTGTAACTTTTTAATTTCTTTTTTTTTTTCAATTTCTTACAATACAATTTCATAATTTTTGTTTTGGTTTTGTGTTTTGCAAAACTTCATTTTTGATCATTTTTTAAAATTGAAATAAAATTGTTTCCTTGTTTCAATTTTTGAATGAAAAAAATTTCTTATGACGCAACCGATGAAGATTTGATGGAAATCAAATTAATCGAGTTAATCAATTTTGTATATGATTATGAAAACGGTACGTTCCGGTCGACGCATGAAAATGAAATACACCGGAACCAGAAATGCACGCGCGATGCGTCCGGCTGCGTTCAAGTTATATAATTAAACGGAAGCCCTGTCGATTACGTGAACCGTACTTGACGCCAAAAACCACAAACTTTGACCCAAAAGTTATGATTCGTCTGTGTTATCAATTTGTGATTGATTTTGCATTTTCATCTTTTTCATCTTTGAATTTGAATTAATCATTCAAAAAACGCAAACAAAAAACAACTAATAAACTAAACCCAACAAATAAACAAAAATAAATGAATGGAAAAATGAAAAAATACAGGATGCTAGAAAAAAGAAGTTCGAAATAAAAAATAAATAAAATGAAAAAGCCTGGGAAGTTGATTTTAAACTGTTGTCGTTGAGGATAACGCGGAAACTTGATTTTGCACCGTGGGTGCGTTATGGCTCTAGTATACTCCCGCGCGCGATAGTGATTGCATCCGCGATGCTCGCGAATCGATGACGTACACAGCTATAGAAAGGCATGCATTTTATTGTATTTCAAAGCCGAGATGCATTTATTTATAGCTTGCGCGGTTACTTCACATGCTTTATCGTAAGTTCGCGCAAACGCTCCGTTCGGTGGGCAGAAATCGCAATAAAAATTCCACGCAATTGGCGCCGCCGCGGCCACTTTTTCGAGCGATCCCTCTTCAGACCAACTTTAAGTTCAACAGAAAAGTGAAAATCACTTCAACGTGTATATATACACACACAAGTGTTTAGTTTCTAAACGATTTATTCCGCGATTCTCAGCCGATTCCATCAAGTGTTTGACGGTATAATTGAGTTTCCAAAACACACCTTCACCAAACAGGAAGCATTTCATTTGAAAACAATTTTTACACATAAACAAAATAAAAATGAATTTTCTTTTAATATCACAAATTTATTTGATCCATCAATCAATCAATAAAATGTTTATAATGCAATTTTATTTATTTTTCTTTACTTATAATTTAAAAATTTTTATCTTTAGAGAAATTAGAAAAAGTTTGTTTAGAAAGAGGGAAGTGAAACAAAAACCATTTGATGAATTTGAAATTTTAAAAGAATTGTTTGGAAAGATGTAAGAAAGAGGGCTGGTTGAACGTAAGCCTTTTTTTATCAAAAGATCAATCCTCTCCTCGTGTCACGTTTTTTTAAAGTCACTTGCATGCATCAGAACATCGAGAGCGCATCCGTACATTATTGCACGGCTGCGCGTCGTTCGTGGCGCTCGTTTCACGCGACCGGATTCGAAATCGAAAAGCGGAAGTAGCCGCGGGGCAACGCTTAGACGCGAATCCAAGCGCACCAAATTGATTCTAATTTTCTCCCATCTTTTGCGACTGCATTTCGGTCGAGCTCTATTTACCCCTTAATATTTGTTCATCGTCACAGGCATTGTGCATTGCGTCAGAGGTTATTTCACCGACCAACAACCTCTTTTTTGTTCTCTTTTTTTTTTCTGACCGAAAAAAACTGGAACGAAAATTGAACGAGATATAGAAGCAGACACAAAAATAGCGAAACGACTTTTTGGGGAAGATGCTGATGGTAAAAGCGTGACAAATACTTAAGGGAACGATACTGCTGGCCTGGGATATATATGTATACATAATTTGCGATGCGAAGGAAAGATTTTAATCCGATTAAATTCTGATAGTTGTGGCGCGGGAACGGCGGGAGAAAGTAAAAGGCGAGTTGAGGCAGAGGTAAATTCGTCTGTCTTGTGTCATCCACCTGTCGTGCCGCGGCGTCCGATACCGTTTCGGGTGTCCGATCCCTTTGCTGTATCTCTCGCTCTCATACGCGCAGGCCGTGTGAGAACCGTATACAAAAGCAACTGAAACCAACCGAGGGATCTGATTGAGAAAAGAAACACCACGAGCGAGACAAGAAGAACGATAACATGCGTTCCCCGACTCGCTTGCTCCCTCGGTCCCCCTTCATTCCACCTCGCTTAACTATTTTCAATAAATAATCTCTATTCCCTTTTAATCGTTAATTAAATTTATTTACACAACCTCTCTCTCTCTCCCTTAGTTTTATTTTTTGTTTAACAATTTTATACAATTCTTTTTATTCATTTGTTTATAATTGTTGTAAAATTATAATAAAATCATTGAAATTTGAGATTGAATGCAAAATTCAAAAATAATTAAAATAATTTCAAAAAAGATTGTAAACATGAAAATACGTCTCTTCATTTTTGTTCGTTTAAAACAACGTATCAAGTTTTTTTTATGAAAGAAAAGAAATTGTTCACTTGACTCGTAAAAAAATGACACGCAGCATAAATATAAAACTGAGCACCATTTGACCGTAAAATTGTAAAACCAGGAACAAAAAGAGAAATGGAAGACATCTGACTTTTTTGTACAAAAAAAGCAAACTGCCCGAACAAAGGTTGCCAATTGATGCAGAGGTTCACGCGCGGAAGGCACACAAAACGAGGAGCAACTTTTGTCTCCCTTTTAGGTCCTATTTTATGGGTTTATTTGAGTCGATCAAATTTTAACTCTACGACCGGATACAAAAAAGGAACACTCAACTTGTCGATCAATTAAGGACAATCGGATTGGAATGATCGAAATTGTATCGATGCCCAACATTCCGGAATTTGTCAATGATTTATCGCGGCTGCCTAATTAATTTTATTGGGTTCCGAGGCGGATCTCATTCACGTTTCCACGTTACTCTGGGCTTAGAGTATCCTTTCTTATTTGATCCTTGCAACAAATGAGTCACTCATTTTGAGAAAACAGTCGCTGCAAAGATATACAGACGCGTACACACATTTTGCTTCATAAATTCCTCTCTCGGCCTTATCTCAGGAGTATCAGTAACTTTACACTTATGAAAATTCTACGCATTGCTAATTAGATTGGTATGCTTGGCTTTAATAGTAACTCGCGCGGTCTTTTCATAAATACGACGGGATGACATTTATCGCAAATTTTCCCATGTTCAAATTAGAATGCCATAACGTCCTACATTCTTTTGTCATTCTAACGCCCTTCCAAATACTACACTTTTTATACTTTCATCCAACATACTTTGTGTCTAATTAAACATCAAATTACAATTACAATTCAAAAATTACAATCTAAAAATTACAATTTAAAAATTACAATTGTAAAAATGTAACAACTTTGACGATAAATAAATTGGCATTTTAAAAAATAAGATTTTCTGTGCAAAGTCTGAGCAACATTTGGTTCAATTCGTTAGCAGCAATATTGTGTAATGAGAGGCTTTATAATGGGAGTGCAAAACGGTCGGTCTGCGACACGCTAAGCGATCAACTCGCGGTGATCTAATGTAAATGCGGCACAACGAGAGGCTCTCACGGGGAATCATCGCGGATGCCGATGCACGCAGCACGCACTTACTTGCCAAACACACGTGTTAAAGGCTTGCAGCACTCGTGCGGAGAAGTCGATGAGTCAGCACGCGCGAGTATATCCGGAGAATCACTTGCCCGTTAGGACTGGTCTGACGAGACGCCCAATCAAGATAGCACTCTTGTTTCACTCCAACTGCGCGACTCTTGTTTCCACGGTATCGATCAATTTGGGTAATACAAAAACGAGCGTCCCATTTTTGTGGATCACCAAAAATCTTGGATCCCAACCAATCCACAGAAATAAAAAGGAAGAAATATCGCGTGATTGTGTGTTACATACACACCGCATTTCATCAGGACGATTGAAAATCGTGACGCAATTTCCTGTTGCAATTAAAACCAAAAAGTTGGTTGAACGGTGACAAAATGATATCGGGCCATAATTGGACATTACAGTCAGTCAATGAGCAACCCATATTCCAACGAGTATGTCGTAGAAAAGGCCTTCGCGAATGATAATTCTCGATATCAAGTCCGCGCGCTGTAATTGATTAATTTGACGTATATGCAATGAGGTGGTACTAGGTAGGAAGGAGACCTGAGATATTAGGCAATCTAGAAGAGACAAATTCAACCTTTGGTTTTTAAGTTTTTTTAAACTTTGACTGTCAAACTTATTTTTCATTAACTTTTGAGAAGCAAAATACTATTTGTAGATGAGTTTGTTTCATCTGGTGTTAGTCGTGGTTAAATTTGAATGTGGGAATTAGTGTTATGTAACTGAAAGGAGCGTTTTGCGTGCACCTTTTACAATTCTCAATGATCAAGTACAATTTCGAATATTAGACTGGATTACATGAGATACAGATATGAGCCGAAAGGTCACGGAGGCGAAAATTGCGTCGGTCGGTTGGAAGTGAAACAGCGATGTAGAACAAATTGGCGGAATATATAATAAATAAATAACCAACGGGGTAAGGCCGAACAAAGCGCGACATTAGTCGAAATGAATGCAACCATCGGGAAAAGAAGACGCCCGAGGTCGGAACGAGTGAAGAACCTAGCCATGAGTATATTTATAGAGCCAGACAATGTCGGGATTTATAAGTCTCAGGATCCAACAGGATGGGAAGAACATATTAGCCGGGGAAAATAGACGAAAAAAGAAGGAAGGGAGAATACTGCGGAGATAGAATAGAAAGAAGAAGAAGCGGGATACTAAGAAAGACGGAGAAAAAGAGTTTGGAGTCGAGGGGCAGGACGCACGGAACGCGATCGGAGAGAAGCCGCGGAGAGGCGGGAGGTGAACAACTTTCACGCGACGTCGAGCTTCTTCGTATCGGAATGCTTCTGCGCCGGTGTCGGAGAGCCGCTCAGGGGCTGTGTGTGAATTGCTGCTGCCCGAACCAGCTCGTTTCGTCGACTGCAAAAGCCATGCGGATTCAATGACTTTTGTATCATTTCAATCAGCGACCAAATATCGCAGTCTTTCATCCAGCTCGGACTTTTACCAACGTTGACTACCGAGACGATAACCAACTTAGTATACAACTTTTTTAAACAATTTAAAACAAATTTGAAACAACAATAAACAATTGAATTAACTCTGAAAATGGTTGTGAAATTTTATAGATGTTGACTGTAAAATTTAAGGGCAGAAGTTACAGCACGACCACTGTAATTTTAACGAGCCAATTGGAGAACTAAGATCAACTGACTAATGATAATTTCAAGTGATTTGTAAAAACCTTTTTAAAATGGTGCGAGAACATTTCGGACTATACTTTTTGTAATTGTATCAGTTCGAAACCAAAGAAAAACGGCCGGCTCATCCATTTTACTGTGCCAGCAGTAAGTGTCCGCTCGTGTGCACGCAGCTCCAATTATTATATTAATGTAGCCGACTATTTGACTTTTGGCTGCTGATTTTTTGTCGAACCGCCAGCGCCCGAAGCTAGCGATCAGCCTCTGCCAATTATAACCTTTTCCATAATCATCACCAGACCATCGAATCCCGAATGGCTTCTCGTGAAATCAATCATTCTTGCAAATCGCAGCAGACTTACCTGAAATCAAAACAAAAATCGTCAGTCAATTGAGCCAATTTCCAGCTTTTGTTTCAACATCTTCACTTAAACTTCGTCTGTTTTTGATCAAAAATCAATACTATATTTTTATATTCAACTATTTTTATATTCTTTTCATCTTTTATATAAAACATTTTAAAATTCTACATTAAATTATTTTCTTATTTCGTTCACACATGAATACTGTTAGGTCCAATTTGAAACTAAGCCTATTTTCTTCGAACCCGTTTCCATCACTAAAATATTCGATCTATCAAGGGAAAAAAATTTTGATTCTCCGATTAAATTCAAATTGCTTTTAATACGAAAATTCGATGAAATCAAAAAATTGGCGCATAGTAATCACACGCACTGTCTGCGGCGCGAAAGTTGAGACTTTTTGATATATAAATAGCCAAAGTGCGGCCACAACTTGGTGATGCACAAGTTTGAAACAGCAAAACGAATAAGTTTTGTACACATTTGAAAGCGCGGTGCAAAATATTTGGACGAGATGAAAAGATACAAAAACGAGGGAGCGGGATAATGATACGTCTTCTGCTTTCAAAGGGGAGGGTGGGGGTGGTGCTATTAAGGCGTACGGAAATTAGCCCTTTTAATTAACTTTACTACCTTCGAAAAATACTGGGGCAGGAAACCGATGGCTCGGGCTGCGCTGCAATTTCAGCCGCGAACCTCCGTATAGTCCGGCGCGGAGCAATAATCGTGCTTCGATACGGCCTGCTCTTTAATCAAATATCTAACGGCTGCCTTCTAATAGTTGAGATTTGGTTTCTCCACCGGCTGGTCACCTTTTTTTTTGTTTTGAGCCATGTAATTACATTACTTCGAATGTTATTACATTAATAGGTCATCTGAAAAAAAGAAACAAGTTATCAGAATTACGAACAAAAATAAATAATTAACAACTAATTAATATTTTTTTGAAATTACAATAATCATGACACCTAAGTAAAAGTTGGCTTTTTTTTCGACTGGGATAATGTAAAATTGGATAATTTAAAATTGGATGTAATTTAGGAGAAAAAAGTGTACCAAAAAAGGGGTGCACGATATTGAGTAACTTTTTTTCCTCCGACGGGAAAAAAAGAAACTGCAAAAAAATAGCTGAGATAAATCCGGATTTAGGATCGTTTCAGTGGCCCCTTGTATTTTTTTATTTGCATTTTTTGTTGACACTCCGGCGATCCTTTTAATGACATAAAAAACCGAGTTATTTCGTTTTAAAAGTAAGTCAAACCGGTGATTTTCGACTACGAACACTTAATTTAGGACGAAACCTAGTCATCACGTGAGTTGACTCCCACAACCGTCATCAATTACCTGCAAAAAAGTCTATCGCCAAAAAGAAGACTTGGTGTCTAGTCACAAAATCAAAAAATTAAACCCCTTTGAAAAAGCAATTTATTTTCAACTAAATTATATGTACTTTAAAATAATTTAAAATCATTCATTTTATCATTTTTTATCTTTTTATTTTTCTCTCTCTTTTCTTTTTTTTTCTATTTTAATCTCTTACACAAATGCCAAAAAAGTTTTAACAAATTTGATTTTTATCAGATTCATTATACTTTTGGAAATCACGAAGACCCCGCTCGTTTCAATTAGTCGACGACGTATTTGCTCAATTCTTTTCATTTTAGTTGATTTTTCTTAAAGAAGTTTGTTTTGAGCGAGTTCGTCACGTAAATGAACGTGTGCACGTTGTAAAACGCAACTCTACACAGCAAAGAACGAAGTAACGTTATCCTCGAGATACCTGGCTGGCCTTACCGCCACGATGCGTGACGAACTAAAGTTCCGTCGACGAGCTTCTTCTGTCCGTATCTTTTGCGGATTAATGAGAATAATACCCGACATTGTAAAACTCGTTGAAAAAAAAAGCACGCAAAAAAGTGTTCTTTGCAATTGATTTAATTAAACTTGTTCTTAGGCAAATGCAAGAGAGTCACTTTTTTTGTCACGTTCAAGTACTTGGCATCAAGTATAATTTGCGATTATAAAGAGTTCAATTTCAATTTGTTTTTATGATGTTGTATGACGGATGAAAAAGTTTGCATTTCATAGCCAAGTATTTTTTTCTGTTAGGTTGTGTTGTTCACTGAGTAAATAAAAACAAATTTTTAAAATGCATTTCCAAATTTGTTTTGTTTTCCCTGCATAAATATTAGAGGAGACAAAAAATCTTGGAATTTACCTACGAAATTGAATTTTTATTTGTTTTTGTTTACATAAAACAAAATTGCAAACTGAAAGAAATTAAAAATATAGAAAAATAGCTGAAATAAGCAAAAAAGTAAACAATGCTTATAATTGTAAACAAAAGTAAAAAATTGTTTTATTCGATGACCTTGAAAGGTCAACAAACCAAAATCAACTTGATGGCATTTAAAAATCGTATGTTATGTTTTCAAATGTATGTTCAACTTTGACGATGAGATTGTCAATAAACTCACTTTTTGATGACCTCCGTTTAACCTTGTTTCTTAAATTGGCCAAATTTATAATGCAAAACATTGTTGATTTATAATTTCATCAATTGACAATAGTTGTTGAACAAAAACAACAACGAAAATGAACGAGGTTCGCGATTGGATGCAATTTTTTACTTTAACGACTTTCGTCTTGGATCAAATGGTTGTTTAGATTCAATGGTGTTGTTCTTGTATATGATTATTAACAACCAACGACAATTCTAAACAATAACGAACATCCCGCACTACACAGTACAAAATACTGAAGTCAACAATAAAAAACAGAAAACTCGAAAAAAAACTACGCGAAAAAATGAAAACGGACAACGGTCGTTTATCTCGATTTTAGTTCATCGAGTTTGTTTCTCCAATAACGTTTGTAATTCATGATTTGAACACTAAAATTTTTCCGATGTTCAATACAATTTTCAAAAACTAAAAACAATAACGAAAATTCTGCACTTCGACACAAAAAATCACGCAGTTGGATTTAACCCGCCATCGCACGAACGTTACAGGTGGCGCCACTGTCCAACCATGATAGTGCACCAAATTCCCTACTTTACCGACCTTGCAATTTTTTCATCCTAAAATCGCTAAACAAAAAATCATTATCGAATCGAAATATTTTACTGTTTGAAAACAACAAAAACATGTCTTTTGGAATTAATTCAAAATATTTTCATTGTAAAAATAAAGTTTCAATTTCTATTTTGAAACCAATTTTCATAAAGGTGTTTTTGTAAATAAATTGAAAAACGAGAATTTTTTTCATCATTTTTATTTTTCATTTGTCATTTTATTTAAAAAACAGAGAAGTCATAAATGAAATGTCTTCAATAAAAATAAGTAAACCTTAATAACTATAGTTATTATAAAATTATATCCATCCTATTAGACGATTTAAAATCGTAATGTTCAGTCGATTAGTACAAGGAACTATTTTTAAGAAGATTTTTAAGTATTTATGGCTCCACCAATCTTCCTGAAAATAAAATGGTGTTCGATGATTTTTCAATCACGAAGAAAAGGAAAGGTCGATTGAATGTGACAGGTATCGATGATGGTGCCACTAATAGTGTCACTGTAAGACCTATAAAAATATTTCTTCAATTATTAACATTAAAAATAATTAAATTAATCAAATAAATTAATGAATACATAATATTCACTTAAATATAATTAATCAATAAATTTTTATATTAATTAATTGATCAATTGATGGATAATTAATCAATTGATCGAACATATGTTTTTTAAATCAATCACCTGTTACAGCGGCTGCTTCCGTGCCGTCTTCATTAATATCGATTTTCGCATTCTGGATAACGTCGCTGACAAAGTAATTTGATTCTGGTAAAGCTCCTGATAAATTTGCTTGAGCGCTAAATAAGTCATTAATTCCAACCTTTAATGAGAAAAATCAAACATTTAATAACTGTATTACCAAATTTTATATGAATTTGAATGAGTGAAAAACAAATTCAAAAACCTTGCTCAGCGCTCGTTTGAGATTAAATTTATTCTCAACGCTAAATTTCGGTAGTTGTAGGTCAATCTCATTGTCTTTGAGATTCATTAGTAGTAATGAGATCGGAACATATGACAGATCTCGAGACAAATTATCCAGAGATTCTTTTCCCTGCTTATTGGGCAGCATCAAGAGGAAAGAAAACTTTTCATCCTAAAAATAAATCAATGAAATATAAACCTTCGTGAAAAAAGTCGCATTTTCAAAATTGTAAAAAAAATTACAAAATGAAACGAATTTTTAATTTTAATTTTTTACACTTGATTTTCATAACAAACTGGAATTTTATACATGTTACGTTTGACTGTTATCTTTTTTGAAAACAACATTCAACAGAATCATTTTCAATGCAACATCTTGGAGTTTGTTTCAACGTGGTTGTAAAATTACCAAATAAGGAATTTCAAGAACTTGGGCGTCCAAGGCTTCCACCATGGCATATTTGTAAGTATCAAAACTCGCCATCATGGGTACCATCTTGCACTCATTGTCAAAGGTCTTGAAACAACTGTTTCGCGTACGGTTGCGGACGAACGTCGTATTCCATTGACTCTTGAAGTGAATGGCAGATGTTATTAGGATTCTGGTTTCCGAATCTAAACTTCCTGAAATAATACATTCGTTTCACTAAATTATAGTTTGCTCTTTTCGTACATCTGTGATTCATATAATTTACTGCAAAACCTCCACTTAAACAAAAAATGAAACAAATTTGCAATCTTACTTTTATACTTTTTACAATTTATAATTTTATACTTTACATTTTATAATTTTGATTATTTTCTGAATTTCACTCTACATTAATTTAATTATTTCATTTATAACGTTATTTTGTAAGTCTGAAACCTTACCATTATCAACAATCGTCTGAATAAACTGATCAGTTTCATCTCGTACCCAGCTGTTAATTTGGTTGACAGCATCATTGGTATTTCTAAAATCCAAAGGACTGATATCCCCTGCATAATAGCGTTGTACCATTTTCCGATACTTCTGGGATATCTTAACATCATCAGAGGCCCAAAACCTTGTGGCCAGATGTAATTGCACATATTGACTCTTGTTCTAATGAAACAAATCGAATTTAACGTATAAAACAATCAAATTAAACTTATAACAAACAAGAATGAAGTTAAAATAATAAATGATATGCGATCACCTTCAAAATTTCTAGATTATCACGAGCCAATTGTCTGATAGCTGATACATTTGCGGGCAATCGGAGGGCTGAAATTATTTCCTCTCGTGTTTTGCCGCACGTTCCCTCGATGAGCAGCATCAGAGCTTGCTTCACACACGTAGGGGATAATATCAAATTGCCTTGGTGCTCTTCGAATAATTTCTATAAAAAACGAAAACATTAAAAATTTAATTCCACAAAAATGAAAGAAAAAGTTGTATCTGAAAACTTGTCATACTTGTCCGAGTTCAATGTTGAAATAATTGTAACGATCTTCTGATCTCAATCCAACCTCTTTGAAGTTATCTAAAATAAAGAAAAACAAAAATTGTTGAAAATAGTGATTTCATTTGACTGATAAAATTGAAGTTTAAAAAATTACCATTTGGCTGGGCTAAGTTGACCGAATTCATATTGTTGTTAACACCGTTGTTGATATTATGGTTGTTATTATTGTTATTGATATTATTCATGTTATCATAAGAAGGTTGTGGCAGTTGAAACGGATTTACAACCATGAACGAAGGACGATTTCCTTCCTGAGGATTGATTACTTTTCCTATATACATGATCGTCGAGGTTGACTCATCCTCGATATAAAACATAAACGGGTGTGTTGCGTAGAAGGACATGCCAGAATTTTTGTTGCCTATGTCAATTTCTGCAGAGATACAAAACCGTACAGTTGAAATTTAAATAAAAATAAATTTCAATTTTAAATTTCATAAAATATATTTCTTGGACTAAATGTTGTTTAATTTGTACCGGTTGTGGCAAAAGCGGATGTTCCTTCCTCATTCACTTCGATTCCAGCTTTGTGAATAATATCAGAGACGTATAATTCATTATCATTAAAAGCAAATCCAGGTAAAGTTGCTTTTTTTGTGAAAACTTCTTTGACCCCCATCTAAGGATGATGAAAAAAGAGTAAATAAAAAAGATGAATCATTGATAACATATCGAACAAATTGTGATTAATTAATCAATAAATCCAACCTCGCGGAGAGCAGGTTCCAGATGGCTTCCAGCCTGAAATTTAAATTTCGGTATTCTCACATCCACGGGAAATTTTTCCATATGCCAAATGGTGCGAGTCATCAATGTTGGATTGATCTTTTCGATCATCTGATCGAGACCGTCATGAGCGTCCGGCAAAACGAAATACATTGCATATTTTGCTCCCTACAAAACACAAAAAATTTTACAACATTAAAAATGTTTCTTGAATTTCACTTTTTTAAAATACTTTTACTGTTTTTATTATGTTTTTATATCGTCGCATGGGTAGAAGAACCCCCTATCTCTATCTCGGAGATAGGATTTTCCATGTTCCCAGATAAAGATAGGGGGTTCTTCCATCCATGCGACTATATACTCGCCTTGTAAGGTATCCGAAGAACTTTTGCAGCTAATTTTTGTGAGTGATAGAAATAAAACAAGCTGTCGGCTCGCATATAATCAACTTTGACATCCGATGTCGTGGTGCTAAAATTTCCCTCCACGGTATTGTCTTTGGAAAAGGGATAATTTTTCCATGTTCCTTTGAAGAATAAGGCGCTGGCGATCATAAAGACAGAATCTTTTAACCTGTTTTCTGTAAAAATAAAAAATGTTTAGATAAGTCAATTAAAATGTTTTGTCGGTCTCATGTATGTACCATCTTCTATCATCCGATCGATGTTTCCTTGGGTCATATTTTTGGCCCAGTTATTGATATCGGTTGCAATTGTATGTGTATCCGAAAAGTTGACATTCTTGACATCAGTATCATAAATTATTTTTGCTATGGCATTATATCTTTGTCTGGATGTTATCGAAGAATCAATATATAATCGTGTACCCAAATTAAGTATGTAATCAGAATTTGTTTCCTATAAAAATTTACAATTTTAATCATTATATACATAATTAATCATTATATAGTTGAATTAAAATCTGACGCTTATAATTCAAAAAATGAATTTTTGAATAATATTCACTGTACAAAAAATCATGATATTTTGGATCTTAGATATGTACTTTGAGAGAGCGCAAGATGTCAGAAAACAGTTCACGGGCAGCAGGCCTGCTCGCTGGTAGATTTAATGCCATGGCCAGTTCGTTAGCCGTCTGATCTTCAGCTCCTTCGTAAAGCAGTGCCAATCCTAGTTTTACTGATAATGGCGATACTAGCGCATTACCATACGTGCTCTTTGATATCACCTAAAATCGTAAAATGTTAAATTGAATAAAATGAAATGCCAATTCCAACCAAAAAATAATCGCAAAAAAAACTTGTAATGATAGTGAATATGCGACATGATCAAAACACCTTCCAAAAGTTCCAGTCGAAAGAGCTGAAAGCCTGCGTCTGATGCGGCACAAAGTCGTCGATTTCCTTTTCGACAACCTGAAAATTCAACTCGCTCGCATTTGGCATGCCATCGCAATTAGCCAACACGAAGAGGCTCAGTGCAAACGCTGCTAAAACAACAAAACAGAAGTTTGAAAGTAAAGATAATAATTTTCGTATATTTTTTTTGCAGCAACTTTATCTACGGTCAATCAACTTGACCCTTAACCTTGTCCGGGAATCCCCACCGTCTTATGCATGGCAAACGATTTATCATGCTGGTAGGATTCGCGTGAACCGATAGCATGCTAAGCCAATATTTTTATCTGGAAATACCCGTTTCAATCGTTCGCAAATAAAATGTATGACTCAAATATCTGAATTACAGCATGATTCAATCGTTTGGGATAAACCGTTTGGATAAAGTTGATATCATGGGAGTTCCAAATTATTCAATTATTAATACTGATTTGAATAAAAAAGAAATTTTGTGCGAAGCCAAAACGCAAACTAGGGAATTATCGGAATCAAGATCTGACATTTTTATCATCATGGGATCTGGAAGAAAAAGAAAAATTATTATGATTATTTCTTACCGTGAAGGCTCTTGCAGAACATGATTGATATCGGTATTTAACACTTCTTCTTCGCCTTAAATTTCGTTAATTCACTTCACTAATACACTTTTGAATTGGTTTGTGTAACGTTGGACGCTGGTCGGCACAGCGACCTAAGCTGACTGACTTCACAAAGACACCGTGCTGTTTTCAACGAGGGGCCATGCCAGAGTAGGAACTAATAAAAGATAAAATAAAAGAGAGAATCCTTAGGAGGGGATAATCCTGAATTTCGCGTTTCGATGTGTCGCATACTGATGATGGCTTATAATTGTTGATCAATTCACTATGCTTTTTCATCGATGTTTTTGTATTTTACAGTTTTTGCAACAAAAAAACTTGTATTTAATTGTTTGAACAGGTTTTTGTGTTAATTTAAACAAAAAACCTGAAAAATAAACGACAGTTTAAGTAAATAAAAAATACAAAAATCATTTCAGTTACATTGTTTCTCAACAATGAAATTGATGATCAAAAATATTAAAATGCTAATATATTTCTAAATAGTTGTTTAATAACTGTTTAAAATAAAGTTGTAAAAATAACTTATAATTGAACAATTAAATTTGTACCTTCGAAGAATATGCAATTAAAAAAAAAGGTATAGAAAATGCTGGAGAACGATTTCATCCAAATGAAAGTATTTTATTTGACAATTGTTAGTGTTAGAAATGTTAGTAAAATATATATTTGATTAAATTCAATATATATTTGATTGAACAGGGCTTGTTTCATTTAGCAGAGTCCTCTTTGAGGGCCACGGTTCGGTTGAATACGATCTGGAAATTAAAAAATTTAAATTAAGTTTATGATCCGAAAAGAAACTCTATTTTCGGTTGGATAATTACAAATTTACTTACGTGTTCAGGTTTAGTATCCGGATCAACCGAGAAAAACCCAGTTCTTTCAAACTGGAACTTGGCGTACGGTTTAACACGAGATTCCAAACTTTTGTCAGCGAACGCAACGATTTCTTTTTTGCTATCAAAGTTAACATCGCTTAGAAAACCGTTGGGAATTTCATTGGCATCCTCTGGATTTTTGTGATTGAAACTAAAAGATAAAAGACGGTACGGTTAATTTCCTCTCAGACCAAATAGGGACAGATGGGGGTAATTGTTACACTCGAATAAATTTGATATTTTAGAAGAATTAAAATTGTTTTATAAAGATAAAATTGAAAACAAAGTTTGAACAAATTAAAAGACTAAGAAAAAATTATTTCAAATGAATGTGAGAACCAAATTTTGGTAGTTACCCTAACTATCTGTTTTAATTTCAGTTGAAAGTAAATACTCACAGACGTTCATAAAGACGAACGTGGACAGAAACAGGTTTTGAAACCCAGTGTATAAAAGCTTTAGGTTTGTTTTCATTCGACACAAGTTGTTGTTTAGCAATAATATGTTTCACTTTATCGCCCTCCTTCTCCACTTTCTCAACCGTCAGGATCACACCGGCATATTTCAGTCCGACCGTTTGGTTCGGAGTTAACCGCCTGAATCCTTTTTCTGGGTTCTGCAAATTGATCAACAGATAAAATTAATCACCCTATTTAAATCAAAATCTAAATTCCAACCTTCAGAATGATAATTACCAACCTCGCTAAAATCTGAAGCCTCAATGAAAACTTCCCTGTCGAACAAAATTTTGTGCTGGGCACCTTGCGGTTCGTTCGGGAAGTCCGCGACGTCAACTTCGACAGGAGTTTTGTGCTCAAAGTTGCTGATTGTAATTTTGATTGGATCCATTACGATCATATGACGAGGCGCTGTGAGGTTGAGCACATCTCGGACAGCTGCTTCTAATGCTGCGGGATCGACTGAAGATTGTGCCCCGGTCACACCCATCTGGGCACAAAAATTATTTATCGCTTCCGGTGGATATCCACGTCTGCGTAAAGCCGTCAGTGTGAACAATCTGTAGAAAAATGAAAAAGTTATATTAAATAAATATAAACTTTAAAATAATCTTATTTTAAAATTGGATTGTGTTTTATATTTCTAAATATAGTTGATTCACCTTGGATCATCCCAATCACTGACTATTCCCTCAGTGATCAACTTTGCAATTTTGCGCTTGGACACGACAGTGTAATTGACATTAAGTCTGCCATATTCCCATTGTACAGGACAGTAAATGTTGAGGGCATTGCACAACCAATAATACGACGATCGCCTTGACTGAAACTCTTTCGTGCACAATGAGTGCGTGATATTTTCGATGCTGTCGCACAAACAGTGAGTGTAATCGTAAGTGGGATAGATGCACCACTTATCCTTTGTTCTATGGTGCGCAATGTACTTTATCCTGTAAGCTACCGGATCTTGTTTCCCTTCTTCGAGTTTTACTTTCATCCTCAACGTAGCTTCGCCTTCCTTGAATACTCCATTTTTCATATCCTAAATCGAGAAATTGATCATTAATAGATTACTGTGAGATAATGTGAGATCATTAGTTAACGAAATTATTATTATTATTATTTTTTTTTTTTTGTAACAAACGTTTTTAAGAGTTATCTCATATACACACTTGGAAAAGACGGAGACTCTCTTCCACTGGCCTGTCACGCCAAGGACTGGGAGGGGCGTCGAAGCCCTTTAAATCACTGCTGGACTGATGGCAAACATAAGCCATATTATTTTTGATCAATTGGATCGCCCATTCGTACAACTGTTGGAAGTAATCTGACGAGTGGGTTATTTTGTACGGCTTGTATCCAAGCCACTCGACCATATCTCGAATCCCGATGAAAAATTTCTCCTCTTCCTTCTCCGGGTTGGTATCATCGTAACGCAAATAACAGTGACCATCATACGCTGCTGCGTATCTGAAAATAAAAACGAAATTTGCAAATATATGAAAGAACAAATTGTGAAGAAACAATAAAGATTAACGGAAACAAATTAAAATACCCAAAATTAATATTTATAGCTTTTGCGTGGCCGATGTGCAAAATACCATTTGGTTCGGGTGGGAATCTTGTCACAACTTTTCCACCGGTTTCTTTCAGATGCTTTTCTAATAACATCTTTGTCATGGGAGTCATGACGTAGCCCTCGGTCTTATAATTTTCTCCAGGCTTGTGGAAATGAACTTTAATTTTCATTAATTCGCTTATTGTCTTGGCACCTTCGGATGTTTTCGGTTCTGAAAATACATAAATTTGTGAATAAACAAATCGCAGTTTTAATTTTCACGAATAAAAATAAATAAAATATAAAATAATGCAAAACAAAAGAAAAGTCAAACTGAATTTACCATCCGAAATTTTATGAGTCTCTTGAACTTTTTTAGCCTTTGTTTTTGGAGCCTTTTGAACAGGTGCAAGATCAGCTTCGGTTTTTTCACCGAGCAAGTTCAAGATTTGTTCATCAAATTCAGACTTGATTTCTTTACCATCGGCCCATTTCAGGTTCGTCCGAACTTCTTGCATCAAAATGCCAGTATTGAATCGATATCTAGAAATAAATAAAATTTGGGTAATTTTT
This sequence comes from Trissolcus japonicus, assembly GCA_030522925.1. NCBI lineage: Eukaryota > Metazoa > Arthropoda > Insecta > Hymenoptera > Scelionidae > Trissolcus > Trissolcus japonicus. The sequence continues at coordinate 253,068 of JAPYZS010000138.1, read as the reverse complement.
TTACCAGATTGGAAATCAAAATTTTGTATCTGTTATTTTTTAAAATGATTGTAGCGAACCTTTTTTCTAAGATATCCTTGTTGTTCTTTTCAATAACTTTTTTCACCTGCTGCTTGATCTCTTCACGAGTTACAACAACGCCCACACCACAGGCTTCTTCAAAATCAGCAACTGACAATTTGTCGCTTGGGTTGCTCAGCACAAAATTCAACGCTGCATCGACGCGCTGAGTAGTATTCAATTTTCGTTCAGCAATATATTTGGCAATGAACGTCAACTGATTTGCAACCTGAGACTTGATTTTTGACGCTAAATGGTATAACAATGTACCGATCTCGACATTTATTTCTGCATGTTTCCGAGCCTAGAAAACAATTTTCAAATTGGAGTATAGCATATACAGAAATTATTTTTATAATTTTTAAATTCAAAGCTTGGACAAATTTTTGAATTGTAATTAAACAGTGCTTTTAACTTTCAAACATTAAAAAAAAGATATCAACTAACCTCTTCGATCGCTAATTTTAGCGAATTCGTAACTTGGACATTTTTCAAAGTCTCTTTCGCTTTTTGTTCGCTCAAACCTAGCGACTGGAATAACAAAATTGTCTCCTCGACGTCTGTCATCGTGAGATGAAGTATATTTTGAAAGTTTATCAGTAAAAATGGTGTTCCGGTTTCTACAACATATGTGAATACACCGGGAACTGGCAAACAGTATCTCAGTTTCACATGTCATTCGTTTCGTCCATTGTTGTTTTGCAACCGCCACGCCATCACCGTCGGTAATCTTGAAATCTACCCTTGTAAATAATTATTGTATAATAAAACAAATTTATAAACAATGTCGAAAACTTTTCATTTCTAACCTGTAATAAATGACACTGTAAAGCTAATTTCAAAATTATTAACTATTTTTTTCAAATGTGTTTTATTTTAAATTTTAACTGCAAGATTTTTTAATTAAAAAATTGGTCATTACTTACCTTCGTTTATTTATCATATTTCACTTGAATTCAATATTTGATAAATAAAAACTTTAAAGATGAGCACAAACACACTTTTTATTAGTTTCCAATATGAAATAAGAGCCATTCCCGGAACGCCTTTTATTTATATATTACCAAAAATCCGTATTTAAAGAAAAACACAACTTCAAAATATGTAACCAAATTTGAAAAATAACGGTTTTTTTATTGTCTATATATTTTTTGCAATTTATCAACTTACTTGGTCGGTGCAAGATAATTGGAAACTTTTTATGAAAATCCAATGCCAATGAATTTGCTTTTGTTTATCTGATTTGTCCGGACACCGGTTTGGATAAAACTCGTCCCTCGATTTTTACTGGGACTTCACACTTTTCACACCTCACTTTTTACACTTTTCACGATTTCTCGATTCAATTATATTGTTAATCACGTCAAAACACAAGTTTAGAACCGTTAACGACATTCCGAAGGCGGAGGAAGAACGCGCGCGAAACTAGAGCGAAATACGCGGACTAGGGACTGACGCCATGACACCACCACCGACGCCATCTTGCCGAATAGACAAAGACAGTTTTACCGCGCAAACGAATACTGAAAAAAGTTTCAACAAGTGCAATCTGATGAAAACCAAGATACAAATCGACTTGACATGATCGAAGTGTGCAAAATATTTCACTCTCGCTGCAAATCTGAGTGAAAAATGCAACGCCAACGCATGCGCAGTAAGGTCGATTGGTTTAACTGGAATTCGCAAGATGGCGTCGCGTTGGTTATAGTGTTTATCTTCGGAATTTAGTTCGGGCGCGTTCTTTCTTCGTACTTCGAGTACGTTTCGAGTTCTGAATTGTAAAAAAAGTGAATAAAGTGGAAATTATGTGAAACGAAGTGAAAAAATGAAATAAAGTGAAAAAAATGTCAAGTGCCAGAGAAAAATAGGAGGCGAGTTTTTTTCCACGGTGGTTTTAGCCAAATCAGAGGAAAAACAGTAATTTTGTTTGCATCGTGTGAATGTCACCAAAAAGTCACTGACCATAAAAAAAAAATAAAAAAAAAAAAAAAAAAAAAAAAAAAAAAAAAAAAAAAAAAAAAAAAAAAAAAAAAAAAAAAAAAAAAAAAAAAAAAAAAAAAAACAAACTAATAACAACAAACATTGAAATAACAAACTTTATGCAGTTTTTAGATATGTATATAGATCCAGAAGTTGAATGTGATTTGTCGAATATGAATTAAAAAAAATTAAAATCAAATGAAATAATTATAATTAAATTAAAAAAAGTTAATACAATTTTATCACTGTATTGCAACATGGTTTATTCAATTTTTCATATACAATTGTAACAGAGGAACTCATAAATTTTTAATTACAATTTTTCGCGATATAAATATTTCAACATAGAAAACAATAAATTATCACAAAAAAGAGAGATACAAGAAGACACGTAGACAATAATTTGTTGAGCACCGGTAGACACGAGGATATAAACCAGATTCGGTACACCTCTCTGACAAATAATATTAATAACCAACAATAAATATATATCACTGCTTCGATCGCATAATCATGGACTCTTCAGCAATCTGTCTCCGCAGCTTTTCGGTTTCATCCTCACTGCTACTGTCGGAATGTACGTTCGAAGTCTTAGAACTTTTCTTTCTTTTCTTCGCTTTTCTCTCATCCGATCTGCGTCTTTTACGTTTCCTCTGTTCTTCTATCAACCTGTCTATTCTATCGATATCAGATTCCTCCGTCTCATATTCTTCATTGCTTGTTATAAAATCACGCCCCTCTTCATCGTCTTCCTCGTCAATCTCTTCATCCTCATCCACACAAAACGAATCCTGAAAATGTATTTAAAAAATTAAAAACTGCACATAAAACATTTTAAAAAGTAGATACAATACTTCGAACTTTTATGAATAAAAAAATTTCAAATAATTTTATATTTTTTATTTTTAAACTTACATTAACATATTCATCAGGACCCTGAGTGAGTGGTTGCGACAGAACCATAGCCTTGGGCAAGTACCTGTTCTGATTGACCAAATATTTTGGTTTCACAGGGCTGCGAGTGGATTTCAAGTACACAGCCTGCATGTGAGACTCGTCGAAGTACTGCGTGTGACTGACAAAACTATTCATCTCTTCGTCCTCATCCAACCCCGAGGAACCGTCCGAAGTGTCCACATCGATTGCTACCTCTGCTTCGTCTTCAATGAACCCGCCGCCCTTCTTCGGGCTATTCACTTTTTTGCATTGCCTCTCTTTTCGTTTCTTCGCCAGATAGTCTTTCCTAGACGGTGTTCCGTAATAAGAATCGTTCGTTATGACTTTCTTCCTCTTAGGACTTCCGTTAACAATCTGGTTCTTAAGTACAAGAGGACTTTTTTTCCAAGTTGGTGCCACGGGACGAACAAACTCATCGTCAGAACTCAAATCGTGTCTTCGCTTGTTCTCGATGTCACTTTTTGAATCTGGAGAATGGTCCCAGGTTGAAGTTGACGGTCTTGAAAAGAAGGATGAATACTGAGGCTTACTCTGATTCGACTTCGGTGCGGTTCTACTCGGAGCACAACTGGAGGACTTTTGACATTTGTTTTCTCGGAAATTCAGGCTCAATGTTGTCGACCCAACTGGTTCCTTGGAAGTTGATTCCTTATTGAAAGTTGGTCTCTTGAGAGTTGGTTCCTGTTTTCTAGACTGTAACCTAGCCAGGGACAGTTTGCTTTTCGTCGGTGTCGGATTCTCGTCTTTGACATCCACTATAGGAATGTTGGAGAAATCAAAGTCGTCATCGACAATTGTGGGTTTACTTTTTGTCAGCGACAGTGACAGTTTGGACGGTTTAGATGGGGCAGGTTTTGGTTTACTTCCAAACAGAGACAACCTCGAGTATCTCGGCAAAGTACCCCGATCTTGGCACCGTTGGATCGGATTTTGAGGCGCGAGATGGTTCTGAGCATTTTTGCCAGGCGTGTTGCCAACTAACGAGATATTCACCTCGGGTTCCTTGTCCCCTTCGGCATCTGAAAAATTGTCATCGATGAACATGTCTTCCTCGGAATCAGACGCGATTATTCGGCGAGACGTTGAGTTTGCCTGACTCGTCTGACTTTGTCGTTCAGGTTTCGAACTTTGCTCAAGTGGTAAAGGTCCAGGTTCATTGTTGTTCAGGTTGGTTGGCAGGTTGGAACTGATAACGGGTCCCTGAGAATCGTCGTCTTGTAGAGTCATCAGACGAATTTCTAGGAGTGCTTGGGAAACTTGAGAGGACATTGGGTGTGATCTGGTTATTGTTTCTGATTTAAGGATGGTAGGAGATCCGAGATTAGTTTCTGGTGTCCGGACAGGTTCAACCGTTTCAATTGGCATGTTCGAATGCGTATCCGAGGTTTCTTCTCCTGAGGAATCTTGCAATAAGTCATCAAAGAGGCCAAAACTTTTGTACAATTCTCCATCCTCTGTTCTGTTTTCCTCAAGTTCTGTTGTTTCGTTTCCATCTTCCAGTAAATGATCGAAGAGGCCGCGACTTTGGTACATATCTCTGTCGGCTTCTCTTGTTTTGCAGTCATTAACTTCCGTATCTGCGACGGTGCCAGGGAAACATTCAATTTCCTCTTCGTCAGATGAGTTCAATAGATTGCTGAAAATACCATTCTCGCCCATCGCAGTATCGAACCCATCGTCGGTTTTAAACATGTCTGGCTCAGCCGAAGGTGCAGTCGAAGGTACAGTCGAAGGTTCTACATCCATCATAACTTTCTCATCGATGGCTTCGAATAAATCATCCGATGGAAACCTAAAAAACAATTAAACAAAGTTGAATAAATAAAAAACAAGTTAACAAATGAAGAAAGGTAAAAAAATAAATAACAGTTGTGTCTTACATTGAATCGTCATCATCATTTAGAACATACTTTGAGCTGGGACTCTGAATAATGATTGATCTCGAGTAATTAACATCGTCGTCGTAAATATTTTCACACGGACGACCCTCCTCATCGCTTTCAAAGTCGTGATACAATTCTGAGACCTCTTCTTGTTTCCAGTTGCCAATGGTGCTGAGAATATCCATGTCTGGTGGATGATACGACGATAGGAAATCACTTTCATCCTCATCAGATGGGCAAGGCACGTATTCGATCAGTTGAAACTCTCTCGGAGAAGCTTTCGGTTTTGAATTTATTATCGTCCAAAAAGTTAGGAAATCCAACCCCATGTTGTCGTCGTTTAATAGTTTAACTTCGCTATTTTTAATAGTCCTGTCGTCGAATGTTTTCGTGTTTGTTAAAATTTTGGATGTTGGTTTTGTAAAGAATGAGTTCATCAGACGTTGGTTTCCTTGAGACAAGACTGGTTCTTGTTGCACATTTGAAGGCCCTGAAAAAGAATTAGATTTGTCAAAAGAAAAATTTTTATTTTAGAAATTACTAAAGAAAATTGTACATTTAATATCAATTTGTACCTGGTTTAGACTTTTGAGCGGCACTTTCCTTCCCATTTGAAACACGTTTTTTCTTCTCTGCAGGAGCGGTGACTTTCTTTTTCCTTTTTTTACTCTCTTGAGGAGTTTTTGGTTGAACTTCAAATCTGATCTGACGGCACGTGGGATTAAATTGATTAGGGATCATTCGTGGGTTCTCCTGGTACATGGACGAAACAATATTGCTGGACTGGAGAACTTTGCCATTGAATGTATCTTTTTTGTTCAACGTTGCCTTCAAGTCCTACAAAAGTTTATGATCAATTTATAAAAACTTGTCTATGAAAATTAATTTTCAACATAACATCATCAATTTTTATACTTTGTACTCCTTTCCATCGGTTACGAGGATATAAATCTGTCCTGTTCGTTTTCGTCCAGTTCTACCCATCCTTTGAACCAACCTGGATGGATTTTTTTGACAACCGTCGAAACAAACAATCAAGTCTACTTCGCCAACATCCAGACCTTCCTCGCCTAAAAAGTCCATTGATTTTAATAATTTATTTGATAAATGTAAGTTGAAATTCAGTTTTTTAAATTTCTAGAAAGTTACAAACCAACTGATGTAGATATCAGAACATTCACAGTGTTGTTTTTGAAGTCTTCTAAAGCCTTCAGTTGTACCTTTTGTTTCTGATCGGATTGGCCGACAAACATCTGGGGCCGAATTAGGGGTCGGCATTGTAAAAGTAAGACGAATACTTCCCTGACACTGTCTTTGAACTGCAAAAAATATTAAAATTTAAATGTCAAACAATTAGAATAGTTTGGATGTATCAAAATAATGTTTGATGTTACCTCAACAAAAACTATGGATCTTGTATCTCTATTCTCACTGGCAGCATTTCGAAAATGCAGTTCCAAGATTTCTTTGAGTTTATGAAACTTTGTGTGACCAAACACGATATTTGATGGGATCTGAAAATGAATAACAAAATTGTTATGTTTGAAATTAATGAATAAAAACACTTATATCTTAATTACAATATCAAAGCAAATTAATGTTTCTGTAAATTGTTCAAAAAATGTACCTTTGGGATTACTCCATTCGGCATTGCATGAACGTCTGGAAAATCGCCAAGGTAGTTATTGATATCCTGCAGCAAAACTTTGAGTTCATTTTCATACTCCATCCAGTATTTGTCGGAATGAGCTGTTTAAAAGAATCAATGAATTAAAAGAAGAGTGAAATTTATATCTAATTGTAAATTCAGAATGAAAAATTACAAACATTGATAAAAATTGTAGAAGGCTCTCAACCCATGCCTCTGCAAGAGTTCATAAGCGTGTGTCATAGTCATCAAAATGGTCAGTGTCTTTTGAATCATGTTATTTCCACCGTTCGGCTGACGATTTTCTTGGAATGATTTTTGTAAGAAGAAGATCTGTAACAAAATTTCAGTGACGAATGAAAGATTTTAATAAATTTACACGATAATCAATGTTAGTAAAATCGTCTAGAGGCTTATCAAAGAGAATACAAGTGAAATTAAGAGACGAACCCTTCCTTTTGAGATGTTGGCTGTAGCACCATTTATGATACCTCTTTTTATGAGATTTTTCAAATGAGGGTCCATGATTCTGATATATCGATCTTTAAAAGTTATCAATTCCTTAGAAAGACAAACAAGAGCGATTTCTATTCTCCGTTCGTTAACATAGGGAAGGATGTCACTCGATGTATCATCACGCAGTTCCAGATTTGCGATCTTTAATTTTTGTACAACCTGCAAATGAGATCGTTGAATAAGTCAATTATAATTAATCAATTAAAATAATATACTTTTTAAGATTAATATGTTATTTCACACTTTAAAAAATTAAGATAATCACCTCGCGCACTTTATCGATAGAATTGCCAGGAGTGGCTGATAGTGCTAGGATACGAAAATATTTATTATCCTCGCTCAGAATCCGAATAGCCTGAAATGAAAAAAATAATTTATTGGTCGATAGTCATTTAAATTGTGATTCAACCACTTCTAACAGATTCAACAGATAAGTTGTTCAACAGATAAACTCACTTCACAATACGCATGGTTTCCCAGTGCTTTGTGAGCCTCGTCGATAACGACACATTTGATATCATTGCGAGGAACGAGATTGTGATCCAGATCATTGTGAAAGATTTGTGGCGTTGCAAAGATGACTCTTTTTTGAATCCAAGATTCCCCTCGTTTTGTTTGATTTGTACTTCCTGAAACGAGTTTACAGTCACTTGAAGGATTATCGATCTAATCTAATCTAATCAACAAAGAAAAAATTATAATGGATTGATAGGTGCGGTGATATACAAGTACATTTCTTACCTGTTAATTCAATCGTTTGGCTGCTGGGGATGCCCATGATGTCGTGGCAGGCGCTTATCTGCTGGGCCACCAAAGGCCTCGTTGGCGCCATGAAAACAATTTTGCCTCTTGGATACCATCGGAAAAAATTGTATATCACCACAGCAGCTATGAACGTTTTTCCCAGTCCTATCAAACAGATGAAAAATTATTTAAAAATTTTATCGTTGAATATCTCTATTGAATATTTTTTAAATATATCTTTCAAATATATTACCCGTTGGTAAGCATACTAATGTGTTATTGAATAATGCCGATTCAACAATCTTGTACTGGTATTCCCGAATTGGGTAATTGATTGGGTAATACCAAGACTCGCCAGATGACAATTCAAATCCTTGGGTTTCCACATCCTTCGAGTATGGAGAATCTTCCAAGTCTATTCTGTAACATTTTTTATCAATTGTGTATCGTTTAGTTTTTGCTATCTCATAAAAAACAACAACAATTAATCATATGAAAAACTTACATTTCTGGATTCATTTAATCAATTTTCACGTTCTCTTTTCTCCTTGAGAATAAATCAAAGTGGAATGTTCATTCTGAAATAAAAATAATATGTTATTTCAATACCCAAGCAAATTTTAAGACTCGGATTTCTAAGAAATGCAATTATGCTAATAAGTATAACAAAAGAGTTGCAGACGGAATTTGCATAAAGCAAAACAATAAGAATAACTTGCAAACTCGCAAGTTTTTTCTATGCTCATTTTTTTAGTCGCATGAAATTTTTTTTTTATTTTGAAAATTATCATCTATTGAAGATGTTCGTTATATTTTTTATTTACTTACATTGTAACCATATGGTATGATAAAATTTTTAATTAAATTATGGTGTTTTGAAACGATGGGATTTAAATTCTATCTGTGCACAACTTGTCACAACCTCAGCTTATAGTGCACCAAAGAAAATCAAGGAGACCGTGCGAGTGTAAAATCTGTGTACCACACATGATACATTTTCCAAAAATAAAAATGAAAACAAAAAAAACGACGGAATTAAACAAAAAAAAAACAAAACCAGCGATGGGAGGAGTCTGACACAACTTTTTGTTGTTCTTTGATTGGATGCAGAAGTGTTACTGACATTCCGGGGGGTGACTAAAATTAGTGCTGCCATCTGCTTACCGTCAGTTGATAATTGTAAATTACCTTTCACCGCTAGATGTCCGAATTTTCTCTCATATGTTTTCATCGTCCATACTGTGCTTCTGCTGGATTAAAAAAACATATTTGTTCAAACAAAATATTGTTTGTTGAAATAATTCCTAGTTAATTTCACCGAGAAGATGGTTTTTTATTTTACAAGCGATGGTAAGTGAAATGCTGCAACATCTAAAGGTTTTAATGTTACATTTAACTGCTAAAGTTATTCAAAATTATGCCTAGTGGTTGCGAGGTTAGGAAATTGTTACACTTTTGATTTATGTTTCAGTTGTTAAACCTCCTGTGACACTGTTTATGGGAGTTGATAAACATGAAAGTAAGTAAAAAATAAAATTGTATAGATGATGTTGACATTTATGACAATTGAATTCTAATTTTTTTTCTTGTAAATAACAAATTATGTTTTATTATTTTAAATCTAAGACAAAAAATGTTATTCCAGATGAAGATTTGATTAGATGGGGTTGGCCCGAAGATCTGTGGTTTCACGTGGATAAATTCTCATCAGCACACGTATATTTGAGATTAGCACAGGTATCTCATTATAAAAAATATTTATTATGAATTTTTTGCAATATTTTTAATTACAATAATTTTTCCCATCTGACTGATATTGTTTGGGTTTTTAAATATTAAAATTCATTCTAATTTTCAGGGCCAAACAATCGATGACGTTCCAACTTCAGTTATTGAAGATGCAGCACAGCTTGTGAAAGCTAACAGTATTGAAGGAAACAAGGTGAACGATGTCGACGTGGTTTACACAATGTGGTCGAATTTAAAAAAGACCCCAGGAATGGAGCCAGGCCAAGTTAGTTTCCATAACGAAAAAGAAGTTCGCAAATTTCACATCGAAAAGCGCAACACTGCGATAGTCAATCGGTTAAAGAAAACAAAGAGGGCAGAAAACCCTGACCTCAGAGCCATGAGAGAAGAGAGGGACCGACTCGAACGGATAGACAAGAAGAAGTTGATGAGAGAGGAGAAGGAAAGGGAGAAGGCTGAGGAGAAGAGGAAACAAGAACTTGCTGAGATGAGGTAAGAAAAATTGAATGAAATAATAAAACATGTTTTATTACGATTGAACATTTTCTTAATGATATTTTATTGAAATTCTTTTAGGAGTTACTCTTCCTTGTTCAGCTCAAGCAACATGACTTCGAACACAGAAAATTCTGGGTACGACTCTGACGACTTCATGTGATAGCTGAGCGGCGATATCAAATGAACGTGAATATTGTGCCTGCATTTGTAATGAATGATTGAAGGTAAATGGCAAGTTGGTTTCTCGCTGCCACCTTTGAAATTTGTTACTCAGAATCTGAAGCATTTAAACATTTTGAATTGAACTTTCCAATTATTTTCATGATCTCGCGTTTCATTTGATTTTGTAAAATATTTATTTCGTTGTTACTACTTTGTGCCATGTCGACCGAACGTTACCGAAAGCGAACAGCGTTAGGATGCAGACTTGTGCAGATGTTGAATAAATTTGTATTAAAACATTATCAAGTTGGATTCATTTCGAATAAAGGAAAATGAGTGAACCCTCGGGGAAGATAAAATACAGGCCAGGTTTTAAGATTAGAATATTTTATTCACACGTCGTGGGAGGCAGCACGACGTATAACATATTTTGAACAGTTATATCTAAATGTACTTCCATATTCGCAACTCCTATACAAATATTACAGTAATGTTCATACTTAGTTTGATACCTTAGATAATTTTTTTTTTCTTATTCACGTTTATTTACACATTTATAATGCAGACTTTTAATGTCTCAGTTAATTTTTGGCACTGAAATGTCAAAAGATCCAAAATTCCTTCTGAATGATCTTTCGTACTTCTTCTTTTTGAATGACAAATCAAAATTCAAATCTTGCTCTTAAACTTTTTGCTGTATCAGTAAAAAAATTAAATTGATCTTGTCAATTGTTTTCAATGCACAATTTAATAATTAATGATTTTCATCTACTCGGACGGAAATAAACTGAGGAGTAAATAAAATTTGTTTCTATTTCAGTGCTTGTTTCAATTTAAATACAAATTTTCGTGCCCTAACTGAAGACACCCGCTCATCTCCAAAATGTACAATACAAAATAATGAATGGACCACAAAATGTGCAGGATCAGGCGATAATGATGACGATGATGATGTACATCAAGAACACGAACAATTGTCTTCGCTGTACTTCGTATTATAAATTGATATCATTTCGCGAAACAAAAGTCATTCGTTTAATTATACAAAGCGTGTAAAAAAAGGACTCCTTTAGCAAACGTTTATCCGACGTAATTGACGACCTATGCACTAAGTAAAATTTATCAAACACACACCTAAGGTCGCTAGTAGTGTCAGCTTTACAATTGTCAACAAATCGTACATTAACGAGTTAATATTTCTTTCAGAGTTTTATTTCAGCAACAATTATTATAATCGCCTTTGTTTGAAACATTTTTCATTCCATTTTGCAATAAATCAATAAGTTTAATAAAAAAAAAAGAATCAAAGTCCAAGTGGCGCAGTGATATAAAAATCGGTGCACCACCCGCAAGGTTTCCTAAGCAACTTGACTTCCAACGATAAACACTAAAAAGTCGATCGTTAATTTTGCAATATTAATATATTTTACAATTTGTTTGTTTTTCACATCCACACCACTTGATTATTTTGAATTGATTTGAACGAATGAAAAGTACACAAATTATTTATATACATTGAGAACTTAGATTGGTCGGTTCTCTGAGCCTGGAACTTCGCAATCGTCGTTCTACAACAAATTTGAACAAGTATGAAATTGAATATCATGTTGTTTCAAGTTCAATGTTATAGGTTTTAACATATTGCAGAATTTTTTTTTTTATATTTGAGGACATCAATTGGTTGTTGCGATCAAAGTTTGTTTACTTATACACGTAGAGCAACATTGTTCAATAAAGACTCGGTTCGAATTAGTCAAAATTGACAACTCACACTCTTACAGAGAGTTTTGTCCAATTGTTGAAGAATTTTTTTGACATTGGATCGTCAGGATTAAATGAACACCGAACGCTTTTTTTCACGCTCCGCGTGGCAAATTTCAAAGTTTGCAAATTCAAAGAAAGTGATTTTAAACAGTTGCATTTATTTTCAACCATTTCCTCGCGTATAAACAAACTTAGTTGTTTTATTAAATTTATGCGAGTAAAACATTGCACAGGCGTTCGCTTTACCCAGGCCCGCTAGGTTGCTTACAATCCACCGCCACTGACGCTTGGCTACTATTTACGGTATACAATTTTTGCAAAAATGTACAAGTTTTTTTTACATCTAATAATGAGTAGAAAAATACGTAGACATCGATATTGATCAATCAAAACTGAAATTCGCCAACTTGGCATACATCTAGTCAAATCTTGTCTATATTACTACAAAATTAGAAAATTGAATATTTGAAATAAAATTTAAGAGTTTATTTATCATAAATATACATTTCAATACATATCAATGAAAAGTCGATTCAATATATCCAGAAAAATTTATTCTGGGTGACTTTTTTTACACTTTTCAACGCCTGCGCAATGATTTACAAAATTTGGTATCAATTTTTCCTTGAAAAGAGTTAAAAGGAAAGAAAGATAGAAAAAATATATTGGAGCAACCGTTCCTGCCGATTGCAAATAGAAAATATAAATATAAAAATATAAAAAATAAAATTATTAATTTAATTTATAGATGTTTTTATTTAATAGATTAATATGACTGAAAGTTTTAATTAAGAACGAAAAAGTTATCACACTACCACACGTATAAGAAATTTGGACAGAAAAATAAATTTGCATTTTCATCTGGACACTTGCACGTACAACCTCCGCGAAATATTTTTTTATAAATTGTCATCGTAACTATAACATCGTAATTTTATTTTAAAAACTCGTATGGTTTTAAAATTCAGTTTGGAATTGTTTTAAATTCGGACACCGATCGATCTTTTTACACCATTCAATACTTCGTCAGTATTATTTTAGATATGAATCAAATGTATACATTTATGCGTATAATTTTTCCTTATAATTTATATTTCATACAATATCTTTTTCTTAATCGCATTTGTTCGTTTATTCACAAGTCGTTTGAAGTGTTCGTCTTATTTATAAAATTTTTTTTCTGAATCGTTGAAAATGCTGTCGAATCAACATGAGGGGGTAAGTTTTAACTCGTGATCATCATTCAAGTACGAAAACAGTTTCAAAATGTGATCTGTACGAACACAATTTCAAAAGAATGTGGAAACGATACGGCGCATGCGCAGTATCAACTACAAGTGCGCGGTTGCGGGGAAGTCCCGAACTTATTTACGATTAGAAAACATGTGCAAACGAATTGCACTAACTTACAGCGCAACATTTTTGTCCACAAAATATTCTCTATGCAAATTTTAAATCACAAATTTTTGTTTCAAGCAACAATACGCAACTTTTAGAGCAATTTTTTTCCACCATAGTATCGTTACATGAAAGTAAAACATGATGTCACAAATTTATCCACCTACAATCGCACTATTGAGTTATCATTATCAAAAGAAGTATACTGTTTGTCATTTATATTGTTTCGTCACTTGTTTATAATTACTTATACAAAAGTGTTTACTTTAGAAATACAAAACTTGTTCGGGATTGTTCAAACCTGTTTGTCTATGATTCGAGCTAATTCAAATCCCAACGATTCACTTCATTCAATCACAGTATACAGCTTGAGAAGAAAATAAATAATTTTCACTCGACTCGACCTAAAATTCCGCATTGTCTTCCGTTAACGACATATGAGATTTCTTACAAAAGACCCAAATGCTTGGCTGGACTTTAGAAGATCTAAGTCGAGGTTTAACACCGATCGTAGGGCATATTTGATTTCATGGGACACAGTTCTATTCGTGGGGTATAGTTGTTGTGAGCTGCAGGTGGCGGAGACTCCCTCGGGGTTATCGACTGAGCGCGGCTGCTACTGGGCGTCGCCGTCGGTGGTATCAGCGACACGACTTCAGGGCTCGAGGTCTGCCCGTTATCTTCGTACACTCTTTCCTACAAGACAATGAATTATTGATCCGTAATTTCTTACCCATGACGATCTTGGTCCATGCAGTCTTTTCTTTTTTACTACAAAAGATGTTTTATCATCTTGTTTATCTACATTCTGATCTAAGGAACATTGGACCAATGCCCACCAAATTCGCATGCCCGATCTCATATTAAATCAGTCTTAAGATTATAAAAATAATGACAATTTTTTCATCTTCCGCCGGAGACATAGCCAGTGGGCACGCGGTGGTAGCCGCCGTAACTCCTCAAAGACATAAGAAGAAATGAAAAATGGAATAATCCTTGTGACAGGTCAAAAAGTGTCACTTAGTTGCACGAAAAAAAACATACTGATTCATCTCCAAACCCAACATGAACCAATACAAATTAGAATTTTTAGACTGTCACATTTGTTTTTACGTTGGCATCATTGTGCAACTACATTGGTAACCAATTTCATTCAACCAATGACGATTCAATGTGTGCACCAATGCTGAAACAGTGTGGATTTTTGTTATTAAAGTGTAATACTATCGTCATTTTCTAATTGAGTTCAGTATGAACATAGCTACAGATTCACAAATGGTAACCCACGCTAAAACAGCATTGGTGACAACATTGTCCCACTATTTTCGGTCAGTTTTGGTAATTCAACTTGAAGCAGTATGGTTTTTTTCCGTGTACGAATACAAAATGGCGTGTTGGCTACGCGATTAAACGTGTTGATTGTGAGTTGATCAGAACTTGGAGATGGCTGGCTTTTGTTTTTGCCAGCAAAAAGGCCACACCGTAGTGTCAGTCTGAGGTATACCCAAAATTCGAACGATTGGATTCAAACGTTTTGTACTCAGTTGATTTTGCGAGAGCACTGTAATTGTGTGCTTGTTCATAATTGCGTGTCCTGTACGTTGCAATGAGCAGCGGGCGGACCGGTCTCCGGGCACTAAGTGATTTCCGTTTCGTTCATCTGAATGAACTGCAGTGGCAAGTGCTGCAATTTGATCGGGCATTCGAGCTTAGTTGTATTGGCTCTCTGTTGGCATCGACGTGTCAATCAATAATTCAATGTTTGAGGGGAAAAAACAAAGACAGCACAAGATTAAGACGACAGGCATGGTGGGTGCATAGCAACGTCATTTCGTTTGAGCCTGAGAACAATAGCGATTCTTCTCACTCTCAAAAACCAATGGCTCCAGTGTTTTTCAAGACAAAACTGTCGTGCGGTTTCCGTGTACGTACCTGCGATTTGTCGTATTTGAGTCGCTTCCAAATGAACGTTTTTTTGTCTTGTTCCATCGGGTTCGCAGCGGTGCTGTCGCTACTGTTTGCGTTATAATTCGGATTCGCAAACGTTAGCACATTTCTGCGATTGCTGTACACGTTTTTCTGCTGCTTCGTGAACTTCTGGCATAGAAGGTAGACGATGAAGACGATGATTATCACGGTAATGGCGATCATGATCACAATCGTGATGAGGACGGTTTTCAAACTGTAGCTCTTCTCCTGATTCATCTTGTAATCGCGAAACTTATCATCGAAGCCGCGATTCGACTTTGTTATTATCTCCGGTATTTTCATCTCGTCCTCCTCCTCGATCTCGTCATAGCTCGGATCATTTTCTGTTCCGGGTTTGCGCGTGGGTACTTGCTTTTTCGGCGCTGGTTTGGAAACAAGTCAAATTATATCGAGAGATAAACTAACAAGATCGGTATTAAGTTAGTAGCTATTGACTCGGACTTACTTGTAGAGCAAGTACCGTCCTCCTCGTCCGGACAACCGCATTTGTATTCTTTACGAATGTAGAAACATAGGTGGCTACAACCCCCGTTGTCTACCGCGCAGGGTGTCCAGCCCGATTGCCTCTCAGCCGATACGCTTTTCATTTCCATCATTGTTTTCATTGTCGTCCTTATTCGTATTCGATTCTGCCCGGTCTCACGGTCCGCCCGCTCTATCATTTCTCGACTACCGTCTGCCCAATAGATGTGGTTTCGAAACTGAAAAAAAAAAAAACATTTATTTTAAACGCAAACGCAGCGGAGTTCGAATGTAAACAGGGGCAGTGAATTTCTAGAAGCTTCTAGCTTCTGATTTCGCGAAAGAAATATTTTTGGGCAGTTTCAACACGCGTTTCATTTCAAACAGGTCCGTTTTGTCTTACCTGTGTCAAACCAAACGCTTCAGTAGCCTCGGCTATGAGTTGAATTCTAAATCGTCCATGCAAATCGGACATCTCGATCCTGTGCTTCATAGCGTCGGCCCAGTAGAGTTTCCTGTTCGTATAGTCGATCGACAATCCGTTTGGAAAGTGCAGGTCAGTGGATATTATTGTCTTCCTGTTGGACCCGTCCAGCCTCGACCTTTCGATCTTGCGATCGCCAAACTCGACCCAGAATAAATAGCCTTCTTTTGGGAACACGGCCAATGATATCGGCTCGTTCAAATTGTCGAACAACTTTTTGTGATAATTGCCATCCAGTCGGGCAACTTGGATCGACCGCTGTTTGATGTCGGTCCAGTAGATGTTGTCTGCTAGCCAGTCCACGGCTATCCTGAACGGTGTTGACGAATTTGATCCGACTATTATGGTCTTTATGTCCTTATGATTATTCATGTTTATCGACCTAAAAGAAATCGAAAATAAATTCTTCAACTGTCTGTATAGTTTGAAAAAATTTTTTTTTAGTTTTAGAAGAAGACCCTACTAAGTGGAAGTTAAATATGATCATCTAAAAAGTTGATTTTTAAACGTATACTATTGCAGAACCTAATGAGGATCGGGAGAACTATTCGAGATGTTAATACACACCTTATAGCATTCAACACTTTATCAGTATAGAAGAGCAACTTTTTTCCATAATGAAAATCAACGGCGAGCGGATGAACATTTGAAACAGGCAGAGTCACCACCCTCATATCAGGCGTATCGAAGGACATCCTAGCCAGAGATTTTTTACTGGCAAACAGAAGGAAATTGGCTGGCGTGGAATTGCACGTCTGGCCGTCGTCGTTCAAAACGATCCCCGTGGGACATGCGCAGACGTATTTGATCTTGCGTGGATTCCGCAGACAAAGATGGGAACATCCGCCGTTGTATGATCTTCCGCAAACGTTGGAAACCGAGGACTTTTCGTCACGCTGTAAAATCGAAGGACAATTTTAATAAATTATACTTGATTTGTGAAGTCAGAAGTTAGGCAAAAAAGTAACTCACATCGATTGCTCTCATGTCCATGATTCCCTCAAGGTTACCTATGACGGTATTTTTTCCAGAGCCGTCAGTTTTATTAGCCCTAAGAATGGACTTTTCTTGCCAGTCGCTCCAGAAAATGTAATCGCCCATTACGGCCAGTCCATAAGGATGTTCCGCCTTAGCAATCAAAATCTTCCGGTCCTGACCTTGAAGATCAGATGACTCGATGACCTTCTTCTTTGCGTCGTTCCAGTAAAGTTTATTCCTTTCAAGGTCAATGGACAAGCCATTCGGCCAGACTAAATTTTCTATCACGATGGTCGTTCTGTCGGAACCGTCCATCCCGGCTCGTTCTATGCGAGCACTGTGGCCCCAGTCGGTCCAGAACATGAGACCAGCTGGGTAGTGCAGAGCAATGGCTCGTGGCTTGTCCAGACCAGACCAAACAAGTACTTTACGATTGGACCCGTCCAGCTCGGATACTTCTATGCTGTTCATGCCGGCGTCGGTCCAGTACAACTGGAATGAAATGTTACAATTAAGAAAAAAAGTAATTAAAACATGTGTTTTTGTTATTTGTCTTCGTTCGTTTACTTTGTTCCCGATAGAATCCACGATCAGGCTGTCTGCAATGTCCAATCCATCGTTTACTATGGTATCCACTTTTCTACCATTCATGGTGGTGCGATTGATCACGTCCGAACCAGGATCTGTCCAGTAGATGTCGAACGTTTGTAGATGGATGTCCACTCCACTGACATTTTTCAGATGATAAACGGGAAGAAATACATCTGCCATGTAATTTATGTCCAAAGAAATCATCCGGATGTCTACGTGATGAGCAAAGAGGAGGAATTTTTTTGGTACTTCTGGACACGTTTTGCCGTCGGGCTGTTAAAGAACGTTTAAATTGAAAGAATGAAAGAACAAGCTCGATAATTTTCTTTTTAGAATATTGTATAACTGACCTCAAGAACTAAGCCAGTTCGACAAGCACATTTGAATTGGACAGAGTTAACGCGAGAGTCCACGTTCGATGACAGAAGACACAACTGAGAGCAGTCGCCGTTATTTCGTCTGCAATCGCTGTGAACAAGAGGGCGTGTCCGGTGGAATATTCTAACGTCCATCAACCCATTGATACCGGATAACAGAGTAGTTTTGTTTTGACCGGTATCTTTGTCCGCGCGGTAGATGCTTTTGGTTTCCGTGTCGGTCCAGTAAATCTTTTTCTTATGAACTGCCAGGCCAAAGAGGTGAGGTACATCCGCAACTGCACAAGGATCATGAAAGTCAACCTTTCAACAATTCAATCGAGCGAGATTAAATGTTATTTCACCGATTTAATGACTCACCATCAGAAATAAGTTCTTTCCTCCCGTTTCCTTCAAAATCGGAGTACTCGATCTTGCGAGTCGATCCGTCTGCCCAGTACAAGCGCTTTTTCTCAAAATCAATGGCCAACCCATTTGGCCATCCTAGATTGGCATGGACCAAAATCTTCCTGTGCGAGCCGTCCATTGACGATCTTTCAATTTTTGGTTTCTCGCCCCAGTCACTCCAGAACATCTGACCACCTTTTAATGAAAAAAATATTGAGTTGAAAAGTAAAAAATTAGTTATCATAGCTGTACTTGAATTGTTAACTGTTCCTTACTAATGGGGTAAAGTACAATGTCCCTCGGTTTGTCCAAGTCTTTGTACACCAGGACGGTTCGATGGGTACCGTCCAAATTTGAGCATTCTATTCGCTTGGTACCAGCGTCCGTCCAGTACAATTTTTTTGTCACCCAGTCTAGTGCAAGACCAGATGGGAAATCTAAAGTGATATAATGAATTAATTCATTCATTTCAAATTCAATATTCAATTTCAATTATGAAATTTCAGTTATGAAATTTACCCAAGTTGTGTCCAATAACTATGGACTGGTTGGAGCCGTTCAGGAAAGCTCTATTGATAGTTTTGGTCTCGACGTCGGTCCAGTAAATTGTATCCGTATCCGAGTCCCAGTCAAGGGCTATTGCACTCTGAACGTGATCCACAGGGATGACTGTATCGAAAGCCCTCGTTGATTGATCCAGTGGCATGAGTCGCAGGTCCTTCTTCCTCGTAAATATCAGTAGATTATCAGCGGAAGATGTACAATTTTTACCATCCTTTTTGATTTTCTGGCCAACTGGACAGACACAGCTGTATCCAATGTTGTTCGGCAGACACATGTGCGAGCACTTGTTGTTCCTGCAGCGATTCGGGGAAGACGGCTGGCGCTGCGGATGGTAACTCCGAATATCCATCGGCAGGAAAAGATCTTTTAATGTTACAAAAAAAATTAGTCGACATAAATGAGTGAAATATATTTCACATGAAATTGGAATATTTACTCGAATGGATTGTTTTGAATCCGCGCCCGTTGCCCTTGTTAGCGAGAGAGATGCTCTTGAAATGCCAATCGGTCCAGTAGATGTAATCTTCGAATACGGTAATCGCATATGGATGGTGAAGGCCCTTGCTGATCACTTTCTTCCTACCGGAACCATCAAAATACGCAGACTCAATCACATGATGCTTAGCGTCGGTCCAAAAAATTCGATCGGTTGTGTAATCAATTGTCAATCCGTTTGGCCAAAATATTGAATCTGTGATGATCGATTTTCGATCGGCACCGTCCATGTAGGATCGTTCGATTGTAGGTTTGGATCCTGCGTGAAACAGATTTCGTTTAGTTAAGTGCTCAATTGATGAAAAAGAACAAGTTGACCTAGATCATTACCCCAATCTGTCCAGAAGACTACACCCAGATGAGGGTACACTGCTATAGCTCGAGGCTTTTCAATGTCATTGGAAATCACAACGTGTCTAACCATACTATCTAGGGCCACCACTTCAACTCTCCTGGTGCCAGCATCCGTCCAGAAGAGCAGATTGTGAATCCAATCTACTGCTATTCCCGTTGGGCTTTCCAGTCCCCAACGAATTATCACTGCAATTTTAAAATGTTATTTGACAGTTTAATATTTCAACGGTCCTGAATAAACCCTTAACTTATCTACAAAATTGAAAATTCCAATTCAAAATTGAAAATGTTGCAGATTTAAAAAAAAATTTATATTTGGACAGTTAAAAATATACAAGTTTTGAAATATTGTACGAACCTTCCTCGTTGGTGCCATTGATAGAAACTTTTTTGATCACATTCGAAGATACGTCCGACCAATAGATGGTCCCAGTTTTGTAAAGATAATCGAGAGCAACAGCATTGTGCAAACCTTTCAAGATGGATGAATATTTTGAATTGGTCAGGCTCACCTGCAAATCGAGTTATTGACTTTGAGTTTGTTCAACTGATTATCCGAAGCAGTTTGGATTAAAACTTTACCTGGCGTATGTCAATGCGATTGGCAAATATTAGCGTCGGGTTCGCACCGATGGCTTTGCAGGTCCTACCGTCGGGTCTCAGAACGTACCCCGACATGCAGCTGCAGACAAACGATCCCTTTGTGTTCTTGCAGTACTGACTGCACACGGGTTCCTAAAGTAAATTTCAATGATCAATTATTGTAACAGTTAATATTATTTTAGACGGGGAATAATCGTACAAAGTAATACACACTTTGACGAAGTCGCATTCATTGATGTCGTTGCAGGTGACATTGTCTCTGCCAAGAGTGTATCCTAAATGACAAGCGCAGGCATTTACTTTGTCAGAAGTCAGGATGCAGAGTTGATCGCATCTGTCCTCTGGGGTACAGACACGTTTAGTTGAACAGTTCATCTCATCTACGAATAAAATAGTTGAGTCAGAATTTATTATTATTATTTTTTTATTTATTTATTTTTTTTTGAGTTTTTGAATTGGAATGAAAAGAAGTTAAAAGAGTGAATACCATCTTTTTCAGGACAATCTGGGGTACCATCACAAACATGTTTGTTACTGATACACTGATGATAATGATGGTACCGCATGAACAAAGACGGATTAGTCGTCGTGGTTTCATTCGTGATTGGTGAGGGCTTGCATAAATATTGTGTCGCTTCACAAGTTATCGCGCAGGAATGTTCGTCGTCAGCATCCGAACAATCCGGAACTCCGTCACAAACCCAAAGTTTCTGAGAGAAAAAGAAACATTTTGATTGTTCAGTGTCAAAACGTAATTGAACAGTTAAAAGTTGATACAAAATTGAAATTAATTTGTTCATTAAATGTATACTCACTGGGATGCAATTGCCAAACGAGCACTGAAATTCATCCGGTTTGCACTTTTTCGTCTCGGGGTATTTACAGTTCTCCTCGTCCTCTCCATTTTTGCAATCAGGTTCTTTGTCGCAAACTTTCTTCTTGATGATGCACTTCCCGTTCGGACACCTGAATTCGTTGGTGGTACAATTCGTGGTCATGTTAGTCGGACAATTTTCCTCGTCGCTCCAGTCACCGCAATCGTCCTCGCCGTCGCATCTGTAGTTATTTAAGATGCACCTCGGGAAGTTGCATTTGAATTCGTTTTCTTTGCACTGAAGTTCTAATATTTCTGAAGTTTGAAAACAACAACGAGATTGAAAACAAGATCTATTAAAATTAATCAATGAATTAATTTTCATAGATTGATTAATTGGTCTAAAGGGGTAATAAAAAAATGATTACCGCATTTTTGTTCGTCAGAGCCATCTTTGCAATCCTCTTCCTCGTCGCACCTCCACATATCTTTGATACATGATCCGTCGAGGCACAAAAATTCATCATCATTACAGGACCTGAAAGATGAAAATAACATTTTTGTCTTCCTCGCTCTTTTGTGATTCTCTATCGCGTAAATATTTTTAGATATTTTAGACTTTTGAGTCTGATGATTTAATTCTATTTTATTTAAGGTTTATCGGTGTAGATATTAGAGCTGCGATTTACGATTATGACGATTTATGAACGTGTCTCTTTCATGAGGGAGAAACCCTGGGGTAACTGCTAGGAACGTCAATAGCAGACCGCTCTATGGGGTTTATAGTTTGCGAGTGGAATAAATGCACGATCACACAGAACGGTTAATTGAAAGAAATGTAGAATTGTCATATGGTATTTATTTTAACGTCGTTTTCAGACAAATATTTGTCAGCAGGGGAAAACTCAGAGGGGTGAAATTAGGGTGAAAATGATACATCATTGAGACTGGAAATTCTCTGCATCATTCATTATGCGACTTGTTTTTTATTATGCAAAAAAGTGAAACATTAAAAAAAAGTTTTTTTTGTTCAAATTTAAAATATTCAGATAACAATCATTAAAATATTGAAACAAAATTTTAAAAATGAAGAGTTAAGAATTGTGTTATTAAGTTAATTTTCACGTTCAAAGATGATATGGTACGAAAAATGTTCTTTTTGGTACACTTTTAGGTGTGTAAATTGACAGGATGATTTAGAACTTGGTTGAGAATTGTAACGCTGAGAATTGTGATGATGAAGCGACAAGATTCGCGCGGTTAAAGGACCCGTTGAATATGCACCAACGTGTTTAGCCCCGCGGCGCCGAATGCAGGTTTTTTTGCAGGCGCAAAGTAATTGTTTGGACGATCATAGACTGCTGATAGGGTTGTCAACAAAGTGCATTCTCGTCGCGACTGGGCTTTTACGAGCACATATGTCAACGACACGTCTATGTCCGTACTTCGCACAATTACATCTGTTCCTAAGGGTCGTTGTCATTGGGAATGAGTGCACTTTAACGACCCTCATTTTTTAAAGTGCCTTGCGAAACGACGAGAGGAGGCAATCGAAAACGCCTCTATTTGGCCCGACTTCGAAGCTTCCCCATAGTTTTTTCTTTTTTATATCTCTCTTTGTCATCCTCTTTCAACTTTCAGCGCAATCTCAAAATTTCCTATCTCCAATCTCAATCTTAAAACAGAGAAGCAATCAGCAGGATTGTCAGTGTCCGTCTGGTCTTATAAATAAACTCTCGTTGATCAATATACGTATCTGTTCGATACTTATATGTGACATCTATAAACACTATTTTATAACAGATATATTTATTTAAGTTGCATAGATGAGACATTTTTATAAATTTGAAATATATGTAGCATTATCGACTTACATTAAAAATAGTTATTTTATAAAGATCATTTTTCATCGCACTTTTTCTCAAGATCCTCATCGCTGTCCTACAAAAGTTGACATTGTCCTAGACATTGTTTTGCAAGATTTCCTGGCCTGTCCAAGTTTAGAACTTGGTACCTCATTCCTGGGCCACTTTGGTCGATATCGTCATGTTACCAGTGCAGTCGTTATTGTTGCCAGGCAACCATTATCTCTAGTTGCTGGAAACCTGGACTTGGTCCAGGTTGTTGCTTCATTTACCTCTACTACTGACTTTTTTTATGGAGCCTGATTCTTTTTTATTTGAACTAAACTTCCAAAAACAGTCGGTTGGAAAAAAGAATCCGATTCTGTAAGTGTGTAGTACTCATCGACTCCCACGTAATGAGAGTGTGTGAGCACTATGCAGGGCATGTGAGAAGGGCTCGGATTGCAAGTTGGAATTTCCTCGAGGGGTTCGCGAATGATCCACTAAAAACACCTTGACACGTATCCATAAGGGAAATAATTTAATGATTTGAATTCTGTGATAAAAAAAGATTCCGATTTCAAGTTTTATGTGAAGTGTTAAAATATTTAACTTGGATGATACAAAGACTTACTTCTTTGAGTTGCAATTTTCCTCGTCTGAAAAATCCTGACAGTCATTTTCGTCGTCGCAAACCCAGGATAGCTGAATGCAAAGGCCGTTCTTGCACTCAAATTGGCTGTTTGTACAATTGGCTCCAGTGCCTAAAAAGTTGAAATTAAAATTCAATATTTGAATGAAATCCAATCAGTAGATTGTTGTACATCTCAATTGCCTGAGAATTGAAGATTGTGAATAGAAAGTAATTAAAGATTGATAGCGTGATTAAAATATAATCATGAGGAACGTGAAATTTAAAAAAGAAAGTAACGGAGCATTGAAGATGTAAAAGAAAAAATAACTGAGACTGAAAAAACTATTTGGATGATATTGACCGCAATGGGATTCGTCGGAATAATCGACACAATCGTTGTCCCCGTCACAAAGCCATTCCTTTGAAATACAAATCCCGGTGTAGGGGCAACGAACATTTCGATCCCCTTGGCAAGTGTTGTTCGCGTCGCTCAACAAATTTTCGCAATCGATCTCGTCCTCTGTGTCTTCACAGTCTTCCTGCAATGTTTGACTTCGATTAACCAATCAATTGATAGCAAGTCAATCAGTGTTAACCAATTTTTCGTTTTTTATATAAAAAATCATTTTATTTAAAAATCTAAAACAATCTAAAAATAATTAAGTGCTCAAATAGTTTTTTTATTTTGTCAATTTTTTAAATTCTTTTGTACAACAATAAAATGTTACCTTTCCGTCGCAGACAAAGTCCAGGCTGATACAGGTACATGATTTGGTGCACAAAAATTGACCACGGTCGCATTTCGAGTTACATTGCGCCGGTGCAGTGTAATCCGCCACGCTCATCTCATCTTCGAATTCCTGCAGGAGAGTTTTCATATCGCCTGCATGCAAATTCGACCCCAATCCGCGATCTTTGGCGAGACCATTTTTCACTCGGCTACGATCTGGATTCGCATAACCATCATATCCTATATAAAGATATTATAACTACTAAGAACAAATTTCAATTTCAACAATTCAAACAAATTAATGACGTTGCTAATTTGAACATAATTTTCAAAAATACAATAAAATTTCGTTCATCTTGTTTGAATGTTGATTTTACTTGCCAGTTGCCTTAATACTTAATTGAAAGAAGAGTGAGTTGGGTTTAAATAGGTTTGATATAATCGATCACTAAATAGAATTAATACCTTCACCCTCGTAGCCGTCATAGAATCCGCGTCCCCTCGCTTTGTTCAAAGCCTTGAAGACATCCCTAATATGATCTAAAAGGTCTTCGGATCCATCGGGTGAACGTATCCCAGTTACAGGCGCACCGTTCCTATAACTGGGCACGTAGTCAGGTGGGGTGTAATCATAGCTCGGTGTGCCAAACCTTTGATTTGCGCTAAATCCCGAGGGTGCTTCTTCCGACTTCGGTCGTCCGGCATCGTACGCCCTGTGGCCGTAATCTATTCAAGATAGACATTTATTTTTATTTCTCTCCAATCTCAATTCCATATTTTTATATTAAAAAAACATTTGAACAATATTTTTCAACAATTTATTTTTTTAAATTCTGTGGCTTTGAGGAAAAACCAGTTAACTACCAGTTGAAAACATTAAAAAAGAAAACCTTAAACATTTTTTAAAACAAAATTAGAGTTCTGAATAATGTTGAAACCTGTGAATTATAGTTTTTTGGTCAAAAGAAGCACTTAATTGGTTTTTCCTGACAGTCACAGAATTAATCTTTAATAAAAATTGTTTGGTATGTAATAAAATTTAAAATAAAATGCACCAATTTATTTGATGCAAATTTAAATATTCAAATAATAATTGTAAAATAATATGATATTCAAAGTTAAACATTGTACTTTGTGGCAATTATTTTGAGAATGAAAAGAGATGTGAAAGAAGAAGAAAGGTTTTATCTTTTGAGGCAAAAGCCAAATTGTGACCGGGTTACTTGAAGGGCCATCCAAGAGGCCGAATTGTCTATTTTAGTGCAATTCTCGCAAGAGAAGGTGGGTTTTGGCGAGCACTCTGAATAAACGGCTTCGAAACTCCGACACGACTGTTGTGATATCAATTCAACCGTTGATCTTTAATTGGAAATGAGGATTTTGCAATTACAGTAAATCATCACTCACGTTCACTTTCGGGTGGGTAGTCGTGAACGCTCTTGGATTTGTCGTCGTGCTTGAGGGTGTTGCGCGAACCCTTGTCATCTTTGTCTTTGTCCGGGCTCGTTGTCGTGCCCTGCACTCGCAAACTGCCGCTGCCGTACATTTGCCTGGCCGCCCCTTTGTTCACTGGCAGATGAGACGACGTCTCCACACATAATCCGCATCCTAAAAATTTTCCCGATCCGATTAAATTTCAATTATCCCTTCATTTTGTCTCAATTTTCATTCATCAATTTTCACCCGAATAATCTGACGATTCATGTCATTCGGTCAGGTAGAGAAAATGAAACAAAATGTGTTTTGACTAATCATATAATTGAATTTTCAATTTTGTTATGCTTGTCTCTTCCCCTTTTTAGATATTAAATTGTAAAATCATTATTTTCGGTTATTTTTTTTAGAAAAGATTTATTGAAGTTGAATAATTCAATTAGAGTTAGTGAAAATAATTTTTGTTGAAATTAATTAATAATGATAAATAGAGCGTTTAAAAATGTATGCATACATTTTTTTTAAATAATTACAAATTATAGGAATTCCTAAAAAGTAAGGAAGGGATCCTCGAACAGTATAATTATTATCCATTTAAGGTTGAGCAAAAATTGGAATAAGGGATGTAAGAAAAAAAAGTGATGGAAAAAGTTTGAATTATAACAAAATAAAGCGCGTATGAAAAAAGTTAAACGAGTTGAAAGTTTTGTTTTGACATCTAAAATGAAATGTTGAGATCAAGCGAAGAACGGCGCACTAATTTACTTTGATTTCAAACTTATAACTCAATCCTCAAAGGAGCGAGATACTAAATGGTTCGTTTTATTTATTCTTTCCAATGAATTCAATTTTTTTACAGCGAAAGTTTTTCAATTTAATATTATATTTTTATTGATTTTCAAAAGCAACCTTTGAAGAGATGAAGAAACCAGGAAAAAACTCGCGCGTGAGAGATCAGAGAATATTTTTCAAAATAATTTGGCTTACAAAGTTTTCTGAATTGTAAACTCTGGATTTTTCATTAGAAATTTGTTTCTGAGGGTTTTTGCATTGCGATTTAAAAAAATTGTAAGGGGATATGAGTTGGCCCATGAATGGGACTGCAGGTATGTAGCGGAGGCGTACGAAATGTTCATTCACAATTTTGACGCCTGCGCTTACACGGAGATCGATATACGATAGCCCCTGCTTTCCTCTTGACATAAGCGGACTTTGAATAAGGCGAAGAACGTGTCAGCAACGAAACGTGGGCGATAGGATCTCCGATCATGATTCAAGTGAACATGTTATTAAAAATGTCTCTCAATTTTTTTATCATTTTATTCTTTTTCTTAGGATTTGATTTTCGAACAATTTCCTTCGACAATATTACATTAGGAGCTGAAACGTACAACTGTTGAAAAAGTGTAAAATCCGAAAAAGTGTACGTTTTAAATATTTTTTTTGCTTTTTAATTTTGTGATAAGTATTTAGAAATCGACATCATCCGGCAAGTATGACTTAACTTTCTTCAATGTTTTTCAACTGCCTTATCTTTTATCTGTTTTTTTCTCTTTTTTTTAGTATAACCTGTTTCAGATGTCAACTTTTAAATTATAAATAATTTACTTTTTCAAATAAAAAATTATTGAGGAGATATGATGTTACATTGAAAATAAGTTAAATATAAACACAAAGTTACGCATGATTTTTTATAAAATGTTGAACTCTTTTATTTGTTGTCCTATCTTTTGCCAAAAAAAAGATACGCCAGTTTAAGACAACATATATAACAGATAAGGCAGTTGAAAAACGTTAGAAAAAGTTGAATCATACTTGCTGGAGGGTGTCGAAATAGAACCATACAAAACAAATACAATAATAATTCTCATTTTTAAATCTGGGTCTGTTTTTGAGAGCAAATTTTAGATTTTTATGAAATGAAAGATGAAGATGAAAAACATTTTTGAATCCAAAAATACACAACGTATTCATAAATAGAATAAAAAAATCATTGATAAATGTTTCAATTTGGTATAAATTGGATGAATTGGTATAAAAGGATAAACGCTTCAATTTGAAATAACTCAATAACCGAGTGAGAAATATGCCGTTTGCAAATGTCAAAATGATGACGATATATCTGCGAATGTCAGTTATTTCCAGATTACAAATATTTATAATTTCTTTTATTGAGACTAAAATATTAGTCGACAATTTTCTTTTCAATCAATATTCCTCTTGTATAATATTTTGTAATATACAAAATTGTTTTACCCTTTCTTGAAAATTCTTGAAAATTGATATTAAAAGATATTGATTATCATTTTTTTAAATTTATTTTCGAAAACATCTAATTAATGTTACAAAAAAATTTTGTATCGAAACAAATACCATCTGTACGGTTGCAAAAACTGATGAAAATTAATTTTTTACACTAGTTGAGATCTGGCAGGATTGAACAAAAAATCGACACCTAATGAATGGCTCAGTCAAGGACTAAATAATTAAGCTTTCCCTTACAAGAGAGAAGTGCAATTTTCATTTTTTTGAGTTACGATAAATTATTTTTTATTTAAATATAATTTTATAATAAAATTCGTCGCCAGGAGCTGATTGTACCTGTGCAAATCGCCAGGACGATGCATATCCTGGCTGCCAGATGAAAGAGCGACTTGTATCGGTGAGTGGTGCCCATTTTGGGCCGCACTTGAGGGTCAAAGTTGAGAACTCGTTTATCTCAGGGTCATTCCCAGGTTCACTGCATCCCACTGCATCTAAATGCGTCCATCTTTCGTCAACATTCACATCCCACTTCGGACCCGAGGAATGTCGGGTCACGTAAGTTACCACTGCGGTGTCAAAAGGTCAAACCATTTGGGTCACGAGCAATCAAAAAGGTGAACTCATTTTTTGGCAAGGGGTCTCGGTGTGATGGGTTTCGAGATTTCGAGTCGTGTTTTAATTATGCGCTGCTTTTGTCGCGATTACAGGTGGGATAAAAAGTCGATCAACGAGACTGCAGGCTCCGAGCGAGCCTCAGTGTTCGACTGCGTTTGATTGTGGGGTGTTGACGAACAAAACCCGGGGCCGCTTGCACGCACGCGTCGAACGGGCTCGGGGTGGAAAAAAGGACCAACTCGAAATTGTCCGCATAATTCGACGCGCGAAAAAAGGAGGGTTGCACAGATGTGTGCGCCCTGCCAGTCTCTGTTTGAATTGCAACCAACGATTTTATTGTTATATTCTAATAAAAGAATCGTCGAGTGAATATAATTCCTTACAATTCATGAAACTGGAAGCTCAATCTAATGATTTCGAATTGTTAATTAAAATTATTTCCTTTTGTTGTATATAAAATTGTATCCTTTTGTTTTATTTGTTTTATAATAATTATTTTTTTTAATAAATGTAAAAGAACTCCAGATAATCAGATTTTATTTTATCAGAACATCATCATCTGCAAAGGAACAACAATATATGGTACAAGTGAATTTCACAAAAAAATTTTTTTTCACATATACACAAAATTCTGGCAGTTGTGTATAAGCGAAGATACATCGGTCGAAAAAGTATCTCCGGGAAAGGGGTTCTATTGATAAGTTTCATGAACACTGAATTATTTTTTCGTCGTTTGGTTATTACTATTGGCTGGTGGTCGAGTTTTGGCTTTTTCTTTCGAGCAGTGAGCGTGGCTGTGCGCTCGCAAGGAATTGAACACTTTGTTGTTCAATTTTAGATCAAATCCCCCGGTGTCGCCGGTCTCGATGCCTGGCGGAAACTCAAGAACACGACAGGCATTTATCCTTGAGGACAGTAACATGTCGTGTTTTGTCACAATCTGTGAATCTTCTCCGTCATTTACTTTCTTGTAACCGCAACGTGGTATAGAAGCGACTTCTCTCTCTACACTCTGAAATAAACGAAGAGAAAATCAAAACAATGTATCAACAAATATATCAAAAATATATTTCAATAAATATTGTTACATCGATAAAAAATTGTTTGTACTATTTAACTATTTTTTGTATGAAACTTTTTTAATTTATTATTTCAATGAAAAACTTACGACAAATCTATCGAAATCTCGTTTCTCATCTTCGGTTACTTTTGTTTCACTGCATTCCGTCGGACACGTTCGATAATTTGAAAAAGAGATGTTTACTGAAAAAAAGAAGTCAGATTAATTAGAATCTGGGTGTCGCTCAATCCAAAAATTTGGTTTCCAGAAAATGACAGAATATATTTTTTTATTTGTTTTGCAATCAATCACCTTTTGACCGCCCATTATATTTTTCCTCGGTTCGTTTTAACATCAGATCGTGTTCCTTGTTGAACTGTGCCTGCAGAGTATATGCTATGGCTTCATCACAATCGGTGTCTGTTTCAGCTTGAACTTCTGGTATCTCTGATTCTTCTGGAGGTTCGATAACAGAATTCGCATGTTTTTGAATTTCCCTACAAAGTGACAATTGAAATTAAAAATTAATCAATTTTTCTTTTCCATAGTACATAAAAAATTACGATTTAAACAGATGTAAAAAATCTGTTGACATTATACTTACTTTTCTTGCAAACTTTTGGCAAGTTCCTCGGAAGTGATTTCATCAAAATTGACAATTTGTTGTGTTGCTTGAACTTTGGCCCAGGGACACGACATTGTTACAGTCTTATCCTGAAAAAAAAGTAGAATAGAAATGGTATAATTAAATGATGACAGCTGACTCGATGTTGCAATATTTTGCAAAGAGTTGTGGTTGGGTTACGTATTTTAACAAAGGGTCAGAAGTTAAAACAGAATTATTGACACAGCGAAAAAAAATTGTTGACAATTGGGAGAACAAAGCGAGAGTTCGATGACATGTTTTCTCACCTGCTACTGAACAATAATAAATTCGTTTACGATAAATAATCTGAATATTAAACTAAACTTAACGATGACTAACAATCCTATGTCATTTACAGCCAGATTAAGATAATGGTTATGTTCAGATGTCGGAACGCACGTGCATTATGTCAACTTGTCTCTCTTTCGCTCAACAATTGGATTGGAGCAGGATGTCAAAGATTTGGCGCAATGTGAGCAAGATGAAAACGAGCCTTTAACCACGTGACATAAACAACATAACCTAAATGTTGCAATTCAACATTTATGAAATAGTAATCTAACATATTTTTTCAATGAGCGATGTCATATCATAAACATTTTAAATCACTTAAAATCAAAATAGTCGTTTGAAAAAAATTGCGAGGAAAAACGAAAACAATGAGCTGCAAAAAAATAAACAAATGTTTGCGTAAACAAAAAGTTGCTGGTCATAAAATTTTTAAAGATTTTAATGTCAGGTGTACAGAATTGTCAACTAAGGTAATTATATTTTGACATTTCTTTACAGTTCTAAAATTCTAAAATCTTTGATTTGTTTCAGAATGTTGCTATATGTAATGCAGGACTTGTTACTGGAATGTCAAGGGAAACGTTAAAGAAATTGTTAGACGACATAGACATTATCCAAAACTTTGATATAATAATGCCAGTAGGAAAGTCCTACAGTTTTATACAATTTTCATCAACCGAAGATGCTCAAAAGTTTTTTAACAATTACAATGGGAGCGAAAATATTAAATCAGATGGCAGCCCATTGTATTTATCATTCACAGATTCAGGTAATGCGATAAATATTTATTTTTATTTATACATTTAAACTAATGTATTTACGGTCAAAAAAATTTCAATTTTAGTTCCAGATTCAAATCAAAATAGCAACGAAGATTTGCCACATGGATTACGTTTGATTAACAATTTTGTCACAGAGGAAGAGGCTGCAAAACTTTTAAATATAGTAGATTGGGAGAATGAAAGTGAGTTGGAATTTTGAAATGTTATTTATTGCTTCTTTTTTTGTTTTGTTTAATTTTGTTATCATTGATATAATTTTTACAGAAGCTTAATTTGGTCTCAAAACTATGATTCAATTTTTTTAGTTGACAATACATCAGAATTGAAACACCGAAAAGCCAAACATTTCGGTTACATCTTCAAGTATGACGATAACAGAGTAGACTTGGAAAATCACATCCAACCGATTCCAAAAGATTGTGACTTTTTGCAAAATCGCTTTGAACAAGAGAATTGTGGATTTTATGTCTATGATCAGTTGACAGTGAATAGGTACCTCCCAGGCCAAGGTAATTTCATAAATTTGATTTAGAAAGCACTAATGGATTAAAAATGTAAGAGAAAATTCTAAGAAAATTTTAAGATATTGAAATTGTACATTTAAGGTATTCCACCTCACATTGACACGCACAGTATTTTTGAAGACACCATTCTTTCACTTTCCTTGGGTTCAGACTGTGTGATGGATTTCAAAAAAGATGACAAAAAAGTATCCATCCTGTTGCCACAAAGGTCATTGTTAATAATGAAAGACGAGGCGAGGTATGCCTGGTCGCATGGTATTGGACCGAGGCACAGCGATATCGTTAACGCTCAAGATGGCACAACTTTTCAGCCAAGGGGCACCAGAGTATCTTTTACTTTTCGCAAAGTCCGATCTGGAAACTGCCTTTGTAAATATCCAAAATATTGTGACACCCAAAACTTGTCATCGACGGAACATTTGGATGCTGTGCATCTTGAAAATCGTTACGTTCATGAAGTGTGTAACAAAATCATTCAAAAACAGGAGAAAAATTTGTTACTATTACTTTATTACCGATGACTAATAACTTTTGTTTTTCAGGTTTATGAACAAATTTCTAGCCATTTCAGTGAAACGAGACACAAACAATGGCCAAATGTAACACATTTTTTGGAAAGTCTACCGTTAGGGAGCATCTTGGTTGATGTCGGTTGTGGAAACGGAAAATATCTCGTTTCTAATTCAAATTTATATAAGGTGGAAAAATGATAATAAGAATTGAAATTATATAAATTACACTTGTTCTGCTTAATGACGACGCTTAACCAATCGATTTTATTTGTTTTAGATTGGCTGTGATCGCAGTTCCAGTTTAATAGAAATTTCCCGTCAAAGAGGGTTCGAAGTTCTGGTTGCAGACTGTTTAAAACTACCGTACAGGGACAGTTCAGTAGACGCAGCTATTAGTATTGCAGTCATCCACCATTTATCAACTCATGAACGGAGAAGAGACGCCATCCAAGAAATAAATCGCATTTTGCGACCGGAAGGAAAATTGCTGATTTACGTCTGGGCAAAGTCCCAAAAAAAGGATTCGGTGCCTTCTGCGTATTTAAAATATTCCGGTGGACGAAAATCTGCAACCCAACAGCCAGAAGATGAAACAAAAAGAGTGTTGCCAGTGCATCAGAACGGTACCGACTTCACCCATGACGACGTTTTCGTGCCCTGGAAAAGAAAAGGGGGAGGCGAATTTTTGAGATATTATCACGTCTTTGACGAAGGTGAACTTGAAAAACTATGTTCAGAAATTGACCAAGTATCGATCGAACGAGTGTACTACGACCAAGGTAATTGGTGTGCCATCTTGAAAAAAGTTAAAAAATAAATATAACACAAAATAAAGAAAAAAATTAGGGTTCCAATAATGAAACAAAAATCACGATCTTGTTTTTTGAAAAGTTTTTTTATTTATTCCCTAAGTGATATACAAAACAAACGTTTGTTTTTTTTTTGTTTTCTTTCCTCGTACTCGTTACAATTGTCTAAAATATAACAGAAAGAATCGTTCACAAAGTCTTCAAGAGTCCACAGAGTATCGTCGTCAAAATCAATGCCTATACTGTGTCAATACGAATCACTCTTTTGAATTGAATATTTTTTGTTTTTCTTTTATTTCTTCATCAATCATGTTTAACCAACTACACATTTAAATTATGCACATCTGCAAATCAGTATTAAAATATTACAATTTCATATATTACAGTGCAATGTTCGCCCGTCATCTCTCTCGAAGGAAAATCAAATGAAAAATTAAGAAACAAAAACAAAAAGAAATATAGTTACAAAAATTAACAAAAAACCAATTAATGTGAAACATAAGTTGAAAAAAGAATGCGCGTTTCGAAAATCAACTTTTTCTACCCTCAAGTTGGAAGCGAGTCTGTTTCGTTAAGTCTTCTTTTTGTTTATCATTACGTTAATTATTATTTTAATCAATAGTCCAATGTTTCGCACAAACGTAGGATCATAAGTATGCGACAGCGTGCAGGAGAAATACACATATTATATATGTTCGTAGTTTATAATGCGGTACACTGTGTTACATTGCAATAGTAATGCCGCGTCAGAGACAAGGCGCGCAGAACGCTCGCAACCTCTTGATTGCGTTCGTTCATGTTCAAAAGACCCGAGACAGTTCGGGGGTGTGCCTTCTTGTTCGTATCAACGAGTTTTTTTCGCAGTTGGTTGCTAATCTCAAAACTCCTCGGGTTCTGTACACACTAAAATCTAGGAATGTTAACATTTCAAGAAACCACAGTTATATAATTCATTATGATACAGCCTGCTGTACATCAGAACGACTGAAGGCAGTATAAAACAATGCGAGAGACGCTACGCGAAATGGCTTCGTGATGTTTTGCATTTGTCAAAATTGTTTGTGTCTCGTTCATCACTTAATTCTTTTTTTTTTTTCACGATCGACAGAGGTTCTGGAATTTCTCGAGCTCCGATTGGTGAGACGCAAAAACAGGCTCGTCATAATTGTTAACTCTTGTTGCTGCTTGATTTTGTTGCTGTTGTTATTTTTTAGTCAAACTTTATTTGTCTTTAAGTAAGTTACATTTGTATCCTGAAAATGTTTATTCTTATAATTACGCTTCAAGAACATGGTATTTCGTTCGTTTAAATTATTTACATCCATTAAATCGCAATAACTTTGAGTCGACGAAAAATGCAGACGCGTTGAAACTGTTTTGTTTTCTTCTATCGTGGTTCAATAACTTATGATTCGCTTTTATTTCCCGGCTGCTTGATTGAGGGGGAAGGGGTTTACAATGATGTGTGAAAGGAACGAGTGCGAGACGCAAGTACAGAGATAAAGAGAGAGACAGAGAGATGCACGAAATACAAAAGAGTAATTACGGTTAATGAATTATTGTAAAAATCCAGTGAATGGCGCGCGCGCAGAGCCTTCTTATTTTTCTTCTCCTCTCGTTTTGGGTTGCCGCGAAGCGCCGCAAATCACGCCTTCTGACGGAGGCTCGCCAAAGCTTATAGACAACACTGTAATGTTTCGCGAGACTCGGTGGGGACCTTGCGACGCTTCGCGGCGACGACATTGACACAAACTAAAACGTTTATAAACTTAAATACATTTGTACTTGTGAAATCTAAAAAGTTTCTGTCCACTTTTTGTTCAACTTCTACATTTTTCCTAACGAAATGTACCTTTTTTTATTTATTTTACTTCATATTTTTTTTCTTTACTTAGAACATCTGCTTTTGTCTTCGTTTAATGTAGATGGCGCCAGGGTGCACTGTAAAATAGTTTTCCCCGTAACTTGCGCAACAACTTATTTACAAAGAGTCACATTTTACAATGCTTCGTGGCCGAGCCGAAACATACTCATCTGAGCGACCTACGCCTCTGTACTGATTCATCCCGACGAATTTTTTCATCTCTCCGGGATTTTTCCTCGCAATGCTCGGTTTCACATAATGACGACGATGTTTTTCGAATCTCACATCTTTCCCCGAGAACGCAAAACCCCGTTATAAAAAAAACAAAAAAACGAAAATTGACCTTACAAAAGAAAAAGAAACTCAAAAAAGTAGACAGATTTGTTTAATCGTAACTCAAGGAAAAAAAAACAAACGAGCGAAATTTCGTTTTCATACTTTCCGTGACACGTACAAGGAAAGAGAGAGACGGCGACAGCAAGAAAGCAATAAATTATC
Source organism: Trissolcus japonicus (assembly GCA_030522925.1). Lineage (NCBI taxonomy): Eukaryota > Metazoa > Arthropoda > Insecta > Hymenoptera > Scelionidae > Trissolcus > Trissolcus japonicus. Next base: position 217,103 of record JAPYZS010000138.1, on the reverse strand, counting down.
AACAACAACACGTTTTATCACGATCGATGATTATTGCTTCTCACATTTCCAACATGATTCGCAAGCGAGCGACGTGTAAATCTCATAGGAAAAAGGAATAAAAAAGTACGAGATTAAAGGATCCAAAAATCAATTGGGAATAAAAAAAAGAATAAAACAAAAGTCAGTCCCCTTTTTCATTGTACGTGTAATTTATCAAGTAACGAGGAATCGCTATTTACACAAACGACTTATCGACTCTAATGAACGAACGAAACAAGAGAGAAGAATTGAGACGCTGAGAGAATAAACTCAAAGGATCCGATATGCAATATTGTCGCTCGTGGCATAAATGGAATTAAAAAAGGGAAGGGAGAAAAAAAAGTGCGACTAAAAAATTGAAGGAATAAGTTGTCTTGTAAGTATTGTTACAAGCTCATTCAAGCTTACGATACAAAATTAAAACAATGCGATAGTGATTGCAAACGAGTGACAATTATTGCGACTTTGCTACCGTTGCGATTTAATTGATCCGACGGTATCATTGAAAGATATGAAATAAAAACGACAATATTTTATACAAAAATGTCCAGTGAACAAAGTATTTTAGCAAATACAGGAGACGGAGCTCTTCTTTTTGATTGTTAAAGTAAACGTGTTTTTACTTTCGCTTGTTCTCTCATTAAGCCATTTCCCATCTTCGTTCTCTCTATTCTAATTATTTTTCTTTTCCACTTTACATGTTAATATCATCATTAATTCATTAATTATGTTAAAATACAAATGTCACTCATACGATCAATAATCTCGTCGCGCATCGTCAGTCACACATACAAATTCATCATCTTTTAAAATAATAATGATAATCGCGGATATTTTAAATTCATATTGTAAATAATCGGGGATCGATGGTTATTGTATTTGTTCTCCTAGTGGTGTGTACGGTGTCCGTATCATCTTGTTTCATTACTTTTTGTCGTTTTGCTTAATTCCTTAACTCGGCTGTTTAGGTCTAAGTAAAGTATGTCTGTGTATTTGTGTATTTGTATTGTGTGGTGGATAGTGTGTCTGCGTATTGTCATCAGCTTTGATAACAAGTATATGTGTATTTGTTTGTTTTTTTTTCTTTTCCATGTGTAAGTACACTCACGCTAAGGTCAATGGTATGTACAGTAGGTGAGGTATGCGTCGGGATCAAGGACACAGACAGGTGACAGATGAGATTTCGACGTGCATCCGCTATTTTATTATCCTTTAGTTCCTCCTTGTTATTCGTCTTCCTCATCCCATTCCTCTCCCTCGCTCTCTGGCTTTTTAGCAATAGCAGGTGCTCCGGCAACTGGGACACCGTCCTTCATTTTCTTTTTGTACGCAGTCATTTCCTACAAAAAGAGAAAGAATAAGAAATCGATCAAATCTCATTACCTAAAAAAAACAGTACCAATTCAATATGAGATTCAAATTAAATCTTACAATCTCGTATCTAGCCTTGTCCTTCTCCGCCATAGCCTCGTATTTCGATTTAGTCTCGGAACCCGCGTCCGACCACCTTTTGCCTAATTCTTTGGCGATGTCGCCTACGCCATATTCGGGATTCAGCATCTTAACTTTGCCACGCTCGTCATTGCAGAACCAGAAGAACGCAGACCTACAAAACAACAGAACAGAAACAAATTAATAATGACAAGTGAGCGCCTCTGGGTGTGTGTGCCATTGACATTCAATGACTCGCAATTCAACATAAAATTCTAAGCCGGGTGTAACACGACACCGAAAAAAGTTTAGCCGACAACTTACAATGATCGTTTCGGAGCATTAGGGTCTTTGGCGTGCTTGCGCTTCTTTCCCTTGCCTACTTTTTCGCCCTTCGGGGGTATGTAGCTCTGCATTTCCGTGTCATACCGCATCTTGTCTTTTTCGGCCATCTCATGGAAACGCTTCTTCTCCTTATCTGACATAGTCTGGAAATTCAAAATTTCACATATTAATTTCAAAAATGAAAAAGATAAGGGTGGCTTCATAATTTAACAAATCAAATCGTGAGATCGATATGGCCAGGGGGGAGACTGCTCCAAATGCTAAAATACGCTTTTTGCATCGTCCGAACCAAGACGGAGAATATTTATAACCGACAAAACGAACGTGAATTATTGCGCGTGGAGCAAGGGGTGATTCGGCAAGTGCGAGAGAGACGGGCAAAGTCAAAGAAAGAGACAGAGGCAAAAATTGTGTGCGAGGGGGAGAGGAGCGGACAAGGGATCCTCGGCGGGGAAATTGACTGGTGGGGGTCGCGGGCAACGTTTTAAGGGGTAGGTCGATAGAAACAACATGGAAGCAAGTCGAAGCAAACGACCGAGGCGCATGTCGGCATAAAACGCAAGGGGGGCTAAACTACGTTACTGTATTTAGTTCTTGCACACACGATACAATTTCATCAATATTATATTCATTTTTGTTCAAATTAGTTTTTGCTTCATTTGCGCGAGACTGTTTCTTATTTGAAAAGCTCATGGGTTTTAATTAAAAAAAAAGGAGAGGAAAGAAATATAAAACTAATGAAACGATAAATTGCTGGAGCATTTCGTAATTTTCCGCAAGCCAATTTATTTGGGTGTATAAGTTTTTGAACGTTCAGTTGAAAACAAACAAAAAATGGGAGAAAAATTGTTGTTGGCATGGGAATACTTTTTAATAATATTTTTTTATTTGTTCAAAAAATGGAGCGCAAAATTGTTCATCGATTTTATTTCTTTGAAGTTTTTCCTTTTCATCTGGAAGTAAAATATTGCCACTTTATATTTTGAAACGAAATGTAATTATCATGCGAAATACACTTGACGTTATTGGATCTGAGAATTTTGTAGTTACGAAATAAGGATCGATCGGGCATTTTCGAATATCACTTAGCCAAAAGTTTATTATTAAAACCGTTCTATTCAGAAGTAACTTTTTCATTGGGTAGTTTCAAAAATTATTACGCGATATATATTTGAACGTTCGGGAAATCAAACGAAATTGTATTTCATAAATTTATATTCCGGTCGCGTTTATGCAATTACAAAACTTGCATTGATCGAAATTTCATTAAAAAATATATATATAACTCGTACAACTTTTTCACGATACCTATATATAGTCAATCGAAATGACTTATTCACCCATGTTAAAGTAAGTATTTATATTGTTAATCGTTTCCTCATGTTTGTAAATTAAAAACAAATATCTGCTTTTTCTTATTTAGGTTGACGACCGATAAGCGTTTACTAAGTCATGCAAACATTTGTTCTCATCAATTTTTGAATACGCCTAGAAAACGATGACTTTCCTCTCTTTCCAACCTCATCGATTATTTCATCTTGTCTCTCTCGCTCTCTCATCTTTATTTCATTCACCGTTCAATTTGCAAAATGAAAATCAAATTGCACTCCCGTTTGAGGGACTGCACACTTTTTATTCTTCGTTACTCCACTCTTTGCTGCAAACTTAGTTCAAAATCACGTACCTTCCACCTCATGGCGCACTTTTTCGAAAATTCTTGGAAGACGATATTTTCCTCGGGATGCTTCTTCTTGTGTTCCTGACGACACGTTTGTACAAAGAAAGCATACGCCGTCATCCTTCCTCTGGGTTTCGTGACCTTGGCTTGTCTTCCCATTTTGTCTTGCTGCATGGCTTGCGCGTTATTTTGCTGAATATTGTTTTGTGGTATCTGCTGCAACTGATGCTATAACAACCAAAAAAAGGTAACATTCAATTAATCACAATTCACTAAAATGATCACAGATAAAAAATAAATCAAAAAAGGAATCAAATTAAAATTGATTGCGACATTTTTAATAAGCATCTACTATACTAATTAAGGAGAGGGAATTCGCAAAGTTATGTAAGAAAAGTCGCATTCATGAAAATCGTTGCATCAACGTCCGATTAATGTAATTCAAGCTAACAAATTAGGCCCGGTCAAAATTTTGGGGGTTGAATAAAACAAGGCTGCCAATCTTGTAGTCAAGAAAATATGCAAAAAGCAAAACAAAGAAAAAGATATTTCGAGTGTTTTCTGCAAGATCAACAGCTTGAGACTCGCAGAGAGATAATGACAACCTTAATTCGGGTGCATTAACCTGTTCAGTTGAAAGTTTTCGCTAATAGGCTCGGGGAATTTTCTCAATCGTTAATTAACAATTAAGATTGACGTGTCGCGAAGGAAACAATTCGTGTCACTCATAGCCCTTGGATGATAACAGTGCCTCAACTTCGACTCTCCTTTGCGCCACCCGAAACTTTGACCAATTTGCTAATTCGTGATCTTCAGATGAAGGTTTCTGTTTTGTCTCAAACTCGAAATCTCATCAACATCTCTTTTCATTGATTCTTCATTTTCCTTGAACCGGAATAACTTTTTTTGTTTCAATATTTAATTAATTTGCTTTCCATGTTTCCTTTTTTCATTTATATCGTCTATTTTTTATTCTTCCATTCATTAATCCTGTCTCTTTTAGTTTCATTTAAATTTATTCATGAATAATTTTAAAACAAGATTATTCATCAAGATATTGATGAGGGCATTAATTATATCATAAAATTTATAAGTTAACACACGAGACTAAGAAACAAAAAAAAAAAAACAAAAAGAGATCGTTGAGAGGTAGAGAAAAAAAAGGTTTGGAAACATATGTAAAGATATCAGCGGTACTAGTCGTATTAGAGATTAAATTCGAGTTGGTACGCCTGGCCGTTGGTCGCGGGGGTCGAAATTATGGAATCGCAAGACCGAATATTTGGGATTAGCGGCATTGGTCGAAGGAAGTGACGGTGGTGACCATGTAAAAACAGTAACGCAAAAAGCGGCGAATGGACGACGTACAAAGCAGAATCAATAGCAGGCAGGCAGGCACCACAGTGCCTGCCTGCACACAGGAGGGGCGAAACCAACAGAGACAGCCGAAACAGGGACAGAGAGAGCGCGAGAGGCACCGAGCAAGAAAGCCAAAGGCAACGCTAAAAGTGCCCAACTCCGCGGGCCTCCCTTCTCCTCATATTTTGGCCCCGATGACGACCGATTGTCAATTACCTCGCGGACCTCTACGTCACGTGATCCTTTCATTTTATCTTCACATTCTGATTTCGTTATTCATCCTGGGCCCTCTCAGCCTCCTTTCAATTCAATTTTCATTCCCAATCGACAAAGCCTTCATTTTCGTTTTTAATTTTCAACCTAACCTTTTTTTCCCTTTCCATTACATTTTCATGTTATCAACTCGAATAATTTATCCAACGTTCCTCCTTTGAACATCCACAAGAAAAGGTATACATAATTCGAAGAAAAAATTATCTCTGAATGCCTAATTTCAAAACTTTCCTATAACCCCCTACCCTAAACCTCAGCCCGAACATTTTTGAAAGCGTAACGAAATTTTCCCACATTAAAAAGTTCCGGAATTCGGAGCCCCTCAGAACCGATCGGAGAGATAAAGAAAAAGGAAAAAAAAATAAAGGAGGCGCCCCTCGGGCGATCAACCGCGGGTACGAGAACTCAAGACGGATCATATTTATAGATCCACATGGCAAGAAAGTGACAACGCGAGAGCGGTGGCATTGATAAGGTTCATGGGAGCTCTCGGCTCGATAAGCATTATTTTTAAATGGAAGGCCGCGGAAGACTGAAATAAACTCGCGTGCGCGTCCGCTGATTGGCGATTGACTTTTACTATCAATTACACGCCATTGATCTCTCTCGCGCTCATCTCCTCGACGAATGAATGGAGTCAGGACGAATCCGTCCATCGGCGGGACAGCTTGAATAATGCATCAGGTATCCAGTGATAAGAAAAACCCCGCGAGACAAAAACCCAAGACTGGCGGCGCGATGTCAACAATTCAATTAGCGCTCAGCAAAGGTGGGTGAAAGTTTTGGTTCTTTGTTCGGCGCGTTCGGCCCCTGAGAACTCGTTTCGGAGAGCGCTTATCTAAGCGCGGCTGAATTCGGCGTGTCCCCCCGCCGGCCTCCCCCTCTGATTTTCTTTGTCGTCCCCCCGTTTCGTAATAATCCACGCCGGGTTGAACGCACGCGAGCCGCGCGGCCATTGTTTGCCGCGAGATGCGTGGGTTCCGCCATGTTCCGAACGACAGGTGTCGCGCGGAACCTGTTCCGCCGGCCAGCGACGAACCGACAAACCTACCGACATCACGGGCTGCGAGTTCGTCTGCGTGTTCATGTTCATGTGCTGTCCCTGTTGCTGTTGCAGCTGCTGCTGCTGGTGGATGTTGTTCTGGGCCTCCATCACGCTGCCGGGGTACCACCATTGGACGCCGGGCGGCGCGTTCGGCGCGCTCACCGGCACCGAGTTCGGCGCGCCGAGTCTGTAGTCGTAGCCGCCCTTCATCACGGGCGACGAGCTCGACACCGGACTCGATTGGGTGCCGGTCGTCGCCGGGTTCTGGAAGCTCGAGGCCATTTTGTACGAGAAGAGATGCTGCGTGGCCGCGGCGGTGCTCCTCACGATGTCCTGGTGATGTTGCGCCAGCTGCTGCTGGTTCATCAGGTGCTGGTGCAGGTTCTGTTGTTGCTGCTGCTGTTCCTGCTGTTGCTGCTGCTGCTGTTGTTGCTGCTGCTGTTGTTGTTGCTGCTGTTGCTGCTGTTGTTGTTGCTGCTGTTGTTGTTGTTGTTGTTGTTCAACTTGTTGTTGCATGTTGGGCCACCAGGCATTGGCGCCGGCGTTGGCGTCCTCGCGGTTGGCGGGGCTCGCGGCGCCCCAACCGCGGTGATGGTCGGTCATCTCACGTCCGTATGTCGCCTCGGGCCAACAATTCAACTGCTCGGAACCCAGTGTAGCCAATTTCGGCCGCGTTCGTCTTGCTCGAACGTCGGCGCGCCACTTGATTTATCTGCTGCTGCTTAGGGTTTTTCCACGGCAGGACTCCTTTGATTCCAGTCGCCTCGCGCACGGGACGCACGCAGCGGACCCGTCGGCTCACATTCGGGATCTCAAATGCCGTGAACGGTTGTGCTGGACGCAACCCGCCGACACTCGACCACGCGCTGGCACATGCACCGAAATTACAAATAACCCGGGGGGAGCCCGCGTGTCCGCGGCCCTCTTTTGTGCACGCGCTCACAATTCACGCATACACATGTACACACAGAAACCGGGGGCTGCGGGCGCGCGCGTCCCGTGGCGTGTTCCGAACCAAAGTTTGGCCAAAATACGTAACTCGTGCAATGTGGCCTCTCTCACGCTTGTCCTGTTGGCGCGCCGGAATTTTCCTTTTCCTTCCTACTGTGCGGCCGCACGCTTCCCTCGTCGCACTTACGCGTAGTTCCGTGACTCCGTCTCTTTCTTTCTCTGTCTCGTTTGAACGCGCGCGGGCCCTCTCTCTCTCTCTCTCTCTCTTGGTCGCTACAGACGCGCACTTGACACTACCGAGATGATGTCGCGCGGCTACTCGTCTTTCGGCACCGCGACTACGTGGAAAGCGCTCGCACGGACAGCCCGTGATATGTACGTTATACTTGGGATGCGGTCTACTCGACGCTACGCTTGCCGTTCGTTAGGGCAGCTCGTCGAGCGAGAGGCGGGAGGGGTCTCTCGCACGGCGCGGCAACGGCGCGCTCTCCCCTTTCCCCCTCTCCTCGGCGTCCCCCGCGCCCCTCCCCTCGCGCAGCCTCGCTCGTTCTTTTTCCCGCGCGCGCGCCCTCTTTCTTGCTCTATCTGCCGGCCCGATCGGCCCGGCCCCGCTCGTGTCCGACCAGCCCGATCCTTCGCCCCTCCCCCTCTCCTCGCCGGTGTCGCTGCCCGCGCACGGAGGGGATGGCGCGCGATTCCAAATCCCGCCGTCTGGCAACTCAGCCAACCAAGCGCCCTCTCCGGTCGTTCCGTCTTCGTCACACTTACGCAAGCGCACGTAAGCCCGTTCTTCGTTCCCCGTCGCTCTGTCCTTGTCTCGTACGTCGTCCTTTCTCTCGCACTGCCTAGCGACGCCGATCCCAACGAGTCGCACCGTCCAGTTCTCTTACTGCGTCTTCTCTTTCCTCCTCCTCCTCCTCCTTCTCCTCCTCTCCTCTTGTTGTTCAATTCTCCTTCGTCTCCTTTCGCTTCGTTCGTCCACCCTCGTCCTTTCTCCTCAAATTTCCCTCTGCGCCCCGCGACCCCCGCACCCTCTACCCCGCGCTATCCCGGCCTCCAACACTACCGCAAAATTATCCTTTCCCGCTTTTTTTCCCGCCAAATTCGATCGCGCGCATTCCCATTTCAGACAGGACTTTCAAATCCTAACCTACACTCCAGCAGCTGTAAATCAATCCTGCGATTCCTTCTTTAATCCAGTAAAGAAAAAAGTTATTCATTTTTTCTATCTGCGAACAATTTTGTCTGCAGATGAAAAAGTCTTGCGAAAAGGTCGACTAGGGCTCTACATTAGTTGGCATGTTTAATCGGCGGGCTTTTCTTCCCTCTCTTTCCTTCTCCCTTGTTTATTCGGCTGGTTCGAACGGCGTGCTTTGGGCTTCCCCTGGCGCCCCTCGACGCCCGATTTTATATACCCGTCCTCGTCGGCCGTTCAGCCTTCCGATGGCGCGCGGCGTTGCCAGCTCGCGCTTTCACTCGCGCGCTCACAAAGGAGCGCCACGGCGGACGGACCAATGGCGCTGCGGCGTTGCGCCAGCAGTGCCCGACGACCGGCAACGCTGTCCTTCCTTCCGTTTCGTTTGCTTTCGCTCGAACTTCGGTATCGGGAGAAAACGGTTGCCGCCAATGCCGATGCGCGCACGTAGAGGGGCAACTCTGAATCCTTCTTCTCTACCCTTGAAACTCGAGGTCAACATTTAGGCAGAACAAAAAAAAAGGAGAGAAGAAATCGAGAAAGGCAGAGAGCGGGCAAGCACAAAAACTCAACAACCACCTTCAAGTTTTTGGCCGGCACGGACGCGGATCAACGCTTTTTACACCATTTCGTGTACCATATTTTCGGCCCGCGCGAAAGTCACAGCCCTGACGAGGTGATTGAACTAATTGGCTCCGCGCAGTGAAGAAAAAATTTGTTGTTCGTCTGTTTCAAATTTTCTTTTCCTTTGTTAATTTCTTTTTGATATAAATTTAAATTTTTTAATAATTTTTGTTATTTTTTTTTCTTTTTTTCAGATGAAACACGCCTGTAAATTGTAATTAAAGGATAGAAAAAAGCAGCGTGTGCAACATGGTTTCAACACATGCGTAATAGTAATCATTCATTCATGATAATGATTGACAAACAATATGCTCGTTCGCTGATTGCTTTTTCTCACACCAACAAAGGGAACGCGAGATGCAGATTTGTCGCTTATTTTTCGCATTCAGTTTTTCTTTCACAACTTTTCTTTTCCTACGAGTGACCAACATTGTCAACATTCTATTCGTATCTGAACTGAAAACCCACCAGGATGTAATGCGATCGAATTCCACGCTGGAATATTGTTTTCAATCGTTCGGCAAATTGTTATCGCTGAATCGTCGCGTTTCATAATTGTAACTTGAATATTACTGAGAGGAAAAAAAAGAAGTAGAAGAAGGTTCAAAGGTCACTTTAGGTCGGAACAAAGAAATCCATCCTTCTCTTTTATTATTTGTATTAGAAAAGAGAGGCGCGGGGTTGGATAAACAAAAAAAAAACGACTTTGATTTTGCAACGAATAGGACGATCGCAAAAAGTTGTGGAGGATTCATTTTTTTTATCTCTCTCTCTCGATCGGGGCAACTTTTCATACGTGGCCGGAGAGAGCTCGGGCGCACAATTTCATTAAAGCCGAGGCCATACAAAAAGCGTTAGCTCGGAGCCAACAAGAAACAATGGCATTCAGAATATTCCGAAGCGCGCTCTATTGGATAAGAAGAATATTCATAAGATACTTTCGTCGGCTGCTTTGGCGTCGTATAATTGATGGACAAAAATGTAAACGCCAAGTGGTACAAGTGTCGCGGGAGCAAAGAAAACGGAAGAGAGTGGAAAAGGGACAGATGGAGGAAGCAGAACATACAGAAAAAAAAAGGAAATAAAGAAGTGAGGATTTGGAAAAACTTGGGAGAGAACGAGGCCTCGAAGTTTTGCTTTGAATCTCTCACTCGCAGGCCCGTGAGCGCTGAATCCGAGCGAGAGGGAGGCCGAGAGAGACCGATCGGGTCCGGGTCAATAAGATGAGAAGGAGCGAGATGAACAGAGACAGAGAGGGCGCGATCGAGGGACGATGCTCGGGGTGAGAGGCACGCTAAATTTATAGCGAACGCGCATTCCCCGAGAGCTAGGCACTGAAAATCCAGCTAACGAATCGTATGCGAGCGCCGCCAATAGCAGATATCCGAAAAACGAACAAACCAACGAGAACCGGTTGGCCTACGCCGAAATGTTAATCGCACCATGCTTTTTTTGTCTTTTAATCTCTGATTTTTGCAAATTCACCATTACTTCAACTTTTCCCCGACCTTTTTCACCTACTTTCTAATTTCTCAAAATCCAATTTGACTATTTCGTCACCCCCACTTTTTAATTATTTCAATTATTTCTAATGCCAGTGATTATATTTGTATGTCATGTAAATGTAAGTTTGGATGAAATTTCCATTTAATCATTTTTCAAAAATTATATATCAACACTTAACGATTAGCAAAGACAGTTAAATATCGTTATTTTTTTATATTTTCTCGTTTCTTGGTTCATTTTCTGTTGCGGTTTTTTTTTAATGATAAAAAGTAAATTTTAAAAGCACACTATTTAAGTTGTGTTCATTTGTAAGCGATCTCGATTTTAAATAAAAGTTGACTCGTAAAGTGTAATTTTTTTGTGCCGCGCAGAAGTTATTTCAAATGGGAGGTTTTCTTTCGAAAGTAACAACGTATGTCTGATTGCGAAATAATTTTTCGTTTTTAAGATGAGTTCTGGTTTACGATGGTTTGAAACTTTGTCGAAGTTTCTTTCATGGAATAAATTACTTTTTGAAATCTCGAATCCTTTGAGATTTGATTTTTTTTTAAATCTCTATTATACTTGGAATTTATGGTACAATTAGATTCGAGAGTTACTTTGAATGAAAAATTTAAGTCTTGTCAATACTGCATTTTAAACGGTTTATACACGATGAATTTCTTTTATAAATAAAATGTTTTACAAATATCAATTAAAAAATCCAAAACCAATATATCTATCTTATTAAAAAAACAGTATCAAAAAATTGTTGAATAATTTGGTGATCACTTTTTTTCAATAATTAACGTTATACAGAAATGATGAAAAAAATATAAGGTTCCCAAGAACATGTTGCAATTTGGATTTGAATTGTTTGATATCCATTATATGTATACGTCTGGAAACAGGTTTAACATGGAATGCAAACTGTTGTTAATAAATGTTAATCTCAACTTTGACTTTCAATTTGTAATTAATTTTTATCTCACTGCAGCGTTAAACATTTCATTGAACAAAAAATGGTTCGTCAATCCTTATGGAAGAGAAATTTTCTTTTGTCATTGGGGTCCGGTGAGTTAATTGAATTTGACGAGAAACAACATTCCATTATGGGTTTTCAGAAATCCGTAAGGTCATTTTTCAAATGACATAAAGAAAAGTGTCCATACCTGGACTCAGGTACGGATACCTCCTCCGATTTATAAATCCTTAAAATATCTCCTTCATCCGTTTTACAACTCAGAGACAAATATTTTTCCTCACATTTTAATTTAAGATGAAATGAAAATTTGTTCGTTCACCAAGAAAACTTTCAAAAGAAAACTCCGATAAGTAAAATAAATAAAAACTAGAAATACAAATTAGTAATTAAAGTATCAAGATTCAATTTCATAAGAAAACGTTTTTTTATATAAAATATTGATTACTCTTCGCCAACCGCAAGTTAAATTTGATACTCAAGTAATTTTTTATTTTCCCTGAATAATTTGGAGACAACATTTGTGTTTCGTGCTGTTATTTCACGTAGTTACATGAAAATGAAATTGTATGTGCAAGCGTATTGTTATTGATCTGAACGCAGTCATTGGTTCAACAACACGCACGCACGCGAACAAGTGATCCAACCGCGTCGTTATTTTTAGATAAAATTTGATTAAATACCTGTTCCATAATTCAAGAAGTCGTTTTGTTCCCTACAACTGGGTCCATTACGACAAGCTCGTTAACCGATTTTTTTTGACAACTTTATCTCACCCGAGTACTATCACAAAAATCTAATTGCTAATTAACAAAAATATTCAATTTTGAACGCCAAAATAAAATATTTATAAAAAATCATAACATCCCTATTGAATTTTCGTTTCAAACTGTTGCCTCAAATTTTAGTTATTATTTTTTCGTCCAAATTATTTTGAAAATTTTTTTTTTCAAGTTATGTTTTGGTTCATGAAATATTTACTTTCTTAAAATAAAACAATGTTGTATATTTTGAAATCTTTCAGCAAATCAACTAATGTGCAAATAAAGCATAAATAGGCATATGATCTTGGTCATGAATGAGCCAAAGTTTTAATTAGTTAATTAGAATGTCAATCGATTCACAATTCTTAACAAATTCATGTCATTATAATCACGCCATTGTTAAACTCAAAGATCAGTTACGCTCCATTGAAAACAAAAAAAAACGTTTGTTTACAAACATAACCTCAACGAAGATCGTATGTTGACTGGAATATAATGGACTTGAAAATTCATTTTGAAAGTTAAATTCAAATCACTTCGTTTTGACGTGTATTTATAAATAATAGTTGCAACTGCGACATAAATAAATGAGGGGAAAAAAGCTGAATCAATAAATACCTTCCGAGACGTAAAACCAAGAGTGAAAGATGGAACGTGTTTTCAAGTTAAAACTTAACCTCCCACGTATGGTTGTTTAATATCAATGACACGAAACGCATTTTTGTCTCCTTGTAGCAACAACACCTTGCTGGTGCATTTCTCGCCAGATGGCACTCGGGCCTGTTTCTCGAGTTCATAACATGCGTCGAAAAGAATACTTTTTTGTCTCTCTGTGCGTTTTCGATGCTCGTAATCAATATTATTTTACGATAATAAAATTTCTGCATCCTCATTAGATTCTCGGTTGAGCGGCTATTCATCACCATTATCTCTCTCTCCACTCGGAATCAAATAACTTCAGTATCAAAATAATTCTCAGTGCAATGAAACGAAAAGAAAAAAAAGAAACTATCATCTTTCTCTAAACAAATGTCTCTAAAAAATTTATTTATCCATAAATGTATCTTAAGAAGTACCTTGGCAGTTGAGTTTTTTACATCTGAGCAATTCTTATCGTGTGGTAAAAAGTTAAGTTGGAAAAAACAACAGGGGGACGAAAAAACTATCACGTGAAAGATCAATAGAATTTGGGCGAGCGTGGAAAAATTAACGGAGTGTCCGGCAATACTGAAGGCAGAATGCGATTCTCAGACATATAAAAATCGTTACAATGCGCGACAGACATCAGTCACATGAACACTGCACGGATAGCTCAGAGCGCGCATTCTCAAGAATGACGCTCGTAAGCGGCAAGGCGTATGTTACATGCACATGCACGTACCTACGCAAAAACACAAAACCGTATACTACACTTTCGCGACGCAGTGCCCCCTCCTTCCCGCCCGCCCGCATACACATCCCTCCGTCTCCTCACATCACTTCTATTCACGAACACTTGTAAGAACCCCGAGCTTCTTCCTCCACAACTAAACAAAATTCAATAATAGAACAAAACAAAAAGGAAATGAGTCGAGAAAAACAAAACGATGCAATAACAACAAAAACAATTTTCATCGTCCCGAATTGTCGGGCGCCATCTTTGTTTACAAATCGATTGTCGAGTATTTTTTTCCGAAGGAAAAGTTGGAAAACAAACAACACGGGTTGGACCGTGGTGTTTTGTTTTGAAACAATGGGATGAAGAACCGGGGGAGTGCCGTTTGAAGGTCAAACAAAACGGAAAACTCCGGACGAGTGAAAATGGATGAAAAGCGTTGTTCGGCGGCGCTAAAAATGGCGGGAAATGAGGGGGACCGCGTCACGAACAACGGCGTAATTGAGCCCCTGGTCGTGTCAAAACAACGTCGCGTTGTCTTTGTTTTGACACGAGCACGCAGCATGACAGCGACAAGGACATCGCGAGGGGGCGCAGAATGATTTTCATGACTTTTCTCTGTTTACTGAGCCGTGACGGATTGGCTCGCGAGATGGAAGATAACGTTTCTGAATTTCGCTCGGGTCGATGATTAACCTCAATCAAGGTCAGGTCGGGGAGGGGTCGGGCGTGAAAATGTTGTTTTGATTGATCAGACCCGGTGGAATTGGCGGGAACCGTGGGATTTGACGGGTCCGAGGACGATGGACAGAATGCACGAACGTCGGCCATTTGCTGATGAACAAAGTGGCGCGCGAGCGACGAGCCGCAAGTTAATTTAGATAATTCGTCGGTCGGACGGTTGTAAGAGGGCGACGATTTTACATGGGTTCGAATAACGGTCGTGGCCCAAAGCTGGCCTCCGAAATAAGAGTAAAAAAAGCGTGGCACAACAATGGTCGGCCATTAACCGTTACGCGATGGCGGAAACAAAACAGCCATCGACACTCGAGCGGGTCGGGCCGCGCTTGGGCGGCTCGTTGGGACGCGATGATTTTCGTCATAAGGCCGATCGGGCCGTTGCTTTTCGTCGACAAAAACAAGCTGGAGATTTGGGGCCGACGCTGGTTGCGCGGGGTCGGCCATTTGCCTGCAAACGGTTTGGCGCAAAGCTAAAACACGGAGAAACAACTCGCGCGCTCTCAATAACACTTACCCGTGGCACTCGCGTCGACAATCAGATGACACACAATTCACAGACGATTCACACGGGATGCGACGCACAATCTGTCAACCTCGCACTGCGACGGTATTTACGTGTTTGGAGTGATTCTTTTTTTCTTACCTGGACGTTCGTCGCTACGGCCAAAAGGTTTCTCGGGCTTCGAACTTCACGACCCCAAGAGAGTCGCGCGGCGTGCGGCAGTGCGCGGACCAACTCGGCATCGCCATTGGCGCGCCACGGATAAGCCGCAAAAAGTAAGCCAATCGGCGTCGACCTTTTACCGTTTTCGAGCGTTTCTTTTTGCCCCCACCACTGAGCGCGCGCTGCCTCGAAAAAGCGTTCGCAAACGCCCCGCAACTGCAACTCGATCATCTCTCTTTGCCGATCGACATTCGGCCTTAAAATCGGTTCGATTAAATTTTTCGATACAACAGTGACCAACAATTGAGTTTTGTTTGTTTATTTTACAGAATAAGCTCGTCATTTTCAATTGCCCGCCCGCGCCTCTACGAGGTTAGGATCCGTTGGCGGGCAGAGGGCGCGTCGATCGCGCGGTCAAATCACAGCTGGTGAGTTGCATCTGTTCGTTAACGTTCTGTGACAGAAGGGAGCGTGTTGTTAAAGTGGAGGGAAGTTTCCCTCTATACAAATGTCACGACGCAGGCAGTCCTAATGTACTTCGAACCTCTTCAGATGCACCTTTTTTTATTGTTTCCGTTTCTCACACTGCTTGGCATTGATTTTTGACGATTGTTGAAAAAGCCAAACAGTCAAAGTTGTAAACAAGCATTGTTAAAAGAAATAAATAAATATAACATTGTTGTCGATGTTGTTTTTTTTTTTTTTGACAAAAATAATTGATTGTTTACAACAATAAGAAACAAAAACAGTCCAAAGGATGAAAATATTTATGATGAATTTTGGGATACAGAAAATCGTATTCAAAATGAAAGGATGAGAAATTTTTTCACAAATACAGTTTAGTGTGAATCTGTCGTTTCAATTTGAACGAGCGTCAGGTAGAGTGCGATTTGACCTAGGTCATTAAATCATAAAAGACTAATGGGGCCTGGAGCAAATGAGCGTATCTTTTCAAAACCTTGTAATATCTCATACATATTGTTATTCTAACAGAGTGAAAGGAAAACTTCACCTACGTGTTGTTGTTTTGCAGGTTTTATTCCATTTTTTTTTCTGATCTTGAGTTTCCTTCAAACGATGAATTTTGACCAACTGATGAATGCAATATCCTGAAAAAAAAGGGGAAAAAATTATTGCCTAATCAACAACGAGCACTAATGTTCTTTTAGAAGTATCTATTTTTAGTCGAATAATTTTTCCCACAATCAACTTATATGCATATCTATTATTCATTAATTGTGTTATAATATTTATAATTTAGAAAATATAACTTTTACGTTTTATTTCATGAAATAAATTTTTTGACATTTTTCTATAAATAATGAATTGTAAATACACTAATTCGTATTGTTTTTCTTTGTAGGATATTTTCCCTTTCACGACCTGTTCCTGAAGGGTTGAATTGTTTCCGGATTAACCCTTTCTACAAATCTCATTTCAAGATGTGTTTTTCCACGGGCGCTTTCAATAACAGCATCAGAATAAGAAGTTTAAATTTTGCATACGTTCACAAACGTATGCAAAATTCGATAAAAGCAAAATGGTAAAGCGAAAAATTTAAAAGAAATTGTTAAAGAAAAATTTAACCTACCAAAAAAATGTGTATTAAATTACAAAATTGATTCGTCTTGTTATAACAAAAATAAAAAAACAATTTTTTTTTCAGGTATAAACAAGAGGAAGTTGGCAGGCAGTCGTGGGGAATCCGCCGATGGCGGGGCAAGCGCTTAAAGAGTGGGACGAGCAGCGGACTCGCGGTCATGTCATGCACGTTAGTTCAGATGCTGATGTCGGGTAGTCTGGCTGCGGCACGACCACCAACACGTCGGTTTGACGATCGCCGGCTCGACCGCGAGGACCAGCCGGAACCAATCCGGGGGCCAGCTCTCTGATGTCACCGTTTTTGCCTCCCCGTGATAAGTCGGCCCCGTTTGATTTGTCGCCCACTTGTTGATCGATCCACCATGACACAGGATAACATCGATCACCTCTCTAAGGTGCTCCTCAGCACCTTCGTCATCCGCAAGAAACGCTGCCGAGCGTACTTTCATCGGGGCAATTTAATCTGGGAAACCGAGCGCTCGCCTTACAGTAAGTCTTGCTATTTTCACCGTCGGATCAACAAAATAATCTATCTCGTTGCTGTGAAAATAGACGAGTTTCTCTCGCAGACTCCGGACCGTTGGATTAAAAACTTCTAATTCCAACTCCGGCTACACTTTAAAGGATTAAGAATAACTGCAATAGTGATTTATCACTTCTTTTTGTACATTCTTTGTGTATCAAAGTTCAAAGTTCCATAGTTGGAATTTAATCCTAGAACAAGTTCCGTTCGTGACCTTGATGTATTAGGATACCAGTGTTCATTAGTCTATGATTTCCAAATTCGGAGAAAACTAACGATGGTAATTGGTTTTATGTCATTTTTAACTTGAGATCTGTCTGACAGGTTAATGAAAAATGGTTCGACCTATGACACGTTTTCGGTGCATCTCAGTGCAAGTGCACTCGTACCACGACTAGACGAAAAGTAGAATGAGAATTTGAAATTTAAATGTGAATTTGTTTTTCATCCGACCTGTACACGAAATGATAATCCCAGATGAGTTGCTAAATCATGTCAGGAAATTGATCGAAATCAGATGGCCAGCTCAGTTGATTTAACGATGCGAGGGGTTTGTTGAAAACCCTCGGCAATATAAATGAGCCGTTCCGCTATCGATTCATCATATATTTCTCGCCAAGGTCGTGCCTGCGAGAGCATCCTTTTGCGTTTCCACGCTTTTCTTCTTATCCCAACGTGACACGGGACAAGGAGACAGGCACGTTCATTCTGTATTCTTGAGTTGTTATCGAGCGCGCATTGCTCGTCATTGATCAGTCTGCTTAATTTTATTGACATTCATCGCTCCACGTGGACTGTCAAATTTTATTAAACAGTCTGACAAGAAAATGTTATTGAATATTTATAATTTTTTTTTCGAAAATTTTTGGTTGTAGATTAAGAAATCAGCAATTCTAAGACTAAATAACTTTTAAAGTGAAAATGTCGTTTTAATTATGAACAACTGGGGTTTTAAATGTAATGTAATTAAATCGCCATTAGAGAAATGTATAAAAATAAATTTTAATGTTTAATCACATAGCAGAACACTTTGAGGCGTTAATTTAGAGGAAAAATTTATTTGTTTTTTATATAAGCAACTGATTAAAACATTATCGTAAACGATGAGTATGACGTTGAATTAAACAATTCTTATTTCTCTGAACGGAATTAGCAGAACGCTCGAATTTGAACAATTAGACCTCATCCGTAAACTTGACCTAGATTCTCATTGCTCAAATCCAAGACTCAATGCATGTGCGATTTCCAGCCCTGTGTATTGACATAACGAGGAAAAAATAATTGATAAGAAAATATGCGAAATAAAACTTGCATTTTCTTTACATCCTCATACTTTCATTCACATTTTTAATGCTAAATAATTTATACCTGACGTTCCGATCGAAACATTGATTCAATTTTAGATACCGAATTTTATGATAAGAAAATACAATCGTATCATTTTCACGCGTTGATTAAGATAATCACTTTTGCAACTTCTATTTTTTGTTGATTTTCAATGAAATTTAAATTCAATACAAATCCATTTTGTCTGATATTTTGGTCTTGTTTTGATCGTTGAATAAATAATAGTTGAAATATTTACAAAAAGGTATTTAGCATGGTATGGGGAAACAATATTGATCAGTTATTGTCACTTTCGTTGACTGAGAAAACAAGTGATCAATAAAATAACAATGTAAAAAAACGAAAGTCGTTACTCGTGACGTTGCATAAATAATTTGCGACGTCTACCATCATCAACCGGTTTTGGCCCTGATCAATAAATGATAATGAAGAGAATTCGGTGAGATGAACGAATGAATCGACAATAATGAAAACATTATGGTTTTGAATCAAATTAAATTTAAATTCAAGTTTCAATTTATAGAAAATATTAAATTTTTAATATTTAAAGTTTAAACAAAAAAAATACTTTTTTTAAAGATTTTAAAACTTTCTTTTTAACCTGATAAGTTGACAAAGGTGTTGCAATAGAAAAGTAATTAAAGTCCACCTCTAATAATAACATTACGGAGAAAAAAAATTAATTTCAAGTTGCATAAAGCAATTTGTATATAAAATGTGTGTACTAACATGATAATTGATGTATTGCACATCCTTAATTGATGTCTATAAGAGCGAATACCTGAAACGTGACTTGCATGACAGACGTTTCTTCTACCTAATTATCATTCATTTTCGATATCGACTTAAGCCGTTTTTTATCAAGACATTTAATAATAAATAATTAAAAACAATCATCTGCAAAACTAAAATTTTCCTTTGGATTTTTTTATTACTATTTTCTCACCATTGGGATTGCAAGAATAACATTTTTATATTTGCAAATGAGATGAGAAATTACAAAATAATTCTGAATTTATTCACCCGATTTTCTTTTGGACAACATTTCAATGATTTAAAACAAGTTTGCCTTTTCAATTAGTACGAACGAGTAAACGCATTTCAAAAGTTAAATGTTGTTTCATTAACGCCTCCGAAAAATATGAAACATCATCAAGGCAAATATTAAAATCCAAAAATAATATTCTAATTTGGGTCACAATTTAATGTTTATTCGTACTGTACATATAGAAAAGGTCAAACAAATCTGTTATACCTTTTCCCCGGGTTTTGACAAGTTGTTTTTTGAATGCACATTCAATGACGCTATTGCATGATACAAATGAAAGGAAACTGGATCTTGAAAAAAAAAAAAAAACTCGAACAGTCAACCCTTCAACTTGATTCGCAATTCAGTTCAATCTCACTTTCTAATTTATAGCTGAAAAATATTGATAACAGAAAGTTGTCCAATTTATAACAAATTATGAAAAATTTTTTGTCATCAGTTTTTTTAATGTTGTCCAATTTCTATCTATTTTTGATTCTTGATTGTCATCAAATAGGAAGTATCATTAGAGTGACAAAATAGTGCGTCTTTTTCGCGCCGCCCTCGGGTCATGAAGCCTTGAGATATTGAGGCTGCTTGGATAAAAAAAAATGATATCAATTATTACCGTGTAAGGACAAATGATAAAAGTTTTTCCCTTTCAATTTTGGATCTAATTTTTGCAAATGTTTCCAAACTCTAAAGATAAAGAAGATTAATCGCTCGCTTGTCTTCATATACCAGAACGTAATGTAGGACGTAATATAGAAATTTTGTGAAATTCGCTTAATTGTCGAGCGTTGCGAACTATGGAAGTTGGCGTGCGAAAATTGTTAGCAACTGGTTAGTTATGCGTTGCACAGCGAAAATTTCTTACACGATCAAAACCATCATCTATTTTAACCTTCAGCGCTCATTTTTTTCACTCGTTACTTTTCACATTTTTTTGAAAAATTTGTCTGAGAATTTTTTTTTGTTATCGTGACAAATTAATTAGTGTTTTTTTTGTAATTTTAATCATGTAAAAAATTAGAATATAAACAAAAATGCAAACTCATAATGAGCACAGCAGTTTTTTTGTAATTTAGAAGATTTTTCGGTTCTAAAACCGTAGCTGATTTTGTCGCGTGTAAACATTCTTTTGTTCCGTTCATTTGAACGGTCGGCGAGTGAATAGGCTTTTTATGTAACGAGGTCAACCTGTATCCAACTCCGAGGGAATCGCCGAGGATAAATTAAAATAACAGAGAAAAGTCCTTTACCTTTCTTGTTTTATTATCTCTTTCCTACGCAGCCAGATCTTCATCAGCTCGAACACTTGACAAATCGTAAAAATGATTTATCTCATTTCCTAGACAAGAATTTCAAGATTGGTATAACTTTTTTTCCATAGCCCTGGGAAAAAAAAGTTCACAGGAGTGATTAACGGAAAGGTTCGAGGTTTGATTTCCTTTGGAGGATAGAAAGTTTTATTGGCTGGGGTGGAGAAAAAGACACCTGACGAACTTATTAAAAATGAATGTAAAATCAGCCATTTGCAATTGATAAGAAAAAAAGTTACAATACTAGTAATTTTAAAATGTAATTTCAATTTTATGAAACGTAAAGTGCGATTCATAAAAGTACGATGGTTCTTTTTAGTTGAATGGGAATATTAAAAAAAGCGTCATTTTCAGCTAGATGGACACTCCCATTGACCGACGTGATAGCAGCAAGTTACGGGGACGAGTGGCTTCCCGGAATGAAAAGCACGAAAAAACCTAATGACGAGGAGGTGACAAAATCGTCGACCAGCTTCGTCGTGCACTATGCAGCCTGCGGTACGAAAAACACTTGGAGTCATCATAGCGTGACAATGACACACTCTGATCCCAAACAAGTGGCACTCTGGGTACAAACCATACGAAGTTACTTATCAAGTGAGTTTCATCTTTGCACCTAAATTAAACACGCTGCACTTTGATTATCATCGTAACAGCACTTTGCATTGTGCGATTTTCAATTAAATTGCTTCAATTAATAGTTGTACCTCTAAGATGATTTGACAAGTTATAAAAATGTATCATGTATTAAATAATAATTTTCCCAGAAATAGAAACATTGCATATATGTTAATATTACATATATGCCGCATATATGGCTACGCATATATATATATTGCATATGCAACATTTATGAGACATTTATGCCAGTTATTTATGTGTAATACGCTTTGTATATAAAAACATATATGGTAACATATATGTCATGTTTCTTTTTGCCTGGATAATTATTGTGTAAAGTTTTTTGATGCAAAAATTTGCAACGGTTGCAAAATTTAATAGGCAGAAATAATATTGTTATTGTGAAATGTAATGACGTTGTTCAATTATCTGCGTACGTCATGCGAACATCGTTGCAGTTTACTACAAGGTTTGCTGTGACTGGCGGGAAATAGTAATTTGTTTTTTGTTAGTTCTTTACTTAACAAGAAAGAATGTTTTCATTGAAACTTATCGTTTCGATTTCAGCTCTTATCCAACGTCCAAGGAGGATACTGATGTTCGTGAATCCCTTTGGGGGCAAGAAAAAAGGACTTCAGATCTGGGAGAAAAAGGTGCAGCCGTTGATGAACATAGCCGGTGTCGATGTCAAATTGGTCGTTACAGAAAGAGCTGGACATATCAAGGATACTCTGCTTACGACCTGTTTGGATGAATTTCAGGTGATTTATCGTTTAAAAAAATCTCCCCAGTCAAAATTTATAGTCTGAAAGATTACAAAAATAAAATTTCGTAAATCAAGTTTTCTCTTGATGCAAACATAAAATAAATCTTGGTTCTAGACAATTTTATTTTTGAATGAAGATAATTTTATGAATCACGAAAATGTATATCTAATTGAATGTTACTTAGATAGAAAAATAAATGAAATAAAACTTTTGTTCAAGGCTGTGGTATGTGTCGGCGGCGACGGAACATTTTCTGAAGTTTTCAACAGCCTGATTGTGAGAACTGCGCGAGACCATCAAATCGACCCGAACAATATTGATGTCGAACTTCTGACCCCGAAGGTACCCGTAGGGATCATCCCAGCTGGTAGCACAGATACAGTTGTGTACAGTCTTCATGGTACCACCGACATCCAAACTGCAACCTTGCATATAATATTTGGCGACGTTTGCGGTTTAGACCTCTCCTCAGTGCATAGCAGCCAGGCGCTCCTTAGATTGTATGCCTCAGTTCTGAGTTATGGGTACTTGGGAGACCTTCTGCAAGATAGCGAAAAGTTTCGTTGGATGGGCCCTCAACGTTATGATTATTCTGGTTAGCATAAAAATAATAGCAAAACATTGTAAACAATATATACTATTGTTTTAGAAACTAAAGTTATTTCGGACTATATCGTCTTATTAATGATCCGTTTTCTTTCCTTATAGGACTAAAAAAAATTGTAGCAAACAAAGGTTACGATTGCGAGATCGAGTTGTTATCGGATCCTTGCCATCCTGCAATCAGTACCAGGTGTCTGACTAACTGCAGTCGGTGTGTACGAAACAAAAAGAATAATACTGTAGATAAAGAAATTTCAAGTAAGTAAAAAATAGTTTACCAGCATATAATTAGATGAGTTGAATTTATATTTTCCTTATTTCAATCGATTGTTTAATTTCAGGATGGATGACAATTCGAGGTAAATTTTTTATGGTTAACGGTGCAAACGTATCCTGCGCATGTTCCAGAAGTCCTATGGGATTCAGTCCACATTGTCACATAGGAGATGGATGTGTGGACGTTATCCTTGTCAGGCATACTTCCTTCCTCAATAACGTACGAATGCTACTAAGACTTAGTAGTAAAGAAAAGACTGTGGTATGTAATTGTTCATTTCAATTGTATAATGATGATTAGATATTCCGAATACAAATAGTTTGATCATACATGTAAATTAAAATTTTGTACTTCATTTCAGTATGATTTACCATTCGTGGAGGTCTACAGAGCAAGAGAAGTCAAATTCCGTGCTGTGTCGCAATCATCAAGTTATGAAAAACTTGATAATGCAATTACTCCAAGAAGCAGCACGGGTTATAGTGTTTGGAATTGTGATGGAGAAGTCGTCCAGTCAGATCAAGTCAAGATTAGGTAAAAACACAAAACCGAGAAAACTAAAAAGAAAGTGATTAATTAAAAATTTTAAAAAAATGAAAATGTATTTATTGAAAAATTTTAATTTTTAGAGTACACTGCCAACTGTTGAAGATATACACGAGGCGCGTTCCAGAATCGACAAAAGAGACCGGCTGTTTTTGTTCCTTATAAAAATTTGCTCAATTTCAGAAATTTGGACATCAAATTTAATGCATTATGATTAGATTTTCGCATTGTCTTTTTGCATTTGTTTATTTTCTTAAGATGATGAAATAATTTCGTCATCTCTTCGTTAAAATTGAACTTTTGTTTTAATATTTAAATAATGTTTAGCATTAAACTATTGTGATATTTGTTTTTTTTCTCATAAGCACAAACGTTTCAAAACTCAAAGGAAAACCAATACATTTCATCTATGATGCTTGCTACAAGAATGTTTTTCTAATTTTCAATGTGTATAAAAATTATCTAACTATAAATTTTTTTAGAGAAAATAACAATGACGAATAATTGCTTTAGAAAACAGTGATTGATATTAAGTTTGTATATATTTATTGAAATAGTGAAGATACTTAAAACTCAAGATTTTGAAAGTCACTTTAAAAAATATACGAGCATTGTTTTTTACGCTTTCGAAACTGTGAATGGCATCCAACTGTATATATTTTGATTAATTAAATTGTAAAGAATAATGCTCACGCGAGCTTAAACAGAGTATTAACAATGATTACGGGTTGCGCGTATTTATAT
Organism: Trissolcus japonicus; assembly: GCA_030522925.1. Taxonomy (NCBI): domain Eukaryota; kingdom Metazoa; phylum Arthropoda; class Insecta; order Hymenoptera; family Scelionidae; genus Trissolcus; species Trissolcus japonicus. The sequence continues at coordinate 192,791 of JAPYZS010000138.1, read as the reverse complement.
ATTATATTATGAAATTTAATGATACTGGAGTGTGTGCAATATACGGTTTAGATATTATGGTTCCAGCATCTTCTCGTTGTGATAGTGATATTGTTTATAAGATTTTCAAGGGAATATTTTTTATACGACTCGTTATAGATTTAAAAAAAAACATATGTCTCATGTTTTAGTTTAAGTAGATTTTATTAGCATGAAAACTTTGTGATAGAACAATATTTTGGAGTTTCTACGCATTTGCTGAAATTGTAAAAATATAATGTAATTTTTTTATAAAAAAAAAAACAAAGCAAAAGTTGTTTTTTATGGGAATGCAAAAAATTTTATGTGAAAATAAATTGTTTATGAAAAAAATTATTTTTATATAATTAAAATATTTATTTGTTATTTATTAAAAGCATTCATTTTAGGTAAATTATGATGCTTTATGTTTACAAATCATTTTTCATGCTCATTTTCATTTTGGCTTTTGATATTGATGTTTTAATGCGAGTTGTCATGGCAACAGAGTGTCAAACACTCTCGATGTAAACACACAGTGACGTATGATTAAAAATTTGCAATTTAACAGAAAAAACGTTTTTGCAACAATGTACAAACTGCGTTTTTGAATTGATTGAAGTGTGCTTTGTTATAAAAAATTATGGTTTTTTATCTAATACTGCGATGACCTACTAATTGTTATATCACACGAAATCCTAACCTCACTCTAAGGACGCGATCAAATAAAAAGAAGGATTTTATTAATGTTTTTAATCAATCAAAATAAATAATACAAAAAAAAAACAAATTTGTTTCAATTTATTGCACTTTAGAATTTAAAAATTGCACTTAAGATATTTTTCACTCAGACTAAGAAATTTTCGCTCCTTCTTCTAACCAAAAAAAAAAAAAAGAACCAATGTTAACTTTTTGTTTAACATAAATAAATTGTGGTTACGATCAAATCGTGATTTTCGTAATTTTAATTCTGATAAGAAAAAAAACAAACATCCGCGATGAGCAAAAAGAAAAACATATTTTCCGACGACGAGGACGATGATTTTGATTTCAAGGTATGTTTTTTGCTTGTTTCTATTCAACAACAGAAATATTAGGAAACAAGTCGGAATGAAACGTATAAAATATTTAAATATATATCAGAGAGCAACACTGTTAAACAAGAGAAACTATTACAGTACGTACCTGTCGACGAATTCAAGAATGTAGTTAAGTCAGTGAAGAGGCGCAGAACGAAGGACACTGTTAAAAAGGAGTGTATCACCTTGGCGAAACAGCAGATTGACCGGCAAACGAACCTAAACAACGACTACAATGATCAGATTTACAGTCAACCAAAAAGTTCAAAGGTAAATAATAAATTTGCAATGCCAAGGTTATCTTATAACTGTCAAAATTCAACAAGATAAATATCTTACAATAAAACTTTAAAAAATTATATAACTTAAAATCACTGAGTCTACGAACAATATAATAAAATAAATAAACAATAAAATAAATAAAACCAGAAACGAGAATGAACAAAAATTGTTTTCAGGTTTTAGGAAGAGGGTCAAACAATCTCTGTCGTGGAAAAGCAGCGAAGAGCATCCTTCTGACCATTCCGGAAGAATCCAGCAGTCAATCTTCCCTGGGCAGCTTCAAGTCAAAAATCAGCCGGACGTTGAAATCACCCCTGGAGATGTCGGGCGAGAGTTGTTACAAATTTCTGCGCCACGTGACAGAAGACACGAGTTCAGACATGAGCAAGTCAGTGGACCTCGAGACGTTCACGCAACCAGACCTGCAGGCAACCTACCAGGTGCTGATGGTCCAGAAGAAAATTTCAGACATTCTGGACGAGATCTCGCACAGGATGAACAACATCCCCCTGCCGGACGGGGAATGCGATCTGCAGCGTCGACAGCAGAGGATTATCGAGTTTTCGGTGCGATTCTCCAGGAATTATTTGTACGACCTTAGCAGACAGATCGCCGACATTCGCAGACACATGAACGTGGTTCTGGAAAACGAGGGATTGAAATTTTCTAAGAGGGGACTGCTTTTTCACCGACAGATCGTCGAGCAGAAGCTCGTGCTTGTACACCAGCTGCTATTGAATGCCTTGAGCATTTATTGCAAGCACATTCCAAACGCCACTCTGAAAGGCCAGCCGGGCAAGCTCAAAGAGGTGCTGCAAATGGTAATCGACTTGAAAGAGATTTGCTTGAAAATTAATCTAACGCCGGAGTACATGGGGTTTGGAAATACTGATGAATTTGACTTGGTAATTTTTATTTTTAGTAACAAAAGACTATTTTAAAGAAAATTGTGTTTTTTTTTGTTATATTTTGTTCATTTTATATTGTAATTAAGGCGAAGTTGACTTTGATTTTGAAGTTAATTTAACATTTGCTTCAATTTCAGGGCAAAGATATTGAGGATAAATGCTCGACTATTCTGTTAAAGATGAAATTGAATTCAGATAATGAATCGCCGTTGATTACTCAAACGGGCAAGTCTGTGACGAATCTGGACTGCTTGAAAAAGCGCAATCAAAAACGCTCTCCAAGTAGCTTGTACAAATATAATAAAAATTCGCAAGGCAGAAAACATCGGATGAGAAAAACAGGTTTGTTTGTTTCTTGTTTTTCGTGTATGTACAAAAAAAAGTTGATAAAACTTGCAAATAACTTGTTTCAGTTAAGAATAAAAGTTGTTTCTACATCGGTTTGCTTTTTAGGTGGGATTCATCAAAAGTGTAGAAAACAACAATCTTTCCAAACCGCTGCGAACAAAAAACTGAACGAAATCAATCCTGGTAAGTCTGCTAGGGATGTTATTCGAGTACCGCGGGACGGGCCTAAAAATAGTTTTGCGAAAATTCAGGTACCTCCGAAGGAAGATGATATTCAGACGATGATGGATATGATCGAAACTGACTCAGATGATGTGAGAAATTGTTCGGTAGATAGTTTCATCTTGATAGTTTTTAATAAACTGCTTGTTAAAAATTTGTTTTAGGAAAGCAACACAGAATCGCCGAATCCAATCACTGGAATTGTGGTTTCCGAACCGTATGAAATGCTGATGAAAAAGTTGTCGAGCAAACTGAAGCTCATGAAAAATAGCAAAACCGATCGGAAATTCACAGACCAAGACTTGTTAAATGCAGTTCCATTGTTTTCCAATCTTATGTCTATGATGGAAGAAAAAGTATTGTTCTTTTTGGTTCAAATATTTCAATCGATATGAAATAAATAACTGTTGCTTATAATTATTATTGCAGCGAAATCGGAATACTACAACGAATAATGCGCACCGAAATCAGAACATGAAATTGTTGCACCTTCGTCAGGAACGTGAAACGACTGAAACTAATGACGTTTCCTGTCAAGTTTCGTACAAAGAATCAGATAAATCCAAAAAGGTACCCTTTGAAATGTAACAAATTTTAAAAAAACTGAGTTTCCAATTGAATATTTACTGTGAACGATCAAATTGTTTAAGGCTGATGAAATTGTTTTGTCAGTTGATGAAAGAGCGAGGAATACTTTATTGGAATACAAAAATGCTCATCAGTCATATCTTAGTACGAATTCAATGTACTTTAATAATAATCAGAACAAGCCGTGGGAACTTGTTTCCTGGTAAGCGTGATCAAAATGAATAATAATAAATTTTGAATGAACTCAAATTTCAAGTTCTAATTGAATTTGGTTTTTAGGGTCGCTGAAAAACTTGTCGACGAGCTGATAGTGGAAGTGTCAAAACAGTTCGAAATCGATGACATTATTAAAAAGATGTTCGACCTGGAATTTCTAGACTACTAAGAACACAACACTTTTTTTCATGACTGAGAAACTTTGCTTAACTTGTGGTATGACGCAGCAGAACTAAAACTTGAATGAATAAAATTTTGATTAACTTTAGATAAAAGTCTCTTGTCATTTAAACAAATATAAACAGAGATATGATTTTTGTTACGCATTGCTAAAAGTTGTGTCCAAATGAAAAGAACAAAAAAAATGAAATCTACTTTTAACTTCTAATTAATTATATTTAGTAGTACCAATGATAAATATTGATAGTGTTTTACATAGTATTGATCAAGTAAATGTACAAGCAAGCAGTCATTTCAACCGGACGAGGTCTTTTTTATTTAAGAGTCAAGGAAAAAGGTCAGAGTACGCTTTTCGTTAAAATTGTTTTTGAGTGACGTACGTATCGATACGACGCTACAACATATAAGTATTTTGACTTCTTTTAAAACGAGTTTCCTCTCATACTTGACAATTGCAGATGTCACAATCGTCAAAGTTGCCGGAGTTGCGGCGACAAGTTTGCTGTCGGAGTTTTGATGTCCAAAGACAATCAATGACGGCTCGAACTCTTCTCCCTGTATATATTTGCGTTCTATCTTTGATTTCTTTCATCATCGCTCTTTGACAATAATCATTATTTCAATTTCTATACTTAAGTCGATTTCGTGTTTTTTTTTCTTTGCTTTTTAAAATTACTTTTTATGCGAATTCTCGCTTGTAATTATCATTTTCTGCCAATCTCCCTTTCCGTTTGTTTTCACAAGATACAACCTTTTTATGTTTATTTTATTCAAATCAAGTACTTTACGATAATTCTAATATTATACTTTGGGTATTTTGTTAGTTTTGATATTTTGTAAAGTGTCAGTCGAGCAGATGGTTAGTTGCAACTTGTACGAAAATGAACAAAATTTAAGAGGAAACGAAACACAGATTGACATACGCTCACCCACGCATATGTGTTTTAATGATATAAGTGCACTGTAAAAAAATTCGGTGTTGAACGTTCGCCGATTGCATTTCTATTTTGTTCTGTTCCATTAACTTGCGAGATGCGTCCACCTGGCGGTGCCAGTTGGGACTGCTCAAACGATGGAATTTGGAGTCCTGGTAAAAACAAGGACAAAAAATTGTGATGACAGAACTTTGTATCTTCTCCTTTCCATCATTTCGTAAGGTCGAATTTACACCGCCAGATGGCGCTGGTACAATGACAGATTTTGGTGGCGTTGCTTATGATACAAAGACAATTATAAATGGTGGTTCAAACCGTGAAAATGTAAAAGACTGAAAATCATTTCTTGTTCGGTACAACTGTGTGTCCTAAGTGAAATTAAAATGTATACATACGATCACATGCGAACGTCACACAGTGGAAGACTTGTCGAATTTTTTATTTCTCTTATTATCTTTTTATTTATTTATTCTCATATTTTGTTTCTTTTTTTTTCACGTTCTTGTTCATCTTCGCTCGTTACTTATTACTGGTATAAGAATAGATTCTGAACATATGTAGATACACTTTTCGTGACAAGAAAATTTGTACCCCAAGGAAGCTGCCGTGACAAGAGTGGCAACGTAAGTTTGTTTATTCATATTTTTGTTTGTTCTTTATACTTTCTACTAGTGATTCGCTACAGGAATCGAAACAGCGATGAAAAAGTGACATATTGTTTTTTTATACGACCTGTTTCGTTTCATTTTTATATAATTATATCTGTATATTACCTTGTTTCTCTCTAATATTGCAAATTCTAAACCTCGATTTTACAATCAACAGAAAAATAAACTTTGGCGTGTACAAATAAATAACAATTCAACATTGACGAAACGCGAGGATTCTGTCCTACAATAAAAGTCGATATCCCGATTCGGTGATAACAATAATTAACATTGTTTCAACAACAATAAACAACCCTTTTTTTGTTCGCATCTCAGACTTTAGGGGCTAAAGGAGAGTTGCATTCGTACTGACTGTCTCTTACAGATAAGTCCGAGCTATAAACAGTCTTGAGCAATCCAAATAAATGTCTTGAATAGATTTAATACTAACACTTTGAGAGTGAATAATACTTTCGAAAATGGATTACAAATTCTTTACTTTGGCATGGTCGTCACGTTTTCAAAACAGTCGCATCGAGTTTCATTTTATTCAGGATACACACACTTATCTTCTACTCTCTATTCAGTTTTCAAACTGTCAACACCAAAATGTACTGCCAATCAAGCTTCTATAATTTGTTTCAAGTTCTTTTTTTTAATTTTTTTTTTTTTTTTTGTTAAAATTTCAGTGATAAAATTCGGACAAAAATGTTTCTCTGTAAAAAAAGTCAATAAAACAAGTGAAAGTAAAAGATAAGGAAAAAAAAAGAATGAATTTAAAAACGTACAGCAGTCCAGGTATTGACAGTCCAAAAGAACAAAACCTAATTGTTAACTGTTCAAAAATGTCTTCCTTATTTCAAGGATATGTTTTGTTAATACTCAAAGCGGCAAGTTGCTTCACTTGATAACAATGAATGAAATACAAGTTTCTTTTTGTTGTTCTCGTGGTTCTCATAGAAATTTGTCCTTGTAAGATTAAGTATTAAGACACTAAGATAAAATATGTTTTGGAGTATATATTCATAACGAAGGAAGATTATGATTGACGAACATTACTGGCTAAAAAGAGGAAAAAGTTGTCGAGCGCGAGATCCGCAAAAATTCGTCAAAATTGCACGCTAGAAATTTTTCTTTTTTTCGACAAAGCCCATCCGAATTTGACGCTTGTGCCACGCAAAGTGGCAAAAATGTTTTGTTTTCGGATTGAGTTTCTTGATAATTTGTTGTTGTTCATCACACTCATCATCCGCTTTGTCTGGGAAAATTGTGTATATGTTTTTGGTATATTATCAGATTCTAGTTATATAAGTATAAAAAGAAGAAAAAAGTTCTCCGATTGTTATATTTTTTTTTGTTATTTTTTTTGTCCTTTTTTTGTCATTTGTATTTTTTTGTTTGAGAGCGCCTATGTTATATACATTTATTTGCATTAGAAACTCACGTTACTATTAAGACCGAGTGTTTACTTTCGGCGTTGGAGTATATATGTAATTATAAGAGATCGAGGAGAAGAAAAATCAGCGCGTGTCATCAAAGTTTCTTCTCCCAACACAACCGGAAAGATCATTTGAACTTGAGGGAGGGAGCTAAAGTTGAAAGAAAAAAAATTTTTTAATTCCATCCAAATCTATAATTTGGTCTTATAACAATCAATTTACAACCAACTGGACGCTATTTTTGATTAAAATCAAAATACAAAACTGGTGAAGATGAAAGTCATCTATGAAATAATCATGAACATATATTCAAACGTGAATAAATCCCTCCCCCACAAGTCATTTCTTTAACATTAATCGTTATAAGTATACAACATCAAATGCGCCATCATCGCGACTTCGAAATTCTTCTTTAAGAAGCCTCTATCTCTATGTACAATCTCGGTTAATTCGCAACTTGGATATGGGGATACAAATGGCCTTCTTTGAGAAGGCGTTAGTAAGACACTGTCTAAATATATGCGAAATTGAGACACTTGAGAAGTTAAAACAGAATTTAAAAAATAAATAAACGATCATGTCAAAACCACCCATGAATTTCTAATGTCAAAAATTGGTTATGAACTAGGAATTGTAACATAGAAATTTTTTAAGAACAAGCCTTATTTTCTCCTGAAATTTGGCCGTGACAAAATTTTCAATTTGAGAAGGGAAACCGTGCCCGTAAGGTAAAGTTCTACTCTCTTTTTTACTGCGCCAAAATTGTCTTTGAAGTTGATTCTTTTCATCTTCAACAATTGTACATTAATTAGAACTTAAGATTGAAATTTAGAAAATTTCCATGTCACATTTTGTATACTAACCAAGTTGAAAATTTCTTAATTTCTGGGCGCCTTTAACACGGGCGGCCAACTTCAAAATGCCTTTTTTTGTCATTTTTTTTTGGTTTAAAACGTGATTATCAAGTCGTATAAAGTCGCGTAACGTGGCACCAAAATGTTGTAAAGTAGCGCAAAGTTTATAACAAGTTTGTCTGTTTTTTTTGTTAATAGTATATAAAATTTTGTAATGCTAAACTTCAATGATTGTATTGCGTGGTAAATATTTAATTCGATTTTTGTTTGTTAAAACAAAAGAAAACGTGCGGGTAAAAATTAAAAACAAAAAACGCGAAACTAAAGTTCGAAGCTGGCTGCGAGAAATAAAAGTCGATTATAAAAACTTGATCGGTAATTCGGCAAGTTGGAGAGAGTAGAAACGTAAAATCACAACGACGCAATAAATTAAACATAAAAACGACGTCTGTACATCCACTGGTTTCCAAGACGCGACTTGGAATAGCGATCTGTGCTTATATACATATTTTTTTCATTTTTTTCCGATCACAATAAAGCTGCGCTATCGACGTGATTATATCGACATGTTTTATGCTTCGAGCATAATTCCAAAATTTTTTTTTCTTTTTCATCCATATCGAGGAGGGGAACAATTTTGTCCCGTCGATGGCACAGATTTGGACGCGACCCTTAGAATAAATTTGTCTGTTAATTTAATTATATCACTTGAATATTTTTTAAAATCAGTATAGTGAGGAAGGCAACAACTGATGATACTGAAGTTAAATGCACCCAGAACGAAACCGCCGATTCGTTCGAGAAGTTTCTTCATCGTCTCCACTTGCCCGCCAAAATTATTTACTTCCTCCCCCCTTTATAGTGGCAGAGTACTTTCAAGTGTTTCTCTCACACGTTCTCGCGATCGTTGTAAAGTGGAGACTCAGCGAGAAAGATTAGAGACGGGCGGAAAAAGGAAAGAAAGTTCGGAAATTTTTTTTTCTCTAGCATTTGTCATGGTAATGCAATTAAATGTGTTGCACGAATTCCGGGTTTAGGAACGAGAAACCCGTGAATTCGGTCTGATCGAGATTCATCATGAAGAGTTTGTCCGTTGGTGTCAAGTCCGTTTTTTCGGATGTAAATTGTTTATCGAAGTTACTCACATCTTTGCGGTGTTTCTGAAAATGAATGCAGCTCAGTTTTTCATTCTTCCATCCTAAAGAAAAACGAACCAAAAAAAAGAAAAACAAAACAGTACCAGAACAATGAACAAAAAAAAACAAAAGGAGTCAACTCACGATTTTTGGCTTGAAGGGTGGCTGTATCTCACGGTTTTCAATTTTTTCCCAGTCTATCCGTCGGTAGAAAACGTGATTTCGTACATCATCTTCACCACGATGACCGCAGCCTAAACGTTTGTTTGGATTTTTTGTGAGGAACTGTAAAAAAATAAAAACACAAATCAAAAAATCATTATAAATAATAGATTTTTAAAAATGAAATTTTCTTTTCTTTTCAATCATTTCTAATTAATGATTTGTACCCCTTTGCAAACTTCTTTAGCTTCTTTAGACAAGCTCTTTGGGTAGCTAACGTTGTGGTCTGTAATTGAAGCAAACAGTTCTTCTTCATCTTCGCCATCAAACGGCGGTTGTCCTACAAGCATCTCGTAAAGCAGTACACCATACGCCCACCAGTCAACAGATTTACCATACGGCTGATACAGAATAATCTGAAATCCAAACAGATCTTGTATTATAAACTATTTAAAAGTCAAACTTTTGAACATTTTGTGTAAAACTTGTGCAAATATAATTTCATTGATTCCAATTATTTTGTTTTAATATTTTTTGTTGAAAATAAATCTTACTTCTGGAGCAATATAGTCAGGCGTGCCGCAAAAAGTCTTTGTAGTTTTGTCCCCCAAAATGCCCTCCTTACACATACCAAAATCAGCGATCTTAATATGACCGTCCTGATCTAACAAAACGTTATCAAGTTTTAAGTCACGGTACACAATGCCCCTCGAATGCAAGAAGAATAATCCGATAGCTATTTCGGAAGCATAAAATCTGCGAACAAAGAAATTCGTATAAACATTTCTAATTTTACTGGACTTTATAAGAGTGATTGTTGTTCCGTACACTCTGCTTTTGTACGGTTTGATTATTTGAATTTCAATTTTAGTTTAAGTTTTATTTCTCGTGGTTTCAGGATCACAAATTCAATTTAATTTTATTCTTAAAATAAAAGTCTTGCATTTTTTCCCATAAATTAAAATTGTACTTACACCGCTACAGGTTCTTTAAATTTGCCGCACTGTTGAATTTGAAACATTAGGTCTCCTCCGTTGACATACTCCATGACGAAGTAAAGTCGATCCTGAAAATGGCCAAAATGTAAGTACTCTAATTTAATTATTTTGATTTAAGTACTCTTAAATACTCTAACCAAGGAGCTGAATTTTTGTTCAACAAATTCCAGTAAAGTATTTTTCCACAAATATCATTCTGCATTTAACGTATTGATTTTTAATCAAGCCAATTAGAGTTTCTTTCGATCGAATCAAACAATTTTTTCTCTTCACCTACATCTCTTAGAGTTAAAAATGAATCTTTTTACCATAGTTTGAAAGCACGAATGGAGCTGCACTAAAAATGGCGGTTTGCTCGACAATGCTAGCACTCGTTTTTCTACCATTGTACACTCAACATCATCGTCCTGAATGATGATATCTTTTTTCAAAATTTTTATCGCGTATAGCTCGTCGGTTCCTTTTCTCTCAGCTAGTAAAACCTACAAAAACATGATTTAACGTTTTATGGATTCAACTCAGATATTTCTTAGTGCAGATGATTGTACGAAATAGTACCTTTCCAAAACTACCCTTTCCTAATACCATTATGAAATTGAAGTCGCTCGCACGTATGACATCGCTCTTGCCCATATTATGTGGCACGTCTTTATCCTGGGTCGTCGTCGTTTTCTTCGTGACGGATGTTTTCTGCAAAATCAAATCAAATTCATGAGAAATCAAATTTGTTACATTCTCCGTCGGATGTGAATTCAATTGAATTCTCTACTTACTCGCATTTTCGATTTGAGTTCAGCGAGATCAACCCCTTCCTCCGGCACTGGCACATTGTAAAATTCACCTTCCTCTGCTGTCAAAAGCTTGAACCATCCACTCGCTGGAGCTTTGTATAATTCCGAAATGCCGAACGATAGCGAGCCCATGAAATCGTTCCGTGACGTTCGATCCCAGTCCCAAACTTCTATCAAAAGTCGTCTGTCTTTATCTTCGGGTTTGAGGTCACTAAAACAATTATTTCTTTTATACAAAGTTCAGCTTCCCAAGATTCGCTAACATTGTCATTACTTAAATATCTCATTGAATTTAAAAAGAAAAACTAAAAATTTATTCTACAAAATTAATTAAATTTATTTTTAGTTGACCTAACCGCGAATATAGGTTAAGTTTGGTCAGCTAGTTATTTTTATGAGTTTTAAAGCAGAGATAAATTTTGCTAAGCTAAAAAACGAGCCCAAGCTGGAGAGAGAAAACAAATTTTACTTTTTGTTCGGGATTAAAAGTGAAAAGGATTTTTTGATTAGTTCAATTTAGATAAAAATCGTTCGACATACAAAGTGATTGTCTCATTCCACTCCGGATTTAAGGATGACTTGATTGTCTTCGTTTTTTTCTTCACACTGTCGGAATCCGGGATCAATTTCAATTTACAGTAAGGATCCGAAAGACCGTTCGGATCCATTGGAATTAAATTACGTCCTTCTTTCACTGGAAAAAGAGCAAAGTAAAAAAAGAGTTGAACTTGTTTATCGGTCGTTTATTTTTCAACACAGCTTGTTATTTTTCTTTTTCGTTCCTGAATCAACCCGGTTTGCACAAACCTTCGACGGTGAGCTTGTTTCCGGACGCAGAGATGTGCAGATTGATGCGACCCCGTCTTTCGGTGTGATCACATCCGCATAGGTTCGGCACGCTTTCCTCGCATCGTTTATGTACGTTCATATCACATGCTGTATCAAACAATTCATTATTCATCATCTTCTAAATCATTCGATCAACATTTTATTGCTCTTTGAAATCTTTGATGAATTCGAACTTTCAGTTTATATTCAAACATATTTCAAGTTTTCTCATATGCAAATTATAATTATTACTTCAACGATCAAAGTGCCGTTTACAAAACAATCATTTGGAATTTTTAAAATGGTAATAATATGAAAAAAAAAATTATAATACTGTTACTTTTTCAGGTGAAACATCTTTTCCAACTGAGTTTCAACATTTTCGCCACTAGGAGGCGCTGTTATAATAACCAAATTAGCATACGAGAAAGACATTTACGAAGATCAGCATCAAATAGCAAGAATAGCAATTTTTTTGATCGTACATCCTTTTTGGTATGCATAACAAATATCTTAAAACTAGTAGCAATTAAAAATGTTGAGTTGAGAAGTTGATGTATCGCTTGCAGGTATACTATTGTGTGATGCACATAATGAATAAACATTCGTCGTGTTTGAGAGCAAAGTGAACGTGAACGTTGCGAAGTTAAAGAGGGACAGAGATGAATAATAAAGATGTGAGGTTTGAATAGATAGAATGAATGTTAGTGACATGGAGCGCAATTTAAAAGAAATGCAATAACTGCCTGCTGGAGAATTGGTAAAACAATAGAGAGATTGCTATTACTGTGCCAATGTTGAGCGGTGCACAGCTCAAAACTACCCCTTAGACAGTTTACTAGTCTAAGTGATACACAATTGAACATTCCTTTTTTTATGTTTGTAAAAAAATTCCGAAAGGGGAAACTGCTATTATCAAGTTACGACCGAACAGGGAGAAATAAAGAAGAAATAACAGTGGGACGCATATGATTATGAGAAAAACGTTTTCTGTAAAAAGTAAACATTTGTTATTTTGAGTAGCTCTGTTTGACATTTGGCATTTATCGCAAAGAAAATGATACTCCCCAAGTAAATTGAGATCTCACTAAAATATAAAATTGATGGTACGAAATTGTGCATATTTCAAGTTTAAGTATGTTTTTAGATTTATACATATAAGAAATTTCTAAAATCGCATTAAAACAAACAATTTCCGAATCCCGTCTTATGGTCGAAAAAGATATTGAGACGTGAGTGTAAACAATTTTGTTAAGTTTGATCTCCGAGAGACTTGAAGAGACGAATTGAAACGTTTTACGGATTAAAAATATTTATGATTTTTTATGTCAAATATTTGTCATTGAATGTTGCATTCTCTCTTCTTTACATTCATCTTTTTATTATTATTACAATAAGCTAAAAATTGTAAGCAGATATGTTGGACAGAATTTTTTAATAAAAAAAATTGACAACAAATATGATGAAAAAAAAAAACAAAATGTAAACACATTTTGTTTACAACTGTTTATGTTTACATTGAAACAAACAACTACGTTTTATTGAGATTTTCTTAGCAGTGCATATATATTACGAAAATTAGAGTTTTCATCAGCTTGAGGGATATTCCGCTTGAAAGACACAGAATTGGGGGACGTCGACTATAATCTGAAAACCGTGCAACATCAGAGGATCAGCCATTTTTCGTCGAACAAACTTGTCATGCATAAATCTACACACGGAAAAACACAGTGTTCTGTAGAACAATGCACATTATGTACATACAATATATACAGTCGAAATCAATAAACACATTTGGTGAAAAATAGAGATAGACGTAAGAGGAATAGAGAAAGGCTGCATTTCGGACGTTGAATGAAGAGGGAAATAGCTTTTATTACGGTTGGGCTTATTATTATATAACCGATGGGCTTTTGACTCTCCGGAACGGCCTTTGCCGATATGAAAAGAAAAATAGAGAAAGAAGTTTTTTTTATTTTTATCAATTTTGATTGGTCAGATTTCTCATCCGAATTTGTTGGGGATCAATAAATATACTGTATGAAAACTTCGGCGAGCCTCCCAGTTTTCATATTTCAACAAAGGAAAAAAATAAACGAAGAAATAAAACGTGTTATTGACTTCCGATCGTAATAATCTAAGCACACCATTGTTAATTACTGATGAAAATAGTTATTCTAATCTAGAAAAGAAACTTTTACGTTTCCAGTTTCAATTGTTATTCACAATTGGCATCAACCAGATGAAACTGATTGTCCTAACCAGTCATTTCACTTGCAGATTCATTCAACCATAAAAAAAATGATAATTTTCTAGATGATCCTATAGTGCTAATCTTGAATGGAAACTACACACCCTCAACTCTTGACGCCTGCATATGTATGGGATACGTGAACTTCCTATGCATAATCTCACTAATATCTAAACTAAGAGGCTAAATTTGAGATAAATTGATTGACTAAAATCAACTGTGTTTAGTGAATTCAATGTCAACAGTCTCAAATATTTTGATGCGCTAGTTTTGATCAAGTGTTTTTTTCGCTAATCTAACAACTTATTTCTAATTTTGTAGTGATTTTTGAGCGTAACGTCATCCTATAGATGAATGAAATTGTATCGTGTCGGTATATGATTCTGGTTCTGATTCTATGATGTCTTTTGATCCAATACCTGAACACTTAAGTCCCTGATGCGCAATGCCATGAAGCATCGAGCCACAGTGGTCGCAGAAGGTCGGCGACAAGAATGTGGACGTTTCCCATTTATGTGGTACGTTCACGGCCTGAGAACACAAATATGAGGGCGAACATACCCGGTATTCATTGCACTTGTATTCATTTTAAATATTCATTTAAGCGAATAATAAACTATTGATGATCACTCGCACTCAAATTCAATTATCAAACTTCCATTGCGCAAAAATTATGATTTTTGAATGATGACGTCATTTTTTGCCGATGCAACATCTGGCGTTGACCACGGAACTATGCGTTAATGCGCTACCTTGGTGACTCCTAACGGATTATTCGTTTAAACTTACAATACTTATCTTTAGTATTTTTATGCAACGATATGATGAACTTACAATAATCCAGCTTGAAAATGTTAATAATTATTTATTCGCAGATGACTTCGGCTTAGAAGTACAACATAACCTGAATTCCGGAGACATAACCTAAAAGTGTTCGAGGCGTTGGTTAATCGAAGTTTCTATGCTGCAACTATTCTTAATCGTGCTACATCAGATATCGAGTAAGGCATTGTGTTTGAAGAGAGTGAAGTAAATTATTGGCATCGTTTCAAGCGCTAACACCACTTTAATATTTTTCTCGCTTACTGAAAATTTACTCGTTACATCGCGATCGTGCACAAGCACAGCCGCGGTATTATAACTTTACAATAGCTTTTGTTCTTTTGTAATGAATTCATTAGTTAAATTTAACGTATCAAAAGTTGTTTCTTTTATGATTAACTTCATCTTTGCCGAGCTGTTACGATTAGTATTTACTTGGACAGAATAAAATTTACATAACCTTTTTGGTGGTAGCATTATTCGAAAAATCATAATCAATTGTAAACTCGCTCGGCAAAACAAGAAACAATCTAAATTTATAATCCGAGTTAGCTAAAATATAAATGGAAAGAGTTTACGGTTAAGAAATAATTTTGCGTTGCAAACTTTTACTAATGAGTGAACTTGCGTCTGTTAACAAGTTTTGTAATTGCAAAATAGCTATATGAGACGAAATGACGATCTCAGAAAAGTTCAAGTAAGATCGTATAATTTCTACATAATTTTTTGCACGAAATATCGTAACTGTTATTCCAGTTTTGTGCATCATATTGTTCAATCATTCATTATTTTAGTTACGTCGATGATCTTTATTCTGACTTTTTAGCCATTCGAAGCTATTTTTTTTTATTAAAATCACACACGTTTGTTTAAAGAAAATTAAAATGTCAACCCTATACGATTTGTAGAAACGATTGTCAACCATTAGCCACCATTTTGATTACAAATTCTCGCCGCCATATTAGATTGTCGGGAGGAATTTTCTGATACGACATAGATATAAATTAAATATATAATATAATATTAATTATGTCGTTACAAATATTATTCACGAAAGTACATTTATTTTGTGACTAAAATTTGAAAACGTCTAACTTCACAGTTTTTTATTCAGCTAACTGCATACGATTCTACCGAAGTTTAAACTGGAAACATTCTGTTGTTTTTACTCGTTGACAAAATAATGAGAATAGAATAGACATGAGGTTTTTATGCATTGTGTGCTTGATTGCTAAAAGATATCAATTTTTTCGAATTCAGTTTTTTTTGCAGTTGAATTGTATAATTTCTGGATAAAAATACCCAGGAGAAAATAAAATACAGACAAATGCTATTCAGGGAGGTTGTTTACACGATTTTAGAAGTATTGACAGAAATGCAAAAACGATGCATGGTTACAAGAGGAAATGAAAGATAAAAGAGAGGCAGTGGTGTGACGTGTACGGAACCATTAATATGTACAATATTGAGAGTATGCTTTGAAAAATTGTACGATATCAGAGGCACGCCACAAAAGCTTTGTACAATAAATAAACTTTTAAATTTATAAATTTAGTTTTGTGTTAAAGATATTTTTAGGTACTACTTTTAATAGGCACATGTAACAATTCATTAATATCAAGTTTTTAATTAAATTTTATTATTTTTCGAAATTTAATTCTTTGAATTTGGATCGCTTCTAACAATGTTCTTATTTAATTTTTGTTTTGTACACTTCTAGAAGAAATTTCAAATAATGTTATGAGCAACTTGAGTCTGAAGAATCACTTTAAGTGGTGCAACTTTCTAACAAGAATATTATATAAATGCATTCATCTTATTAAAAGCAACGAGCTTCCAGACACATTGAATATGAACCCAAAAAAATTGAGAACATGAAGTCGAACTTTAACATTTCCATTTTTTTTATTCTTTTCATTTAAAACTTTCTCATTAAATATCGACAAATGATTTTTTATATCCTACAAACAGTCACAAAACTGACAAGAAACAGCAGAAAAATGATAATTGTTCAGAAATTGGTGTTTGGAATTGGCACGTATGACATGCTTTTTTTGAACAGTTTCAAATATTTTCATAGTTTCGAAGCCACTTTTGACAAACGATAGAACACCATTTATGTTTTATTTACATTGTTTTTATTCCAAATTATTTCTCTATATTCAAAACCAATCTTCAAACAAACCTGACCACGACCAAATTATTAATAAAAAAAAATGTAGTATAATCAAGATCAGTTTTGAACATTTTTTCTGAATCATTTATTTACAACAGAGAAATAAATGATATTGTTTCTTTTGCCATCGTTAATATCATTTTTTCTCACATTTTTTATTATTTAGAACTGTTTATTAACGAATAAATATGTAACATCGGTACAAGATAAAACGGACATATAAAAACAAAAAAAGAGGCAACAGAAGTTTTTTGGTTGATTTGATCTTGTACCTTGGCACTTCATGCCCTGGTGGATGACACCATAAAGCAGACTACCGCAGTGGTCACAAAACGTAGGGCTGTTGTATGTATGTTGCTTAAACTGATGCTTCGTCCGCGTGTCCTGCGTTAGGTTTTCATGTAATCTTGCATTTTTATTTGACACAACGACTCATCATCCAAAGTCGTCAATTATTATTTTTCAATTATCTTTCTGAAAAACGTATCGTTCCCTTTTCTTTTTTTTTTTCTCTTCATGAATAATAAAAGCACGTTTTTTTCTCACATTTTTACTTTCTTGTTCTCATCTGAAAATATTCTTCCTTTCTATAAGACATCGTTGTAACGCAATTTTAAAAGTGGATTTACGTTATTCGGATTTTTTTTATCAAAGAGAAGAGAACGTATTGCAACCATCTTAAAATTGCAAACTTTTATGTTGTTACTAAAGAGGATGAGAAAATTGAATGAAAAATTGCATTCTCCCTAGCAAATTAATTTTTCACATTCATACAGAAAAAAAATTAAACAAGAAAAACGAGGAGCGATTCAGCATATACTCTGCAGTTTCGTGATGATAAAAAGTATGCAAAGATCCAAATTTTAATTTTATCTCGTCAGAGCCTTCTATTGTCTTTTAGGAATGTTTTTTTAATTATAATTTGACATTAAAAGTAGACAGATCCCTTTGAATCTGCTGTTGGCAAATGTGTCCATTTGTTATAGAATTCTATATCTGCTTGACGTTTCTTCTTCTTTTTAACAAAAAAAATTGAACTAAAAATTTTCATTTTAACTGGTTCAGATGACTGATATTTGGTTTTATTTTATTTATTTTATATTAATAACGTCAGCAGGAGTGACACTATATTTTAAAGCAAAATAAAAAATCTATTTTAGTAGCGATAACTTTGTAATGTGACAATAGAAACTGGCCGTTCAATAAACAATAAAATTTCATTGCAAATAAAAGCGCAATTATAACTAATAAGATTTACTTAATTTTCGAGATCAACTAAAACTCGTTTACAATCATGGGTAAACTCCTTAGCTTTCAAATTAGCTTACTTATTCTAATAACTGAAATGAATTTTTATCCCGAGACAAAAATGTAGTCTCCCATTAACACTTTCCACTTCATTTATTTAATTTTTCTCAAAATTCGATTCCGTACAAATTGATTGAAAAAAAACAAACAATCAAACAACGACTTTATCACTTCCGGCTGACATTTCTAGTCCGATTCCATTTCTGTAAGGGTAAGCGTTAATCCGAAAAGAAAAATAGTATTTCAACGTGGTTTTACCGGGATTATCCGACCATGGCCCGATTAGAGCTCCGACACTCGAAACCCAATGACCCCATCATAATAAGGTCATCCTATAATCAAATTGTGATTTTGACCTCGGTGGAATCTGTAATAGTCAAAGCCCTATTCCAGATCAAGAATTTCTGTCTGGATCATATTTATAGACTTGAAGTTGAAGCACAACTATCTTACATCAAAAATAGCATTGAATCTTATAAGATAGCGCATCTTGAAAAAAAATTGTTGATACATTTTTTTCTGAATTCTCAAGCAAAAGATAAAAGAATCGTCAAATCTATATTATACAAAAGGTCCTTCTTAAAATTTGCCTTTCAAATTTCAACCGTTGCAAAATGCGACAAAGAAGGTCCTGACAGATCCGGTTGTTATGATATATTCGTTATCATTGATGACACTTACATCGGAGTCGGCGCCTTTGTCAGCACCCGGACATGTAAACGTCACATACTCGTGACATCTCTTGTGTACAACGAAACTACAAACTGTAACAGAAACATGCAGCTTTCTTGTAGTTCAGCGTTTGTTATTTCGTTTGCGCTCTTTGACCCGGTTTTCTTTTACGGTTTAATGAATTGCAATGTTGCTTTACCTTGGCATTGGTAACCTTGTTTTCCGAATCCCCTAAAACAAACAAAAACAAGTTTTTATTAGTGACAGGTTTTCAAAAATATATCAAAATTCAGAAACGAAAAATAAATTTCCATTTATTTGACAGATGTCATTCATGATTTTGGATTTAATTCAAAAAAATTAATTCATTTGTTCGGCTGTTGACATCATAGTGATTTGGAGGCGTCCATTTCGGATGGCGCGCGGGTACATTTGGGGCGTCCTATATACCTCCTATATAATATGGACGAAAAAAAAAGTCGGTCCAATAAAATTATTTGTATACGATAAAACAGAGTGTATTTTGAAAATAAACGATTCCGCAAATGTTAGCCTTTGTTTACACGCGCTAACGGGCAATACATCGCCGTGGGACCGGCCGCTGATTAAATCAGCTCCAGCGAGCAAATCAATATTTCAAGGTTCGCCTGGCTCCTGAATAGCACATGAGAGTTTTCCGTGCCTAGTCACGAGGAAGTGGTGCACGGGACAAAATATTTTTGGATGTTATTGAAACCCCCAACGTGAACCCAAAATAAACGAATAGCATGATAAATAGGCTGTCAAATATAGAAGATTTCGGGCGAATTTGTAACCCGGGCTTTTCACCGCGCGTTTATTTTGACGGCTGCTGTCCATTTCCCCCGGAATTATATGCCGCAACATTTACGCAGCCGATGATTAATTGACGGCGACTTTTTCTTGATCGATCGATTTTTTTTTCATCTTAAATGACGGATAAACAGCCGCGATAATTGTTTGATAATATTTAGAGCATGAGCGATAAAATTAATAGATTGATGATTATAATGACATATTCATCAAACAAATTGGGTTTTCATTACTTATATCATTGTTATTAAGGAGATTCCGCTTTTCTGCGGGATATACGGTCAGTTATCGTATATAACGTGGTGTAGTGCATATTAGAAACGTTTAGCATGATTATAATCGTATTAATGGGGTCGGGACAATGTTGACAATGTCGAAATTATTCGGATAATCACAGGCAAGTTGAGTCATTGACCGGGCAACAAATTATAATATTTCAATATCTGATCATTATATTTAACCCTTAACATAACATATTTTGAAAATTTTCTGAAACACACCATACTTAGCCATATAAAATATATATGTTAGGGGTAATTGTGTCTCTCGATTAAATTTTTAATTTCATAAAAATTTTATGAGGATGAAAATGAAAATTAAAGATTGAAATTATTAAAAGGCAGTGTCAAGGTAAAGAAATTTCAGTAGTGTCACATAATACTCCACGTGTCACAATTACCCCCAACTGTCCCTATATGTTCCATCTGCCCCATAAATGACTGTCAGGAAAACAAAATCCATTTATGCCACGTTATGTGCGTTTAAGGCTTACAAAGTAAACATCTAACGTGGAAAGTAAACATCAAATAATGAAAGTTTGAAGCCTCAGAAATGAAAAAGTTGTTCATAATAATTTAAAACAGTTTTTGTACAGCAAATTTTATTTGTTAGTGAAACAGGAAATTTTGTTATAAATAAAATGCCAAAAAGATTAATTATAAAAAAATTATAACATTATTTTTAGTCATACTTTTCTAATATTTTTTTACCTTTCTAATATTTTTTGACAAATTACAAAAAAATGTCGATTGAAAAAAAAAGTGGTTCTTTGTCAAGTTAAAAAACAAAATCCAACTTACATTCTCGACAGTTTGAGTTTTTTGAATAAAAATTTAAGACTTTGGATAAAACTAAGGATTTGGGCGCTGATGTAGGCCAAATCATACATTTGGGCGCCAGAAATTGGGTCATCGATTATAACAACTCGTCCAGGTGTGAAATAAAAGAGCGCGATTTGGGAGGGTTGGCATACTAAAAGTCAGTTGGCAAAGCGAATTGTTGAACTTGTTCTCTTACAAATATAACTGATACGTGCGATTATTTTAATCAGGCTCGACTTCCGCTAAACTTTATCGCGCTTACCGCGCCGTTTCGTAAACCAACTTCGTATGTGCGTTGCCACTTTAGAGGATGAGATAAATCATCCAGCGGATGAACTCTTGTATAAAATTATATATAAGTTTCGAAATTGAATTTTCATCGTGGCAATCCCAATTTGAGTTGGACTTTCTTTTGACAAATTTTACAGAAACTAATTGGGTCGCAAACAATAGCGCTCTGACGCGAAACAAGGGAATTATGTAACAAAGTTTTTGTTACTCATTTTGAAAAACGCTGATGAAAGACCCTACGGTTGATTTCTCAGAAATAAAATCGCGCGGTATTGCGATGCCATGGACTTGTGCAAAAGATAAAACATCATAGAATGACGCTAATAATCAATAGCTCCGCGGTTCAAAACATAATCCCTGTTGCAACAGTATGATCTGAGTGCTACTGGTATATTCTGTTCATTGCTCATTGTACTGAATGCAGAAGAATAGCATTTGGCGACAGTCCAACTCTAGACGGTCTTATTATTTTGGTAATACCGAAAATTTGCTACAAAACCTATTCAAATAATTGTTACTCGAACGAAAATAATAAAACATTTCTCAATGGAAAATTAACAAAACAAATGTTTGAAACTATGAAAAATGTGCATACATTTGTTTGTTCCCCTATTTTTTGTATTTCATTTCTTTTTTTTGCAAATCTAATTTTGGTAATACAATTTTTTTGTTTTTTTCTTTATTTTGTTGTCAACATTTCAGCTCATTTCGAGTATTGTGATAAGACATTTCACTAGGTAATAAACCCCATCGAAATTAAATTTATAATCCCGCTGAACAGCTTTATTATGATGCCTATCGTTCTGTACAAAGAGATTTCAGTTAGATATTATCTTAAGGAGTGTCTCTGATGGCCACTAAAATGTCACTTAAACGTGATAACTAAATTTAAATCTTATAAACTGTGCGGAGTGTTATCGCTCCAAGTCAAGGGGACCTGGCGGCGCCGAATCTCGCCGTCCAATTTAATTTGGCGCTTAATCACGTTTGACATTGTGCGCGCAAAAGTTATCATCCGCGTTCGATTATTCGAAACAGAAACATTCTCGACGATTTAATTACGTCGGTGCGCAAGCTCAATTTATGCGTCCGATGATATTCTCGTTAAAACTGACGGTAAGTTTTCTCACTTACATACACTTTGTCGTCCGGGTAACGTAGTTTCAAACGTTTAAGGACAACGGCGACGCTCACTTACATAAAGACGTAATGACACTTTTCGTATCAATTTATAGCTCCCATCAGAATCGCAATGTTCCAAGAAAGTGGGTTTTAAATAGGAAAAAAAAATTTTTTTAATGAGAAAATTTTTTTTTCTTAACTTGGAATGATAATTTTTAGTAATTTAATTTGCATGGAAAATTTCGACATGAAAGCCAAGTCAAACGCAGCCAGGAAATAAGTTCCGAGATTGTTATTGAACATGGAACTTTGATCTGGCTTCGAGTATTGCAGCCTAATTTTATTAAACATCGCAATGGTCTATTCAATTCGCAGTTCAAATCCTGTTTGAGAGCCTGTCCATGACACGCTATAATTTGATTATCGCACACACCTCTGTGACCAGGTCTAATCGATAACCCTATTTTATTAGTTAATAATCCGTGTTCTAAAAAGACAACATTCGTTATCATATTTCACTTCCCTTTTATAAGATAATATCATTTGCAAATAAGTTCGCCTTTGAGCTGAATCATGGCGCTTTTAGTTATACCTATCCTGAAAATTCTAACAGAATTTTTTTTAATTGATAATAAACATTTTTTAGCTACAAAAATTATTAGTAACTGAAAATTAGCTAATTATAATACTTTACAATTTTTAAAAATTGTTAAGTATTATAAAAGAAGAAACAAATTTTGAATTTTAATCCAGGACAAAAATAAGTTAGAATGTTAACTGACGTATGAGAGGAATTATTTTTAAGTTTTCTTTTCCATTAAAAAATGAAAGTGCTAATAATTTTCAATAAAGATACAACTCGGGGGTCTATATGAGTTTGTAAATAACACTTGATTGTGATGCACGCATTGATACATCAAACTGTCCGCTGGCTGTTGGCCAAAAAACGAATAATCACAGTTGCCGTCTGCGATTTTCTATCAGTGGATTATTACGTTGACATAGAAAGTGATCGGAAATTGTTTCATGCTGGCAAAAATGAGGCACACGAACGTGCGAGTAATTATCATAAGGAAGGCAAAGCTACCGGGACATCTGGTGACATGAAACGTCATTATGATAATCATTCGACCTACATTTTTGTTTACTAATTAGAGCGTTGGTAATTTCATTTCTAGTTGTCGTTCGGCAACAATCGATAGAAGACGTATGCACAAGCGACTTCGCCAGGCATAACATCTGTAATCGATAATTTAATTTTCGCGTCCGTAACATCACGCACTTGTCATTACTTTATTACTATTTGGACGGTTAGGTAACCGTCATTTTTGTTGCTTCGTCATGTATACACACACATCAGAGAATGAAAACTCAAAATCCCCGCTGGGATTTCAGTTGCCTGATCTATTGAACAAACGTTTTCTAATTATTATTGACTTAATTTTTTACTTGACAGTTCAATCAGTACTGTAAACAATTTTCAATGAGTGGTTTTTATTCAAATTTTTCATCATTCAAATCTCAAAGTTTAAAATTTCTTATTTAAATGGTTTCTCATTTATTGAAAGTAACGAATTAAAAAATAGAATAATACTTATTAAAAAATGTTTTAATAAGTATTGTAAATAACTTTATACAACTCAAATTTTGAATTATCCAATGAAAATCTAACATAACCTAAAAAATAGGTTATGAACCTGCTACGAATGTCTAATGGGAGCAAATGGTTTACGAAACAGTATATTTCCAAAATAATCAATCATATTTTTCAATATCCGTATTATCTTTATTAATAAAATAAATAGTGTTTTAATATTTGCATTGGAACCTGGAGAGAAATACCTCAAACTTGTGACTGTCGTTATCGAAAACCAATAGTTGCTCAGATACCACGAAAATTACTAGTGTAACCAAGCGATAGTTCGGATCAAATTCTCTACTCCCCCCTTCCCCCCCAATTAGATTCACGACGTTGCCAGAAATTGAAAATAAATTCAAAACAAGCATAAACTAAATGAAAGAAAAAATTATGTTATGTTACAACGTTCGAGAAACAAGTGTAAGTTGACATCTGCCGTGATTTCTCGTTTGCGATTTTTCGTAGACATTGTTATTGTAATAAACAATTTTTGCGTCAACATGTCATTATTTTTAGACAAAGGCTTTGGATTGCTGCCTGTCACACTTTTAAAAGCCAAAAATATTTTTTTTTTCATTAAAGTCCTTGTTACGACTGTTGCATTTTGTTTATTGATAAACATGTCAAGATAATTTTTCGCTAGATGACGTTTATCCGCACGCGTTCAAGCCGGCAGTTTTTATTCTCATTAGCCCACCGTGTAAGATTTATTGCACAACAATCTTAATTTAAACAAAAAAATAAATGATTAAAAAACTATTATTATTATTATTATTATTATTATTATTATTATTATTAAAATGATTATTAAATTTTTTAGGTTAGAGAAACATGAGAAAATTGTTTGAGCCCATGTGTATTCACATTCCTCTTTAAAGCTGCTACATTTTTATATACAATATACTTATATATAGTTCCTATATAGAATCACATGGTTTCTATTCGAATATTGACAAACATTGAAGGAAAGCACGATTACATCATTGATTTTACATTGAAATAAAATGCAAACATACATTTTGAATGGTTTTTTTTATTACGTCCTGACAAAAATAATTTACGATGGTTCCAAACAAACTCCCACACTGATACATGCCAGATTGCACCAATTTTTTTCAAACAATGTCTTCAGCAATCGAATGATTGTTGAGGGACAGTGTTTTGTAATAATGGTAACGTATCAATCAGTTATTTACAAGATCGTATAAGTACAGTTTATTATTTTTCAACAATGCAAGCACACTGACCTAAATATCGATGGACGTACATTATTGTATCCATCCCATTTTCCTCTTCATACAGGAAAGATTGAAGGGACGTTTTTTTTTCAACCAATCGGAATGAAAGATGGTTCGCCGTTCCTTTTTTTTATTAATCGTCGTTGTATTGTTTAAGTTCGTTATATTTTGCAAATACTATTCTCAGCTTAATCGATTCTACTACCTCTCTAGTCGAGTGGCGTCTATTTTTAGTGTGTATTGACCAATATTTAGAATAATGTTATAAATCATCAACGACCGATGTTAATTAACTAATCGGCACCCATTATTTTAGAGAGCGCCCTCTGATGATAATTTTCTCTACCATTTTTTTTGAACCACTTTTGCAAGTTACGGTTTTTTTCTGTTTCGCATCTTTGACAATATGTTGACAGATTGTTTAAGAAATTAAAAAAAAAGGGGGGGGGGTCAAAGTTAATTATCTTGGAAATAGTTAAAACCAAAAAATCGGAATTGTTCTCATAAGAAAAATTGTTTCAAGTACACTACTGGTTCTTTTCGCGTGTTCCTTAATCATTCAGCAAAAGAGGGAATTCGGAAGTCGTGCGCAAAGTTACAAGAGTGAATTTTCAACGAGATATATGTAATTTTTGTCCTTCACCTAAACCCTGGCCTCTAACAACGTATTATCTCAAGTAATCTTATATTAAAATTAAACGAGTCTTGAAAGGCTTTGCTCTATACTCTCTTTCTGCACATAAATCACAAGATTCACCTGCGGATAAACATCAGTTGGCGAGATGGAGCTACGTCATCGAAATAACACATAACAATTGAAAAGTAACCTCAAGATATGGCACAGAAGATGGAATTGTAAGACAAATGACCGGTTGTCGTGCAAAATTGCATGCGGTTGTGGGAATCGCGTGGAAATTTTGTATGATTGACGTTTGGCTGCGAGTTTGCGATCAATTAGAGGCGAGGATTCAGATGTGAATGTCAAGAATGCGCACGTAAAATTTTGTACTTTTGTGAATGGAAACGGTTGATTGAAATTTCCATCCCGGTTGTCTCTAACTTTAGTCTAAGAATAAGTGCTTTTAAGTATCTAATTTTGCTTGACAGTGAGTCATATACGAGTTATTGTAACGCAAATATATTACCGCATACAAAAACATTAACGCGAGCGTTTATCAAATCTTTCGCGATACCGAGATGATTATAAATGGCGAATTATTCGGAAATTTTGGGCGCGCGCATTAATGAGATCGCCCGTTAATGTGAATTACAACTCTCGTAACGTCGGACGTTGTAAATAAAAGTATCGTCCAAATATAGGTCAGATATGAATAACACTAATTGATTATGCATAAAAGAAAACACGGCCTGTACGAAATTGACAACAAACGCAGGCGCAAGTTCAATTAGCACGTTTTATTCGTGCTTTTAAAAATAGTTCAATTGGCTGTGACGTAACGATTCTTTGCATGAGAAACCTTTAAAACCTTTAAGTTCTACAAGTGTAACAAACCAGTTTGTTTTGTTTTTTTCGCACGTTAGGAACAACGAACAAATTATGTAAAAAATCTTGTGTCCGTTTTTTTTTTTTTTTTTTTTTTTTGGAAAAATGAAGACCGATTCGATAAATTTTGTTGCGAGGACGGTTTTATAAAATATGTATGGCTTTGGCATTGTTCGCTCGCTCATCAATTTCCCAGTTTTATAGTGTCCTTTTTTAACCTTTCTTAAAGAACGGAAAAACAGAAAATATTGCGAAACTAATTTTCTTAAGGCTCTTCAACTAAACCATTATTTTAAGCACCCTCAAAAAAAGTGTTTACATTCAAAAACCAAATATAAATAAAAAAAGTCAAGTTATGCGTTTGTAAAAAAAAAAAAATAAATGGAAATTTCAAAAAACAGTATTTTATTCGTCTGTGAATATTTTGAATTAAAATGTAAAAAAAATACAAACAAACGACACCCAGTTATGTTGAGATCCAATTGAATCACATGTTATATAACATTAATGTGCACTATGGAACGCGCAAATTAATGAGATTATGTACGTCAAAACTTGGTTTTTTGCACGAGAAAACTGTGCCGACTATAATTCTCGTTTTTTTTATGCAATTGCAATTTTGAACCGTGAGCGACAAAAAGAAAAAGTTGTATGAAAGCTTTGCCTCGTTCAGATGTGACTCGGAAGAGCACGGTTTGTCAAGGCCAGACCATTTAACAACAGAATGACATTCGTGTCGAGTATAATGTAGATCGAATCGGTAATGAAAGCGAGATAAACAAAACGGCCCGTGTTTAGAGCACCTGAGATATACAATGTTCTTTCAACTTTTTCTATCCGACAAGTTTTTATAAAACAAAAAAGAAACTGTTAAAAAACTATTAATATAACATTTATGTGTTTTATCTATTGTGAATCAAAACCGGTTTTTTTGTGCGTCAAACAACAAATTGTTTTTCCAATCTATTATTCACAAAATAATCTACAATTGAATTTAGTGTCTGAAATTCGATAATCATGATCATGAGCAATGTTGGCATTCAATTGTAATTTCACGGTGTCATTTCAAAACCCATTTGGAACTATTACAGCTCAATCATGAGGTATTCACGATAAGATTAAAGTTGATAATCTCATAAACAATACGGAAACGTTTATTTTGTACGATATTTGTTTGTTTACCAGGCGTCAATTTTTGTCATATGTTAACAATTTTGGTCTCCAACGATTATACTTTTCAGGCACCTCTGAACCTAATCTCAAAAAACGTTTCCATATTGGATGCTGAAACAAAACTTGTTCAACATCCAATCAATCGTAAAGATACAAGCAATACAATATGACAAGCAATATTGCATCTATGAAAAGTTACATTTTCATTCTCAAGTGATACATTATTTTTCTTATGGTTCTGAGCCTCTGAGGCGTCTCATAGAACCAACGTTCTCCTCAGACAAAAAGCACAAACACGACGAGCGAGGTGCGAAAAAGAGTCCAACCCCCATATCATCGCCACCCTTTAACATCATTTCCCTTCAACGATCCGGAACAAAAGTGTGGGTCATCGTGCACAAAAACAGCACACTGACATACATTCGTGCATGACCCAACAATTGACGTTTTCCAATTGATTTTCGCGCGCGCCTTCGAAATACGTCTTAAAATGCAACCTCCAACTGGGGGAGGAGGGGGGTTTACTTTTCCAACCCCCATAATTATTGCACCCCCTGACCTCTCCGTTTCAAAATTGTCCCAAAATCAGTTCCCCATCTTTTCATCTTGTTTTCATCTCAAAATGTTGAATTTGTTTTCAGTCATCACTCACCATATAAAGTCTTTGCAATGACTGCAAAAGGTGGGCTGTTTGAAAAAGCGCGGCATGAAGCTGTGGTTCTTGACGACATAAACATTTTTCTTCTTGAGCGCGCCCTTGCGGCCGCGAAGTTTCTTCGCGAACGCAGTGGTGGCATCGCCGGGTCCGAGGGAGTCCTCGCACGTGTTCGCCTCCTCGTCCGCCATCGTAAAGCTCTGCGACCGAGTTTCGCTGACGGTGCAAAGAGTTGGGCCGCGACGACGCTAACGAGCTTGCGGGGCTGCACAGAAACGAAGCTCCACGGTTCACCCCCGACCCAGGCTCGGCTTTCGAGCTAAACCGAAAAGCTAGCTAGCTGTCTGCGCGGTGCGTTCGCGCGTGACAGCTGCGACGGCTCCTGCTCGATTCAGCTCGTCGTTTCCAACTACCAGGCCCCTCTTTCTCCTCATCCTTTACGAGCCTAAGCTCGGACCATGTCCGCGCGCCCTCTCGTGCTTTGCGACGCGTCGCACCTGCGCTCTCGATTCCGCTTTCCGGCCACCAGTTGGCCACATATACCTATAGAACACACTCAGCTCTGCGCTTCAGTGTCAAATATATTTCTATATTCTAGATAGCTGTTGCGCATGAGATCCAACTTTTACCCTACAATATAATACACAAAACAACGTTCAAAAAATAACATCTCATCAAAATAAAGGGGTTTGACCTGATTGCCATAACTCGTGGCCATAGCAGGTCCATGGTTGGAAAACAGTTGTTTTTTAAATTATACAGGAATTCTGACCAGGATTCAGATATGGATCTGTTTTTGTTGTAGGAAAGACGCTAAAAACGCCATCCGGGAATTTTGTGGCTGGCCTGACCAAAACCTTGACCTATCCAAGCACCCACTGAAAACTTGATGAACCAACTATAGATCCATCCAGATCTCGGTTATGACATGACCTTGCACGATCCAAATAAGGATGGGGCAATAAAGAGCTACGAAGCTGAGCTGAAAAATTTGTTTCTGATATGATTTGCAAAAAAAATCACAACATGGGGTGGTTGTGATTTTCATGACAACCGTCTGTCGATGTCACAGTTATGGCCATTGCCATCGACTGGTGCTGGAGTCTCATGAGAGGTTTCACGAAGTGCCTTTGGAGTTGTTGCAAAAACTTCCTTGCCGTTTGTTAATGATCGAGATGGTGCAGTAGGACTCGTAGAGATGCCGCTACGGCATTGATTGTGCACATCTCATGAAACAGCTCTGATAACAGAATATTGAATTGCAAATTTGTAAACCATTTTTTCTAAATAATTTTTAAATAAGTTTAAATTGGTTTGATAACGAACTATTGTTTTTCGAAAGATTTTTTCCAAGATGATAATATATTGTTTTTAAAATTTTTTTCTTCCAAGGTCGAGTTGTTCACGCGCTAAAACCAGTTATCAGTTTAATCAAATGCATGCTTAGATACATAACAGAAATTTTTTTAAATATGAATATATATACACGAATATTAAAAATCTATTGATTTGTAGTAGAAAGAAGACATGAATAAAAAACTACCGCAACACTTTTTTGACTTGAAGTTTTAAAAGAATAAGAATTTTTCCATCAACAACATTTCTTCTGAAATCAAAATTATTTTCAGACACTTTAAAATCAAAATAGTTGTCGGATTTTTGAATATTCCAAAATTTTTTACACATTTTTATCAAATTTTGAAAATTGGCTCCTTAGTAAAAAGGATCATATATTGTCCATATATTGACAAAATATTAGCAATATATTGTCAATGTATTGACAATATGGACAATGTATTTTGACACACATTGATACATTTGACACATTTTGATACATTAACAATATGTCAGTGTATTGAATATATGGGCAGTACATTGTTTTTAAAGTGTTAATATATTGTCAATCTATTCATAATAATATATGGAAAATATATGATCTTTTTTATTTTGGCTTTTCACTAAAATTTATAGGATTTTAACATCTTTTTTTATCTATCAATTAATTTTTTTATTCATTAATGAAAAACTATTATTTAGACTTTTGATAAATTTTTTGAAAAATAAGTATATTTTTCTGAATAAACAATAAAATAAGTCGACTTGAACTGAAATTCAAAGTATGTTGATTACGAAATAGAACTGCAAAGCTTCATACGGAAAATGCATCGATCCATCATTGTTATAACAAATTGCTTAAAGAAATATCAACGCTTGTACTAGGAGATACACAATTTATATACTACTGAAAACTGCAACCATTGACCAATAACTATTCAACAATTGATGTATTGTAAAATTGTGAGTCAATGATAAAAAACAATCAACATTAAATGAAATAATAAATACATTTCTATTTTTGTTGTTGTTTATTTAAAAAAATTGTTATCTAAAACATATCGCTAAACCTAAGCCTCTCCCCTGTCTACCATTTTTTGACCTAAAAAGTTAATAGAGACGTCAATTTTTTTGTTTCTTTCAATTTCATGCAACTCATCCGTCGATGGAAAAAAGCACAGCATGGAGAATCATTGCATACGACTGCATCACCGTGGTATAAAACCCACATGACCTTATATTAGTCTCAGAATGGTACAGCCAGTATCTATTGGTATATTAGTATATGCATATACCAAAGGCTTTCTCAAAGGATATTAGGTATAGAGATTGTCCCTGCACCATGGCTTTCTCTGATTCGTTTATATACTTGTTCAGAAAATGATATGCTTCAGTCGTTCCGCTCATAAGAATCGCTCACATTATCTTGGCTCCTGTTTAGCGAAGCTTCGCTATGAAAAATAAAGCCGTTAAAGCAACATGTCATTGAACCTCTGATTACACTTTAAACATTTGCTTTGACAAAAGTTAATTAGTCAAACATTTAAATAATGTAAATATAATAAATGTGCTCTGATTGTGTGCCTGCATAATTATCTCTCCTTTTGACATTTGCATCGCGAACAAATATTCTCTTTATCAAAAGCGGTTCTAGCGTATCAACATCTTCTTGTACTCATTCGATCCGGTTAGCAAAATGTTTGTACAGATATCAGCGTAAGTACTCAACTTTTTTTTCATCTTTGTAACATTTAACGAAAATCCATTTTATCCACTAACATTAATAATTTAACATTTAACATCTTATCTCAGTTGAACTTTCAAACTTTAAAATAAAATTTCTTTCTTTTCGGGAAACGCGTTTTTCAAATTTCAATCAGTTGGGAGAAACTGAAATTAATTTTGTATCCCATGGCATAATAAATAAATAATGAATAAGTAACAACAAATCAAGTTGTTAATAACATCACCATTTTTGACGACATTGGTGACCATGGTTTTTCCATTTATGTATACACCTAATTTAATAAATTTCAATAGTGGTTAAACGAGTAATAGTGACAAAAATTTGACTTGAAATAAGCTTATTTATGCATGTAATGCCTGCATCTAGAATGCTTTTAAACACGTAACTTTCTAAATTACATATACCAATGCCCCAATAATACATAATATTTTATCTGAAAATTAAATACCATTTGTGATTTGATAATTCCTGACCGACATATCGTATCTTTTTCTTTACCAGCATGAGCTTCATTTAGTTAGACCAAAATGACAAAGTGCGTTTCTTGCATGCTAATCGATCTTATCGTCTAAACCAGAATGTGGTCACGCAAAATGAACACAAAATGTCGTAACAACTTTTAAGGAACAAGAGTTACGGAAGAAATAAATTTATTATTTGAGAAAGCCCTACTGTTCAACAGGTTCCAATTTCATTGCACGTTTTAAACGCTCGAGACGAAAATTTATTAGAAAATTCGTTTAATTGTACATTCGACTGTGCAATTTGAACCTTATTTATGTGAACATGAAGTGCCCCGCAACAAAAAAGACTTGACAATAAAAATTTAAAAAAAAACAACAACAACTTTTACCCTCATTTTTGTTGACATGAAAATTGAGCAATTTTAAGAATTTCCGGAGTTTACGGAAGTCTGACCGACGAATCAAATTTATGGTATCGAAGGGGAAAAAATGTATCGGTTATAAAATTTAATTAACTCGCGTTGAAAAACGTTACAGAATGAAAAATGAGTAGATAAAATTAATGAAGAACCGCGAGTTAGCGTGCTTATTTTAAACTCTATTGAGTCGAAAACATTGCAGTTGGCATTTATTTTTTATGGTGATCGATGAACACTCACAGGGATCGGCAAATTATTTCTCTCTACTACAACTATTTGATTATAGAAAATAGTGATAAGGAACGTTTCGACATTCCAACACCTGGATGTCGATTGCTTGTACTTCTTGTTGAAAGCGAAAGTCTGTGCCGAACGGTTTAAGCGGTGGCTGAAATTTGCGTGTCATTATATTCTGCAATCATATGAATGAACGATAATCATAACAACAATAATCACAGTTATTATCATTTTTTGCTACTAAAGTGTTGGCCCAAGGAAATGTTTCACCATAAAATTGAATTACCAACTGTCGCATGCAGCGAATGATTAATTGCTATGCACGCTCATTAAAATTTGTCATAAATTAATATCATGAATTTTCAACTAGCAGTGTAATCGATGAAAAAAAAACTCATGAATCTCAAGTAAGTAAACATTTTGTAAGTTACATGGTTTTTCTTATATGGGATTACCAAATCCTGCGTTCGCAGAATCTTCGAAAGCAGAATCAATCAAGCATACCATTTTATTCCAACTAAGTTTTGTCATATCTGTTATTTTTTTTTAATTAGTTAAATTCAATAAGTTCGCGACTAACAAAAAGCACATTGTACATTGAAACACTGACAGTTAATGGCTTTCTGACTAACGTGTTTTTTTGTTCAAAATAGTTGCGAGAATAATAATGGAGTAATTTTCATACTTTTGTGTTGACCGTTCTCTGTGCGTATTTAAAAAGAACTAACGTCTTTGAAAAGACTTATTTAAAAAGAATCTTTCTGCGATTTCGGATTACTTAAAATAATTAATTAAATCGTTCGATTATGTTTGAATGTTACAGTTTGGCATATCCGTTTCTGATCCTCCTTATCACTTTATCTGCGAATGGAGCTGAAAATAAAGGTATCCAACCTTGTAATGTTATAGATTTTAATCCTAGGAACAAATGTGTGAGCGTTATTCAAATAAACAATGTCTTTATCATGAAAACCGCAAGAAATGTTGAAATCAAACTCTTAATTTCTCAAGGCTATCTAAGTCACGAACTGTTTAAGAATGTCTATACCCTTCGATTATTTCAAAACAAATCATGTTTTGCACTTGCAGAAAACAATGCAGACTTCGGTGCCTCGCACAAGAAGAATTACGCGGATCTAACATGGGATTCTGATGCATTGAAGTTGAATCTAAGGTACGGTGAAAAAAAGAAACCTTTTCCTGTGACGCAAGAAGAAATTCCAATCAGAAAATATTTTTTATCCAAGCGAAAGAAAAAAAAATGAAACATCGTCACTCTATATTCTTTGAACTGCATCGCTGTTCTGTCCCCTCGGGCAAATTTCTCAAGTCCTCTTCAATATTCAATAAGCCTTCATTGACAAAATGACCGGTTGCGTAAATCATTTTCAAAGTAACAATTAAATTAGAAAAAAATTTAAGCTCGTTTGAATTTTTACTACAGGTCCAAAAGGCAGACGTATGTGGTTAAGCCGTCAACTCAGATATTGAAAAATCCGGCAGCTGCTTCAACGTTATGGCTGAACGTCCAAAATGCAAATCAAACTGTCACAGATTGTGGCGACAATCCTTCTTTGTATGCGGGGGCGTGCTCACGTTCAAGATACCGTTCAAACGACGGATCCTGTAACAATCTGCAGTATCCAACTTGGGGTAGAGCGGATACTAGATATGACCGCCTCATTCGTCCAATTTATGCTGACGGTAAGTGAATTTAACAATTATGAAAAATGCCCGAATTGTTGATTTGAGAAAATCAATGAGAAAATATAGTTGAAAACTATTTTCTTAAATGTAAAAGTTTTATTGTGATTTATATAAATTAAAGGAAACTTATTGTTCTGTTAGGTGTCTCTCAACCATCGGTTTCAACATCGGGTCAAAAATTGCCAGCCGCGCGACTCGTTAGTTTTACACTTTTCCCTGACAGATATATTGCCGACCCCTTGTTCACCTTGATGACGATGCAGTATGGTCAGATTGTTACGCATGATATGGGCCTTATTCGAGGAACCACCCAAACAAGTAAATTAATTGGATAAATTTAGATAAATATACAAAGCAATTATTCAATACTTGAAGTATCATTTGAATTATTAACTGTATAAATTTCACAGCTCCACATACAACATGTTGCACAGATAGCGGAAGACTCATCGCGAATGATCTAAACGATCCTTCCTGTTTCCCTTTGGAAATTCCACAAAATGATCCGGTTTATGTTCAAGCAGGTGTGGAGTGTTTGAATCTCGTGCGAAGTGACACCGATCAGAGTCAGAATTGTCAGAGAACTTATGGTTACGCTGAGCAAGTAAGCAAATGTTTAAACTAATTAATAATTATTAACTAATTACTAACTACTTAGTACTATAAACTAACAAATTAGTACGATAAAATGGACAACATTATGGAAAAACATTGTGAAATATTCAATGGGTACCGACAAAAGCAATTTTTTGCAATGATTTATGCAAACAAATGAAAAAGCTACGATTATTGCTATCACGTCAGATTATAATATTTAGATCATATAACATAATTCATAACGAAAAAAAAAACATTGAGAAAAATATTAACCCGTTACAGTTAAACGCGGTTACATCATTCTTGGATTTGTCAATTATTTATGGATCTAGCGACCAAGTTGCAGCACAAGTTCGAGCTGGAGTTGCGGGACGGTTAATAGTTGACGTCAGACAAAATCAGGAATGGTTACCCCCTAATGCAAATAAGACGGCTGCTTGCGATGTTCAATTTAATTCCGACGTTTGCTATACAGCCGGTAATTAGTTATTAAGATTATCCATTCACTTCAATGTAAAAATAAAAAGTAAATTATATAATTTTTATTACTTAACTAAGGAAAAAGACCGAATTAATGATCACTTAATCTAACCGACATGTACCTATTTGCGATCACTTGTTTTAGTTAATAATTAAATCTGGATTTTTTTAATAAATAATTTTATTTGAAATTACACTAAGAAATTGATCTAGATTCCAAAAAATGAGGGAGTTAGAAAATTAATACGATTTCTTAGCAATTCGATGATAAGTGGTCACTAATTAGGTCTTTTACCTTATGTTTTATGAGTTCAGGGGCTTAAGAATTAAAAAAAATATTTATTTATGGAGTACTAATTTGTTTTAAGGTGATCAAAGAGTCAACCAAAACCCACAGCTGACTGTGATTCACACTCTATTTTGGAGAGAACACAATAGATTAGCGGGAGCTCTATCTCAATTAAATCCACACTGGACCGATGAAATGATTTTCCAAGAAGCTCGACGAATCAATATCGCCATTCATCAGCACATAACTTATTATGAATGGCTGCCCATTCTGATAGGTAACATAATTTCACTTCACTCCTGAACGTGCATATTTTCATGTCCTAAATTTCATACCGGTTAACTAACTTAATTGAAAAAATATTCAACCAGGTACGGAAAACGCCTTGGCATATGGAATAATTTACAACGAGAAAGGTTATGTAAACGATTATGACCCAACTGTCAACCCCAGCACTATCAACGAACATTCCAACGCCGCTTTCCGATATTTCCACACGAACATTCAAGGATATTTAGCGTAAATTTTATGATCACATTTTTACTTGACTCCAATTCAATTGTATAAACCAGTATTTACATGGTTTTTTCTGTCTACAGGTTGGTGCCGGAAAAACGTTGTTCTTCGTCCTGTCCCTTCCTGCGATTGAGTGACCATTTCAATAAACCAGGAGTGTTAGAGGAAAACAACAATTTCGATGATCTAGCGCGAGGATTAAATACGCAATTGCAACACGACACTGACCAATTTTTCACAGAAGAAATTACACAATATTTGTTCAGGCATAATAAAAAATTGGGATCTGATTTGCGCGCGATTGATATCCAAAGAAATAGAGATCACGGTTTAGCAACTTATAATGATTTCCGTGACTATTGCGGTTTGAAAAGAGCAAGGAAATGGAAGGACTTCCAAGACTGGATTACGGCAGATGTAAAATAAAAACATATATCAAAGGGAATCTCAAGTGAAAATTCCGTTGTCTAAGAAAATTAATGCTTTATCACTTGTTTAAACTGCAAAATTTAAAAAAATATATATAATTTTAACATCATTTTATCATCTAAACTTAAAGAGACTATATATACCAAAAATTATACAATTTCATCGGCAAACGACTATTTTAGCCATTTCACTTGATTCCCCTAAAAGAAAACAAAATTAAAAAACCTAAATATATTGTTAATCTTTTGCAGAATGTTGCAATACTGCGGAGTTTATACGAATCAGTGGATGACGTTGATCTTACCGTCGGTGGTTCTTTAGAAAATCACGTCAAGGGAACATTAAGTGGCCCAACATTCTTATG
Organism: Trissolcus japonicus; assembly: GCA_030522925.1. Taxonomy (NCBI): domain Eukaryota; kingdom Metazoa; phylum Arthropoda; class Insecta; order Hymenoptera; family Scelionidae; genus Trissolcus; species Trissolcus japonicus. Next base: position 155,815 of record JAPYZS010000138.1, on the reverse strand, counting down.
CATCCTTCTCAAACAGTTCCGCAAAACAAGATTGTCTGACAGATTCTGGTACGAAACTGCAGATAAGAATGTCGGATTTACGATCGGTAAGAATATGATTATAATTTTGAAACATTTGAAACGAAATTATAAAATACGATTGGAACAAAATTCCATATACAAACTAAAATTTAATCATTCTTAGAACAATTGGTTGAGATACGCAAAGCGAGCATCTCGAGGCTAATATGTGACAATGGCAATAATGTAAAAACAATGCAACGATTTGGATTTATGGCAGTTTCTCATGCGTAAGTTTTAACGTATACTTTTTAATAAGCATTATAATTGAGTCGGTTAGTGGAAAAACGACTTAATTGCAATGTAAATCAAATAGAACTTAAGTTGTTTTTCCCTAATCGACTAAATTAAATCGCCTTCATCATAATTAAAAATTTTCATTACATGCACTTTTTATTAATACTTTATTTATTTTCTAGAAATCCTCTTTTACGTTGTGATGACTTGCCGTCAATAGATTTATCTTTATGGACCGACTCTCAGCAAGGAATAAATTATTATTAACTTAGGAGTAGTTACTAGTTATAGTTGTACGTGACTGATTATTATTAGTACAAATTGATTCATAAAAGGTCTTAATTCACATTCAAAATTGTATAAAACAATATTAATTTTTTCCATCGTCAAAACTAAAAATCGAATTTTAACATGTATAGATTGTTAATAAATTTTTCAAACTATTTTCTTTTTCATTTATTATTTAAATTATCCGTCCTCTTTCTGAAGTGACATAAAAAATGGTTTCTTTTGCATTGCATGCTTCAAGACGCGGTTGTTCTGACAAATAGTATTTATGGCTTGCGATATACATGACGATACTCTGATGTGACATTATATACCACTTTCAAGCTCGCGATGGCATAACCAACAGATCGTAAATTTTCATCTCATCTGTAAATTATTTATTTAAAAATCCAATCGGAAATCATTATATTTGTTTATAGATTGTAAAACCGAAATCCAATTCTGATTCAAAAAACTTTTAGAACGAATATAAATGAACATCATAAGTAATAGAGAGTCCTAAAAATAGGATAGCTCGTAGCGTTTGGTAATTAAAAAAATTGCATTCTACAGGTCGTTGAGCATGTTCAACACCTTCAATATTAAGTGTCGAAATAAATGAATTGAAAAAGTCATATCCGTTTTTTATTGGACATTCTGAATATGATATGAATTAATCATAATAAATTTAGAAACAAATCTTGTTTAATTTGTCATTTATGAAATTGATTGTCCATTTCATATAATATAATAAGTAATTTAAAAATGCAGTTTTTATTGGGACTTTACTTAATTATGGTATAATATAATACGAAACGTTAATGAAGAAATATAAAAGACAAAATTATTTTGCAGCGATTATGATTTTAAAAATAAACCTTTTTTGGTTTTATGGCTCGTTTTATTTCAAAAATGCATGTGCGCAAACTAAATGCCACCTACGACCCCTCCACCATGGTTTATTGTACACAACATAAAACACGATTTCTCCCTATAAAAGCTCCTTCGGGCTTGCGTCGAGCTTGAGTACAGGTCAGAACTTTCAAACTTTCTTTCGTATCTCATAGTTTTATAGGGCATGTTCAAAATTGTATTTGTGAATGATAATTTTCTAAATCGACCGGATAATCACCAGTGAATAATTCGAAATCGAATTGGGGTTCCATTGTGATAATACGTGTGCGTTCTTAATTTTGTATATATTTTAACCGAAAATTTTGAATTCAACAAACAATTGTTTACTTCTAAGATGGCTAATTTTACTTTTTCATAAATTATAAAGAAATTTTCAAATTTGTAGCAAATATTTTGAAGAGATGGTATCGTGGTTCTTAGTGACGAAGAAGTGTTACGTATTGTCTAAACTCACAAGGATTGTCATTGTGATGCTGGTATGCCACTTGGCTGGATGCGCTGCAGGTCAATTTTTAGACACTTTTTAAAAAAATATTATAATTCAAGACATTTCTTCACAAAGATCTCAAAAAAATGTTTCAGACGTACTTAATGTTACTTTTTTGATATTAAAAAAAATTAATAATCATAAATTGAACTCAAATAAAAAACAGTAACTAAAAACATGAAATAGCAATATTTCACATGAGATAACAATTTTTTTTTCATTTTCTCAATTGATTGAAACAACATTTAGCTGTAGCATGTAACGTTATCAATTTTTTTCATTTGAACGCCAACTGTAAAGTTCAATCTGTCACATAGGAAGTGCATTAATTAAGAACACCTTCGCTGACTAGATGAGATGAAAAACCAATTGAAAGATTTAACTTACGTTGGAAAACATCGATTGCAAAATTGCAATCATGAGTGCAAATGGAAAATTTCTTATTTCGCATTTTTTTACAGTCTACAAATCATTATCTACATCTTTTACGTAGCAATTATGTTTACATTTTCGGATTTAATTCAAAAGAAAAATGATCAATTATTTTTTACTATTAAAAAATATTTGAAAATAAAATTGAAGGAAATTAATTTTTTTTTTCAAATACGCAACAACGTTATTCACTTTCAATCAAGAGTTTGTGATTGCGTCGAAGAAAAAAGTTCAGTACAAATAAACTATAAGAGTCTGTAACGGATGAACATTGTACACTAATCACGCGTCTGAATTACTTAAATTGTTTGCTTTTCTATTTGAGCACTCACAAAAATGTTTGATTTGTAGAAAACATGATGTTCTATTGTAATCAATAATATTAGAATCAAAACGTATAATTGCATATCACGGATGCAAATTCTTTTTGAAGTTATCAATTGAACAATTATGTTCAGAGTTAATTTGACAGGTTGATGGTTCGCTCAGTATAATAATCTGTTTTTTGTATAAAAATGTTGTTAATAATTAAAACTTATTAATAAAACTTTTGTATGTCATCATATATAATCACAAGTACGCATTACCTCAATTTATTTTTGTATCAGGGTCAATTGTATAAGCAATTTAGAAGATTTAGAAGATTTTAAAACGTTGGTCAACAGTCCAAATCGATTCAACTTTATAGTTATTGCCTGATTAATTTTTTAGTTTTGAAATATAAGAAAATTCCTGAGAAAATTGATTCTTGAGTGAATATATTTTAAGGGGGTTGGGGAGTGTGATTTTCGAAGGATAAAGAGAGAAGATAGATGCTGAAGAAATATTTTTCTTCGGGTTATTTTAAATTTTTATCCATATAATGAAAGAATCATGAGTAACATAAAACTCCTGTATGTATGTTTTAATGTACTCCTGTTAGTTTTACAATTTGTTCTTCAAAACTAACGAATGAATATTTATAACAATTAACATAAGGATTAATTTGTTTGTTATACATATTTTTTAAATTAAATTAATTGAAATATCTATTAAGAATACTTTCCATTTTATTTAATTATATTGTAATAATAACATAGCTTTGCAATATTCAAATGCAGAATTTTCATAAAACGCCCCACCAAATTAGCAAATTATACAATTAATGTAAAATTAATTTTTGTATTGTTTCAATTTGACACTGTTGATGAAAGTGCATTTTGACAGATATTCAAAACGGTATTTGCATTGAATTAATGCAAATAGTTTGGATTTCAATATTAATTTTTGTGAGTGAATGAAAATTGAAGAATTTCATTTTAGCGAAAAACAAAATTCGAAGAACATGTGTAAAGTGTTAACTTTTTCATCAGAAAAAGACTACGGCTAAATGAAAAATCAAATGTCAAGCGTTAATTTTACCAAAACATATTTTTGATGAACTCAACAGTCTTGAAAATATTTCCATTATTATAAGATATAATGCGTTCAATCAAAGTACAGTTTTCAATTTGCACTATGTCTTTCAGGTTCTTGTATAAGTTACGGCCATTCATGTTGGGGAGGTGAGTATTATTTATTGGAACATTATATATAGTACATATGAGATATGTTACACCTATCAGATGGAACCAATAATTCATCTTTTTGAATGTAATATTTTTCGTCGTAACCGAATCTATTACATCATAAAATTTCAAGCAATAATGTTCCATTATTGAATGTAAAATATTAAATAATTAGATATCAAAATTAAACAAAAAAATCATAATAACGCGTTTAAATATTTGAAGAATTTCAAGTATTCTTTATTCTTTAATGTTACATTCAGAGGTGAATTCACATAAATGTTAATTTATATGTAATTACACTTTAAACAAAAGTTTTTAAAAATGTACACAACCGATAAACGTCCATGTATTAAACATTGTTTTCTGACACAACAGTAAAAGTTAAAACTGATTCCTTCTGTACCTGCAGACAATATTTTTCAATTTCAATTCATTAACACTGTTAAAACAATTTTTTAAAAATCGAGCTAAATAAAATATTGTTGTCGTTTTGTAAATTGTAAGACATGATTCGTTTTAAATTATATAATAAAAACTTAGTTGATATAAACTTTTTCAAATGTTTTTTGTTTTTTAAAACAGTAGAATTTATGAAGAATCGTAGAAATTCTGATTGGATCAACAACGTAACATGTCCCATATTCGCTGAAACAAAAATATTAGAATTACAAAAAATCTTGGTAAAATTTCATTTCACAATGAATCGTAATATTTAAACACTGATTAATTTTTCAGCGCACGGTAAAAGGAACGGCGATTTACACAATCCAATTGCAAAAACCATGCTTCAAGATCGAGCATATCAACGACCACCGAATATTTATGAAATGTTATTTTCGCGGCTAGAAAATAGGAAAGATAATGAAAATTCATTGTCTCCACGTCAAGTCCACAATTTTGAACACAAAGACAAAAATCGGAAACTTAATGATTTCATAAGAACGAGGAACAAAGATGATCGTTCACTTGAGTAAGCAATAGTTACACATTTTTGTAATGTTACTGACTTATTTTCTGTACAAATTTGTTCTTATTTTCAGGTTGTTATTGACACAATTGTGAAATGAGAATTTCTCTTGAAAATAAATGTTTGTGCAGTTAGATAAAATTAATCCAACATTGGAAAGCATCGTTAGTATAGTCGTTATAATACCAAATCTTATTACTGACATATATTCCCAGAAAAAATCAGAACTCAGAATCAAAAGCTTCAAATTATATATAGTCTTCGCTAAATCAAAAAGGAAATGAAAATTTTGATTCACAAAATTGTCTTCTATATTAGGGTCAAACTAAATTGCCATTATTTCATTACCGTCTTCCCCATCTTCCTAGCACTATAATTTTTTTCAACAATACAAAAATTATTTACCGTTATCAAATTTAATTCACGATTATTCTGTTTGTTGTAAAACATCCAAAATCTCATATATAATAGTCATCGATGTATAAAAAAATAAATCCAACTGTTAAAATGAATAAATGTCCGTCACTAGATTTTTTTTGTTATTAATAAAATAAATTTGAATTACCTTCCAAATTTGAATGATGCAGGCCTTATTTTATATTGTATAATAATATACCTAAGGAAACATACTATACTACATCTTATATCACGATGATTCAAAAATGGTTACAGGGTATATTTCATCGAGACGATAAGTGTCTACATTTTAATTTCGGACAAAAAATTTGTCCTTTGAAGAAGAAACCTGAAAAATAATTAAATTAATATTTCTGCGGTTGTGAGGAAAAACCAGTTAAATATCAATTGAAAACACTACAAAATAAAACTGTCAACATTTTTTTAAACAAAATTAGAGTTCTGAATAATTTTAAAACTTGTGAATTATAGTTTTTTAATCTCCATAGCAACACTTTTTTGAGTTCGTCTCATAAAAGTAGAGATAAAAAAAACAACGTAAAATGTGTTTTTAACTTAAATGTACAAAAAAGGACTTAATTGGGGTTTCCTCACAGTCACAGATTTAAGAACAAAATTATAAATTCACATGTTTAGATTTAATTTGCTTATAAAAATAGCTTAGGTACTGCCGCCTAGTGGCAAAAAGTCGAGAATATAAAAGCAAATCGATCGACAAGAATGGTAGGTAACTGTCGGTAAATTATTTGAAAGTTACATTTAACTTACAAAATTAATTAAACCCATTAAATTAATTGGTTTAGTTAACAATACTAATTAATTAAATGTAAGTTACCAATTTCCGCAGAAGAATCTGTAAATTTTTATTAAAAGGTTTGTAGCTTTCTCGGACTTGATATGGTCCGGTTGATTCAAAATTTATGACATCTCTTGAACTCAACTTTGACCTGGGATTGATGTATTTCAATCCAAATAAATCGATGCCATTATCGTGGGACCTTTTTCCATGTCCTCCGAAACAAGAATGTCCATAAGAGGAACATCCACCTAAAAAATTAATTTTTTCAAACGTCAATTGTTTTTATTAAGTACAAAATAAAATTTGTTCTATAATTTAGTAGCATCTAATTAACGTGGTATACTTTTTCAAAAAAAAAAAGATGTTTCAATTTGTTCATGTGACCTATTTTTGCACGTTGTAGACTTGTGAAATCCCACGGCATTCACTTTCACAACATTAAGGAAATTAAGCTAAACTTTGTAAAAAATAGGTTTTCATACATCAAGACATCTTATATTTGTAGTTACAAGCATTCAAATCTCGAATATAACTCGTGGAAAGGTTGGACTAAGCACCATATGGATCGCGTTCGCTCGAGATTTCAAATCAAAAAAGACTCTTAATTGTATTGACTTAACATTAACGATTTTTAATTATAAATTAAGTTTAATTAAAAGTTTGTTTTGCTTATTACAAATTATTTAATTATGCTTTACTCTTATATTTTTTTATATTATTTAACATTATACTAAAAAAGATATTTCTTTTTATATATAACGTTTCAAATAACATTGTAATTAATTATAAATATTGAATACTGTTGAGGAAACATTGTGTAATCTTTTTATAATATTTTAAAGTTTTAAAGTATACCTTAAAATGTACGGATTAAGTACACCTTAGAATAAACGGAATAATAATATAGTGTATAATATACCGTTTTCCTTCTAAAATTAAAACAGACAAAACTTTTGAAATTAAAAAATTAATTAAGATTCGAAAACTCGAACAAAATGAAATTATTTTAAAAAAATCTTTTAAAAAATTTGAAATGATATTGAACATTTCAATTGTAACATGCAAGTGAAAAACTTTTTAATTGTGAATTACACAAATATAGTAAAACAAACTTACGCTTGGAGGAAACTTGAACGCCAAACGTCAGGAGGACTATTAGAAAAACGTGGAAGAGTGCTAAAGAAGTCACGTTGTTCCAAACGTGAATAATCTTCATTATAATTGGTGTCCTCTGGCTTTTGTAGAATATTTCGCACTGTTTTATAAAAAATTTTTGTTTTATCGAGTCAAAAAACTTTTTTCAACAATATGAAAGGTAATTTCAATTTGACAAGTACCGGGTATTATTTTATTTCTTAGTTCTTTTTTCTTTCGAAGTTGACGCCGAACGTTACTAGTTCGGATAGAATTTTGTAAATGAATGAGAAATATCGGGTAGTAAGGGGGTGGACTTCCGCAGAAGCATTAGTGAGTTGGCGCAGTTAGATGTGGATGTCGCACCTACTGATAAAGGGAGAATCTCGTAACCGCGTTATGATCACGAATAAATTATCTTTTTTCAAATACGATTTCGAACAATTTAAATAATTTCCTCTCTTTTACTTTTACTGCGCGAAATAATTTTAAAAGATACGAAACGGTAGACAGAGTTAATTTTTCATATCATCCATAAAAATAACAAAAAAAATGATTTTAGAAAGTTCCTTCTTTGAAATTATTAATAATTTTAATCAAAAATGAAATTGTTGTAATTTAATATCTATTTGTTATAAATTATTGTTAAGTTCCTTTATATTATAAGCCACTGGAAAAAAACCTTGCAAGATCGAAAAAAATTAATCCAAGTGTAAATAGCACTGTGGGATTGCACAAATTGAAAAATAATATTTTGAAAGCATCCGATCGAGTTTAAATTTGTTAAAGCAGAAACGCCCGTAAATACCAAACAGATGTTTGTATTGCAAGACGCTTTTTATAATTTCATTATATTTCAAATAGCAATTATCCAGAAGAGTTAATGTTATTAGACGCCTATATTTCTCAGAAATTATTTTTGATCAAAAAAGAATAAATGAATAACTATAATAAATCAAAACGGATGGAAACTAAGAATAATGTCCTTAATCGTTTGATTTATATTTTGAATTGTTATGTCCATTGCCAGACAATTTTTTTGTATCATGCATCATCTCCACACATATTTTACACCTTTCCATTTCAGTCAAAACAATTAAAAAGTTGTCGAAATAACTTTTACGACTATTGCCAGCCAATTTTAATTCAATCAGATAATTTTTTTATTACGTGTAAACATAAAAAAATTAAAAATCGAGGAATAAAGTTGACAAAAAATGGCCGTGATGCAACGTTTTTTCGATAATTGTAATCTTTTATGGCGATGACACCTTTTGCGAATCATTAATTTTCAACTCGTAATCTTCCTCGAGACAAACAAATTCTATCAAGGATGATTTTACATGCCATATCTCCTCTCAAGATATTCCAAACATATTTTACTTCGCTTGGGATACTTTGAATATGCAATTAGATCAGACTGTTGATGCCGTTATTTTAACATTTTTTTTTTTTTTTTTTTTTTTTATTTTTTTTTTCTTTTTTTTTTTTTTTTTTTTTTTTTTTTTTTCAATTCGATAACAATAATTTTTCAATCGAAAAAGAAAAAAATATATTCATTCTTAGCAAACGATACGTGAACGTTTTTTTATTAAATCCCGAAAATTTCGATATAAAACGCCTTCTTGTTTCATAAAAAATACATAACGCGTTTCAGTCAGGGCGAAAGCCAAACTTTCGTGGGTGTTTTAGATTATGAGACGACATTTTGCAAATCCCAGCGATTTTGCAATCAACCATTCCTATAAAAATGTAAAACAAAATGGTTAATAATAAACTTCCTAATAGTTCAATCTCCTTAATTTCATATCTAAAACATAATTAAAACCGAAAACAAAAGAAAGGAGAAGAAATCTTTGAAACGCCTAAAAAAATCTGTATACAATCTTAAATATTGAAATTAGCGTTTCTCTCTGGCATGACAAAAAAATGAACTTGACTCACAGTCCGATTTTTGCGATAAGATTGTGATGAAGATGGGACAGATCGTCTGCATAGGAAACAAAGCGGTGAAAGTGAAACAGCAAAAGACAGTGGGGATGGTCAGTTGAGCTTGTAAAACAGATGTATAATGCAATCGCTGGGGCCGGCGGGAACTAAGATTCAAATACAGTACGAGTGCAATCTTTGAGTTAAAGGAGAAGGAAGAGGAATCAAAAGGAGTACCATCACCGCGCCACATCATTCGAGGAAGCAGATACAATTCAACTCGTTTTAAATCCGCGTCGCGTCCAAGTTCAATGGCAACAATCGCTCATTATCTCGGCTTCGGTTTTCGTTTAATGATACGATTTTTGATATGACGTTCCCAACTCGACGAGCCAATTTGTCGTCGCACGTGACACCAACGATCGCAGTATGATTCAAATGCAACTTGCGAAGCTCGCGTGTTCCTTTTGGCATCGGAGATGAAACTTAACGACCATCGCTCACCTTATATTCGAATGACAACCAACTGTAAGAGACTCGCACCAGGAAACAGTTTCTTCAACTCATCCCTATGGTTGTTTCTACTTTTCAACTCCGCAACCTTGCAAGGTAAATCACATATTTCTACTTTCATACTGTCTACATGCATATTTAATACTAAAAATAAATGTAATTTTATAATAATTCAAAAATTAAATCTTACAAGGGGCAGTTGCTGAAATTAAAATTAAAGATAGGAATAATTTAAAAACTAAATAAAATTGTCTTTAATGAATGTGTAACCTAATTCTGACAGTGTCACATTATCCTTTGTATCACAATTACCCAAACTGCTTCTAAAAATTATAAATTAAAATTTCCGTATTTTTCGATTTAATTTTATCAATATTTAATGGTTCAAAATTTTTGGATGCATTTTTTTTTTTTTTTTTATTTAAAAAAACCTTTTCAATTGCCTTTTCCATTGTTTTCAATATACCGATGTTTAATCGCCCGCTGTCTGTCAACGTTCGGTGCATTTTTGATTGACTGATTTGAATATGTTATGTCGATGCTTACGTCATACATTTTTAATAATACAGTTTATAATGGTTATATTAACGAATTTGATCAATATAATCCTCCTCGTTTACCGTTATTACATTGTATTTAATCTAACGAAACAAATTGTCAAAAGCATTTCAAAAGGCACTTTTACAAACATTTCAATTTTATTTACAGTTTCATTTTTTTTATTTCGCGAATTTCATTTCCCAGTGAAATACTCTCGTTTCGGTGAAATACAACAGTAATCAGTTGACGGGACATAATTTTTTATACACTATCAATTTTTTTTTCTTCCTCTTTCTTTAATTTTTCTTTTTCGATAAAAGAGCGATGAAAGAGCGCAAAAGCGATGCGTCAAAACGAGACTGTGTCAACGCGTATGAAAAGGTCCCGGACTTACTCTACTTATCTCGTATGCGATTGTCAAGAAAGTGCATGGGAATTTATTTCATTATGTTAATCAGCGAGTCTGTGGCGATGGTTCACACGAATTAAACGCATTCTCGACCATTATCGTAAAGGTGGTGAAAACCAGCTACAACTGCGTTTCATTTGAATATTTTAATCGAAATTTTCAATTTTGCGTGATCCGACGTTACGTTCGCTGTGACCTTTATATGACAATCGGCTAATTTTCCCTGCTCCTTTTGGACGCGCAACAGCTTCCGTGAACAGTCAGACCGAAACACAATTTCACAGTTATCTCTCCACATATTGCACCAGTTTTTAAAACATGGTCTAGATTACTGATTGGCTTTAACAAAAGCGCTGCAATCAACCACCATGACTTGAACAACCTGGTCATCGAGAAAATTATGTTATACACTCGGAATATATTATAAACTCGTAAGCAAAATTCATTAGATAAAAATAAATATAATTTTTTTTTCTTTTTTTGTCATACTCATTTCGATTGAACGTTAAATTCAGATTTCCTTCTTTTCAAGGTCCACCCAAGAGTTAATAAAAGTTTAATCAGTTCTTCCGCAACGCAGCTCTGATTTATGCAAAAAAATTGTTTTTCAACTTTGGTGTATAGTTTTCTCTCATTGTCTTGCCAGTGAAGAATCTACATTTCTTTTCCTACGACGTGACATGATATGAAAGACAAATAGACCAATTTCGGACTGAAAAATGTGATAAAAAATTAAGTATACACAAAGCAGATTGCATTTTAGATAGTATTTTTTTTTTTTTTTTTGCAACACAAATAAGAGCGTGAAACTGGCGACTTTTATTGTAACTTTATAACAAAAAGCAGCGAGACAAATAAAAATATTCAAATCAAATCATGAATTTTCTCATCCATTTGAATTTGCCAACCGAACACAAAGGCCAAGATTTGTATCAAATTAGATGAAACATAAACTTTCTTGGTGCGACGACTCTTTTTCTTCTGCATGACGCAGAAAATAGGCTCATACACATTTAATGACCTTGCGTCGTGCAATAGCGGGTATTGTTTGAGCAAACACATAGCAGCTCGATGACATTTATGGTTTTAACGTTGTGTAAAAGGAGAGGCACCCGATGAAACTTTAATAAAAGGGTGAAGTTGTTTAAGATTAGAAAGACGTCAGGAATCATTTAATTTATGCAGATAGATTCATGTATGCGCTCCTCATATAGAACAACACGCAAAATGAAACAATAATCTTTTGTTGAAAAAAAAAATTCTTTCACTTTTATCTTATTTAATTTGGTGAACAATTTTTTATTGGATTATTTTCAGAATTAATATGGTTTGATAAATTTTTTTTTTTCATCATTTCAATTTTAATTTCTTTATTGTTACTAAAATAGCTTATTTTGTTTGTATAACCTTTTCGTATCAAATTTGCTTTGTCTTATTTCGCAGGTAGTTTTGGTCTAATTATTCAAAACGGGGATTTAATCAATTTAAAAGACAAAATGCAGGATTTTCAAGAATTACAAAACGAAGATTTCACAGGCGCAAATCGACTCTATTTAGGATACAGTGGATATCCATGGAACGATCCGCAGGCCATAAATAATCAAAATGAAAATCGTAATATTACTTTTCAAAACTTAACGTAAGTCTTTTTATTCCAACGTGTTATTTGCTATTAAATTTTGAATATAACATTTTTTAAACAAATAATTGAATTGAAATTTGATTCGAAGAATTTTCACCGATTGTAAAATTACATGAATGAAAAATTGTCCTTTTTTTTAGTGATATAAAAATAAAACAAAAATGTATGGCAAAACATGTCGGTCTAGTTTTTTAAACCGCTTTATGGTATAACATCACGACGTTAAACAGCCAATTACTTTAGCCATAAAATCCGCTATAAATATGAAATAAAGTTACGGCGAATGACCATAGAGTTATAATTATATTAATCAAAATCACATTCGATTTATAGAGTAGCTTCAACAACGGTAATAATGTTAGATCATGTTTAAACTCAATTGACTTTTATATTGTTGACAGCAAAAAAAAAGTCGAAATACCAAGTTGCAATTACTTTTTTACTATGTTCCAAATCTTCTATTTCATCAATTTTCATTACAATTTCAACTTGTAATCGTTTGAGTTGTTTCAACAACGATTAATTACATGTTATTTTTAAATTATTTTTATGAATTTTATTATTACTTCATTTTTATTAATTTGATTTTTAATTTTGCAGTTCAAAAAGTGAAGATAATCAACGTCAAACAAGATTCAAGAGAGGCGTTGTACATCTGTACAATATGGTAGTGTGTGCCACAGGCTGCAATCCTTTGGCTTACAAAGGATACGGCTGTTATTGCGGTTTTCTTGGGTCGGGATACACGACCGACGGGATTGACCAGTAATGTCACCATTATTTGGCCATTAATTTGCAAATTGCTATATACATTTTCTCAAGCGGCGTAAAAATTTGTACAAACATATTTGCAGATGCTGCAAAATGCATGACTGGTGTTATGATGCGACAGACTGTCCTATGTTCCTTGAATATTTTGTCCCGTATTACTGGAAGTGTAATAATGGATACAAACCTGTTTGTGGTTAGTGCTACACGTTATTCCATTTTCAACTAACAAAAAAAAATTAACACAAAAACGAAACAAACAATTTTAACAACAAAAATTTTTCAATCAAAACTTCAATTTAACATAATTGAAAATCAAGATATAAGTTTGAGTCAAGTTACAAGCCAGAGATATGGTCCTAACTAAATCCTTTAATTTTTATTGCCAGGTGGCGCTGTACCAAAAGTGATTAATTTTAATTTTGTAACACCCATCTCTAAATTAGGGTCACTTTTTGATCCGCTTCAATGTCTAGCCGGGGATTAAAATTTCAACCCGTTGGAATTCAAGACAGGATGAAAAGTTGTTAAGTATGTTTCAGCTATTGAACACGGTAAATACGGTGGAGCGGGATCTTGTGCGCAGCGACTGTGCGAGTGCGATCGCTCTTTCGCCGAATGTCTGAGACGTTTCCCCTGTCCGACAACTAAAGCAATGTGCACGTCCTCGCCCTGGAGGTTTATTCAAAATTTATTCATGGTCGTCTGAACGTCGAAAATAAGCTGCGGTGACAAACAAACCAACAGAGCAAAACCTCTTGTCCCTCGAGGTATCGAAGAGAGTCACAACAAGTACAAAATGTGTAAATAGCTCTACGAAAGAAGGGGCCCATCTCACAGACTGCCCGGAGTTTTGATCGTGCGTATCAATTTGTAGCAAATCAATTAGCGTGTACATAATTGTAAAATATGAAAGTGTATTATCTCAATAGGTGTTTCTAATTACTGACGCAACTCGACTGCCTTGTACATCATCCGATCCTGCTAGTCAGGCTGAAAACTGCACCTCTGTATATTCTGTACGCCAAAAAAAAATAATTTTCATGGTTGGTGGCATTATTAACGCCTTAATTGTGCAAAAATAAAAGAAAATCCGAAAAAGAAAGAAGAACCAAAAAGTAATAGGTTTAATCAACAGCTAAATAACACTTATTATCTTATTAATTGTAATTTAACGTTTGGTTTATAAAATTAATTTTAAAATATTACGATTGAAAAATAAAAAAATGGATAAAGCAAAAAGGTCATCCTGATTGAACTTTGGTATTTGTTTTTAGTCACTCTCCTTTGACAATTCTTTCAGATGGAAGAGCATTGTTGAGATTTGCGAGCCGGCTGAATGAAATCTACATCGCATTCAGCACGTCAGCTTGTTAAAATCATAATTGCTCTAGAATGGTCTCCCACAAAATCGTGGGTACTCATTGTGAAGCGGGACTGGAGATTCTAGCGGACTTTTTATCGGAGCGGCGCGGACGATGAGAGGAAATCGCAATTGCGGGAATCATTGAAGTACCGTTGCAAAGGCTACATCCTCGCTACACATACATGCTCACAAATCGCGACCTAAAACTTGAAGCGAAATCATGGTGCAATTCTATTATCGGTCATGATGGATTCTAGGTTTCTGGAACGGCGAATAAACTACAATTAAAGTGAATTTTCGATTATCAAAAGATATTGTTGCATTGTCATGCAACCAGCTAGGATTAATCACGGTACTCAAGATGGAATTCAACTTTCACGGTCTTGCGTTAAAAGACAAAAGTTTTTTTTCTTAAACTTACGATTTTTTAAGAACCAAACTTTGTTCTCCAATTTTATTAACTTTTTCTTCATATCAAAATCGTCGTACCCCTAAAATTGCCTTCTTCAACCGTCAAACAAAATTGTCATTCTTGTCATAATATTTCCCAATTAAAATTTCGATGACTTAACATATTTACAACATCTTCAATCCTCCAGTTAGATGCACAGCTCGGTTTTTATATTTCTTGGAGATATCCTGCTCGATCTGCAAAAATGAAGTTATTACGTCAATATGTTTTTCGAGTATGAAAAAATATAAGGTTCAATTATTTGAGAATAAAAGTCGGCTATTAAATCAAGTATAAAAGAGTAGTAAAACAATAAAAAAATCTCTGTTCGGTGGAATATAAAATGGAGA
Source organism: Trissolcus japonicus (assembly GCA_030522925.1). Classification (NCBI taxonomy): domain Eukaryota; kingdom Metazoa; phylum Arthropoda; class Insecta; order Hymenoptera; family Scelionidae; genus Trissolcus; species Trissolcus japonicus. The sequence goes on along the minus strand of JAPYZS010000138.1, from coordinate 140,582 downwards.
GATATTTACTTAATAAATTGCAAGCACACTTACTTCGGCTTGTAATTCCTTCGTTTTTTCAATCACCAATTTTAACACGGGTTGTAAATCAATAGCTTGTTTTTTCACCTCCTGTTGTTTCTCCTGAACGATCTCTTGCAAATGGTTCATCTTCTCGACGAGTGACAGTTTTTGTTTCAACACGGCGACTAAGGTGTCGACATATCTGAAATAAAAATTGGTAAATTTGTTTACTTATGTAATGAAATAAATAAAAAAAGTTAATTTTATATCGTCATCAATCACATGATACAGAAGACAAACATTTATACCTGGCAGAATGTTTGATGTTATGCAGATGCTGAACTTTTTTGTCCGTAATCTCTGAAATTATTATCTGAACGTTGTCCAGCATTGCTTGGATGCTGTTAGCTGACGCCATCTGAAGAATGGGAGCCGCTTCTTGCATATGGCTTATACTTACCAGATTTTTACTGTTATCGCTTTTGCACTCGTAAAGTCTAACTTTCAAGAAAGCTTCCAACTACAAAAATAATCACAGAATTATCATTTTAGAATTTTAGTATCTTATATTGTTCTAATTCAAGCTAGTATTTATTCATTTTTTGTTTTAATTTTTTTCACCTCAAATAGTTGATCAATAAAATCATTTCTAGTCGTCGGATTATCCAAAATTGTATAAACGTAATTGCCAGTCGCAACACCGCCGTCAGTCCCAGAGGACTCAACGACAATCCCAGACTCTTCTAAGGAGATGTCAAAGTCAACGTTCTCTACGACAGGATCGGCTTCAACACCAGCACCCCAGTCGATGTTACCTCCCATGTCCAAGTCAACCTCCTTTTCATCATTTGCTTCCACATCCAAGTCACCAAAATCAATCTCATTATCAGCACAGGCATCCTGAAAATTATTATTATTAAAATATCATATTCGTGAAAACAATGAAGTTTTACTTTTATCATTTTTACCTTTTTATCATCATCGTCCGTGTTAAAACATAAGGGTGGCTCAATCACAGACAATGGCGCTTCTCCGTAGGTCCATTCATAAACCGTCGTGTTACCTTTTTCTACAAACGAAATGAACGAAGAAAATAAATTTAAATGTTTAAAATTTAAAATAAATTTTTCTTAGTTGTGTGAGATAAAATGATTGAAGAAAATACCAATTATGTATTCCACCATTGGCAAGTAGCCTCCGTTTGATCTGCCCAAGGTGAATTCCGTAAACGCGCTATAAAATTTCACCACGTCGTCCAGACAACCGGTTCGTTTGGTGATTTTCTCATATATTTCAGGCAATTGTAATATTCGCTCGGCTAATTCTTTCTTTGCACGCTCACCTGAAATACCCAGCTGTTTGCAAAGGTTTGTATATTCGATCTTCGCCAGGTTTTCGGATTTCGAATATTCTTCCTCCTTCTTTTTCAGTTCCTGAAAAAACAAACAAAACATAATAATAAAATTTAAAAACAAAACATGATTCAAGTTTCTTGAATTATAATTTCTTTAAATTACAATTTCAGTTCTTTTTTTTTTATAATTTAAATATTCAAAATAAAATTTAAAAAATGAGAAAAGATGTTTTCCAACTAACAATTTGCTGTTGTTCACACTTTTGAATCTGTTTTTTAATGTTGGGTATTTCAAAGTTGATATTCCGAATCAACATCTGTGCGGCTTCCGCGAGGTAGATGTTGTCTTTCTCATAAAGTCTAATTATTTCCATCCAGTCTTTCATCCGTTGAGATCCGTACCTTCCGAATAAATTTTTCGTATCTGCCTCTGTTTGTTTCAAGATTTCCACAATTTTTTTGCAGTGGAAATAGTGTATGTCTGCAAACAATATAAATAACAGATTAAAATATCACATTCTTTTCTCTCATTCAGAATTAAAAGAACATGAAACAAACAAAAAATTACAGAAATTGTAACTTACGAGTTCCCAGTAACAATTTGGCAATCTCTTCATGAGCTGGCATGTCCTGAATAGCATTGTTAATCTTCTCTCTGATGTTCAAAATATTTGACTGCCAGTCTCGATTACAGTGTCGTCTACTTATCAACCAATCTAACAATTTTCCAGCATTGATGTCAATGGGAATGTTTTTCTCCTAAAATTATAAACAACGTTATTACACCAAAAATCAAAACTAAACTAACTTTAATTCAACTAAATGAAAACATATTTTTCATTGTTGTTATAAAAAAACATATGACAAGGTTATAGTAGACAAATAAAATACAGTTACAGAGATTTATCGAAAGTTTAAATTAAAATCATGCAGTTAACTTACCTCCATCTTGATAAATTATTTACTTCTAATAACACTATGAACTCGAATTTATGATAAATTAAAAACGTATAAAAGTGTCACGTAAACATCGACCATCTGGAAATGGGAAAACAAGTTTCTTTCGGTGAAGGAACTGTCATGCTGTATTTATTATCGCCACAGTTCCCTACTTTACCGACCGACGGTATGATATGATTAATATACCTTTCAAAACAAAAAATGATACATTACGTTCTGAAGGCGCTCCGCCTGAGGCACGTAATGTACTACTTTTTTTTTTCAATGACACTTAAAAACAAATAAAACTAGTTAAATTAAAACTAGTTAAATTTAAGTTGAAATTTCAATTTAAATTTTTTTAGATTTATTTGGATGTAAACATTATATGTATTTGAGTTATAGGTTAGGGATGGAGTGACAACATCCAGCTTGTAACAAAAGCACAAACCGGTGAGGTGAATCCTATCAGTTTGAGCAGAACCGCTAAACCATCATAGACATCGATATCTTTCAGTTTTGTAATATTTTGATGTACCATTTTTGGACAAGGAAAGCACACAATGGCTGAGTTAAGCAGAAGCGAACGTTGTCTCTTGACCAAAAATAATATCACCACATTTGAAACAGGAAAATTCATCTGTTCCTCATGCAATTGTCCTATCAGCGGAATCAAAAATGTCAAACAACATGTCCAGGGTTATCTGCATCAAAATATAATACAATCTGTGAGTAAACGAATTTTTTGCTTTATCCATTTTTGAAAATGAATTTTATAAAAAATAAATTTGACTGTATTAAAGCAATTATTAAATCATTGTTTACTTTTTTAGAAGACAATTGATGGAACGATTCGAAAGCAAGTCGTCAATAAAAACAATCAAAGTCGAGAGCGAAATCAAAATAATCCATTTGCAGTAAAAAAAGTATGTGTTTTTAAACCTTTTTTCGATATTATCAAAATCCATAATTTGAAGTTTATAATCGCCTATCTTTTATTTTCAATTATGAACGTAGCAACATTGTAATATGACAACTTATATAACTTTGATATGTAAAATAATATAAAATTATATGATTTATCGGAAAATTGCAAAATAATAACTTGAAAACTTAAATCTAAATTCTCTTTTCACAGGAAAACAAAAATCTAAATAATAATCCACCAACGAACAAACAAAGACAGAAGTTGCCAAATTCACAAGCAATATTGAAAAGCAACAATCTTGAACACTTGTATATAACATCAAAGAAAGGTTCCTTCTGTCGTTTGTGTTGCATGGAATTTAATTCGCAATCTGAGCTTCAACAACATTTACAATCTTCGTCGACACTTGCTCAGCACCAACGAAATAAATCTGCATCTATGAATTATCTCTCCGTCCCTATGACAAAAATGACAAACAATCTATCTGACAATTCATCAGATGACTCTGACATATGGTTTTCTAACAAATACCTTGAAAACACAAAAATTATAAAATCCGCGGAAGTCGCAACGTCTACAGAGGCCCTAAAACAGTCCAGCCAAATTCAAAATGGGGTCAGAAAACAGAAAACTAAAACCCAGACGAAAAACCAAAAAACCAGTCAAACTCAAACTGACATCCATGTTCAAGAAATTGAACATCATCAGAAGAAAGACCATCGAAATACAACCGTTATGGAACTTGACGAGTTGAGCACGTTTTCAAAGAAGGCATGTGGCCAAATTCAGAATGGGGTTAAAAAATCAGAATCAACATCTGTTAACCAGCAGAAAATAAATTATCAAAATCCAAAACCCGAGGAACCAAATTGTTCTACAAAAATAGCAACGAGCAATGTTCAAAACTGGGTCGAAGGTCAGAGCAAAGTTGCAAGATCTACAGAAGTCCCAAAACAGTCAAGCCAAATTCATAATGGGGTCGAAAAACAAGAAACTAAAAACCAAACGAAACCAGACGAGCATCATTTGCTGAATCAGGTATATCAGATATCAAAGAAGAATAAGCCCGAGAACCTCTTGTTTTTGTACGACATGCTTTTCCTTAATTCAGGAAAGTTGAACATCTTCAATCCAACGCAGGTGCAAAAGTTAATGGACTGCTTTTGGGTAACATTTGTTCGCAACGACACGATTAACTGTGTGGTCTGTGCGAAACAGATGCTAAACGATACGAACAAATTATACGACCACGTGCGAAGTTCGGAGCATGAGAAAAACACCCAAAGTATTCTGGAAAATCACGAACAGTTCGCCGAGTTCCCGGACCAGTTCAGCGACCTGCGTCTGGCAAAGGAGCTCATGTGCGAGGTCTCGGACAACGAGATCGACTGCTTCGTTTGTGTTACTCGACTGCAAAACTTCGACACCGAGATTGACTGGCACTTGAAAACGGCAAAACACAAAACAACCCGAGCGGAGATGCTTAATACCATGATGGAGATGGGACAGAGTTTAATCAACATTTTTCAAGGCAACTGGTACCACACGGATCACTATTCCTGTGAGATCTGTGGCAAAAATTTTGTCTCGGAGATCAAATTTTTCAGCCACTTAAATTCGGCTGGTCACAAACAGAAGTTTTCGACTGAGGCCAAGTGCTGTTACGACTTTTGCATCCCATGTTCGTGCTTGTGGTTTGGGCAAGAAAATGCCTACGAAGAGCACTTGCAAAATCATAAACACGAATTTAATTTCACAACTGAGAGATATTTGGTTCCTGAGATGCCAGCTAGGGCGAGGAGAGTACTTCAAGATGTGGAGGGATTTGCTGAAAAGGTTGTCAAATTCACTGAAAGAGAAGATTTTAACGTTGTTGAGCTGACGATGTTAGACTTGCGCGAGACGACTCAGAAGAAAGGAGTTGTCCCGTTGTCGGAGATTGATCTCGAGCAGCTTCCGGGTTTTGTGGATTCTACTCTGGTTGCCTGTAATTAAAACAATTATATAATATCTAGAACAACAATTGAGGTGATAGTAATTGTGTAATAATTTTTGATATATGGTTTATAAATTGATGTATATTTTCAGCAGACAGAGGAAGCTATGAAGAGAATGTCAAACTCGTGGATATGCTATGCAAAACGCAAAAATGGCTGCTGCTGCACCCGCAAAAGGACACTCATTCGTTCATGATGTTCAATACCAAATACGCCTTTCGGTGCCAAATTATTTTTGACGATACACTACTAATAAGTGTGAGACAAATAAGGTATATAGATTTATATTTTTAAATGCACTTACCGATGCTTAATAGAAAAAAAAATTAGTTTTAAAAATTAATTAAAAACAGATCTTTATTCAATGTTTTATTTTCCAGTTGCTACTTCCTAATTTTTAATACCTGCAAACGAACAATGTTTTTCCTTCAACACTGGTTAACCTTTTGCAATTATGATTCGAATCAGTTCAGCTGTTCCGTCCTAATATGGTTGGTGATATTTTATTATCAAACTGTTCATGACTATCCGAGTATGCAACAAATTATATCTTGCGATACCTCCATTCTAGATGTTGAAAGTGAGTTAGGAAACATTTCATATTTATGTTATTTTATTTGTCCATTAATGTATTATTAAAATAATGTTTATTTTATTATTTTAGGACCGATCATTTCCTTACGCGACGACTTGAAAGGATTTTTCGAGTTTTATTCGCTGTTTGATTTCAAAACGTTAATATTGTCTCCCTTGTTAGGCAAGGCTGTCAAAAAAGTAGACTACTTTAGTTTAAAACAAAACGAGGAATGGAGATTCGTGTTACAATCTCCGGTTATTCTTGAAAATCCAGTTAAACAGGGCACGATGAACTTGGCCCAGAGCATGACAAAACTTACTCTACGAACATTCCGGCATTACTGCGCTGAGAGTTTAAAACTACTGTCTTGATTTTGTGTTCATCGATCTAAGAATTATCACGGTATACTTCGTATACAAATTTGTTTCGCCTCTTTTGAAAGACGTTGATTGATTTGATTTATGTTATTCTTCGAATTTTTGTTATACCAATTTTTTTATAAATTGTGTGAATGAGTAGGATAAGTGCAACAGTGAATTACGAGTATTTTCAACTTAATTATACATCTTGATAGAATTCTGTTGAAATTTGTTTCACTTTTTTTCAAAATTTGAAAAAAGTGATCTACGAATCTTAATAATTTGTCAGTTACAATGGAAAAAATGTTATTTAATTTTTTTTATATAATTTATTCAATCCAAATTAGTTATATAATTCTTATTGGTAATTTTGTAACTGTTAATTCACTGGTGCAGTCACCCTAGAAGATTAAGAAAAATGATAATAATTATGTTCGAGATTTTGTTGAATGAAATGTGAACATTTTAGAAATGTTCAAGTGAATCCTTCTAAGTATTACGAAACTAAAGGTTAAGAATAATTATAACTGTCGAAACGATTGTTCATAGATTTTTTTATCACACTGCTGGATGTAAATAATAAAAATGTTTTTTTGATAACAAATTTATATAAACAATTCTGATTATTAAATGTTCCTAATGTTTAATTTGCCGTGAATTACAACAAATTAAAACGTAACGGATGAAAAATGATAAAAAATGTTTATCATAAAAATTAAAATAAAAATAAAGATACAAAATTCATTGTTTAAATGTTTTATACTTTTAAAATGTTATCATGCACAAGAAGCACCAAAAAGAATAACATCATGTCCCTCTGGTGGATTATTTCGGTAGCTCTGTTTCTCTTCTGCACATCTTTTTCATATTTGTCATATGGTTGAGAGACAATACTAGGATGACTTTAGAAGCTGTAGTAACGTGTTGATATAAAGTGAACAAACAAGTCGGGGAACTACACTTTACACAATGAATGCGATAAGCGAAAACGACGTTTCTTTCTTAACCAAAAATGGTATCGACATAACTGGAGATGGAAAATTCATCTGCTCTTCGTGCAATTGTCCTATCAATGGATTAAAGAACGTCAAGCATCATATTGAAGGTTACCTGCATCAACACATTCTACTATATAAAGTGGTATAATCATTATCATTTTTTTTGCTAGTTTATGTTTTGCTTGTTTATAAACTTTGCTTATTTATATCAATTACAATTTAAAATTATAAATGTCTTTCATAGAGAATGATAAACTAAACATCTTTTTTGCAGGAAATGTTAACAGAAAATCCTAGGCCAGGCAGAGAAACTCTTCAAGTTCGAGGGGATGAGGTTTCACAAACGGTAACTAAAATGATTAATCATTCATTGTCCTTATACTATGAAATGATTATTTTATGTTTAACTCGTTTAATTTTATTTTCACAGGCCGCACATGCAAGCAGAGAAATTCCAAAAGCACAAAACAGTCTGGCGAATAAAAAAGAAAAGTTTCCAACTCGATTGGAGAATGATCCACTGGTTTTGCCAGTACCTGTGGAGAAGAATTTGTTCACCTGTACAATGTGCCAAATCGAGTGCAATTCTAAAGCTGAACTACAACATCATTTCAGCGGCATGATGCATCACTCAAACGTCGCCGCACAAAAAAGTTTGGCAAAAATGAGAAGAGAGATGAAAGTTTCGCAGACGAAAAACCAGATAGTAAATAATTCAAATGGCAACTCAAAAAATCAGCCAGTAAAGACACCTCCCAATCTTCAACCTCAACCTCAACCAGTCAATCAGCAGAAGAAAAACTCTTCTGCAAAAAAAGCAACGAGCAAAGTTCAAAACGGGGTCGAAGGTCAGGGCAAAGGTGGGTTAAGAGTTGCAACATCTACGGAGGCTCTAAAACAGTCCAGCCAACTCAAAAATGGGGCCGAAAAACAGGAAACTAAAAACCAGACGAAGAACCAGGCAACGAACAATCAAAATGGCAACGCGAAAAGTCAGCCGGCGAAAACACCTCCCATCTTTGTACCCACAATCCAAGCGAACCAAACTGTACCTTTATTGGCATCTCAATTTCAAGCGATGCAAACTGCACATTTGTTGAAATCTCAGATGCAAGTTCAACCACAACCTCAACCAGTCAATCAGAAAAAGAAAAACCATCAAAATACAAAACTTATGAAACCAGAGGAATCAAACTCGAGCCAAATCCAAAACAGTGTCAAAAAACAGGAAACTAAAAACCAAACGAAAACGGAAGAGAATCCTTTGCTAAAACAGATAGATCAGATATCACAAAAAAAGATAGAAGAGAACCTCTTGTTTTTGTACGACATACTTTTTCTTAGGTCAGGAAGCTTGAACATCTTCCATCCTATGGAGGTGCAAAAGTTAATGGAGACCATCAAGGTGACTTTTGTCCGCAACGACACGATCAACTGCGTGATTTGTGCAGAACAGATGGAAAACGATGCGAACAAATTGTACGACCACGTGAGAAGTTCGGAGCATGAGGAATACATGGAAGAAATTCTGGAGAACCATAAGCACTTTGCTGATTTTCCCAACCAGTTCAGCGACCTGCGCCTGTCGAAGGAGCTCATGTGCGAGGTCTCGGAGATCGAGATCGACTGCTTCGTCTGTGCCACTAAACTGCCAAATGACGATGCCAAGATTGGGCAGCATGTGAGATCATCGAAACACAAAACAACCCGAGCAATGATGCTCCAAACTATCATGGATATGGGGCAGCGTTTAGTCAGCAATAATGTTCAAGATAACTGGTACAACATTGAAAATTATGCCTGCGAGATTTGTGGGAAAGTCTTTGTCTCGGAGATCAACTTTTTCAACCACATAACTTCGAGTAGTCACAAAGACAAGTTTCAAGCTTTGGCAAAGTGTTACTTTGACTTTTGCGTGCCGTGTTCGTACTTGTGCTTTGGGGAGGAACACTTTAACGAGAAACATTCGCAGAGTCCTAGACATGAGTTCAATCTGAGATCAGAAAAGTATTTGGTTCCTGAGTTACCGACCAGGGCGAGGAAAGCACTTGCAGACATGGAGGGATTTGTTAAGACGCTTGTAAAATTCATTGAGGAAGAAGATCTTAACATTGCTAAGTTGGTATTGTCAGATTTGTGTGAGATGGGTGAGAAGAATGGAGGTCTTCTGGTATCTGAGATCGAACTTGTACAGGTTGCTTCTTGTTTGGACCATACTTTGGTTGTCAGTAAGTGAAACAATTTTGTAATTTGAATTTTTTAATTTATTGTAATAAGATTGTAAAACTGTAAAACTTTATTGTGAAACTGCAGTCGTTTTAGTGTTAATTTTTCTGAATCTAATAACTTTTCAGAAGACAAAGGAAGCTTTGAAGAAAATTTGAAGTTAGTGGACGCGTTATGTAAAACACGAATGTGGCAACAACTGAATTCTAAAAAAGAAACTCAGTCGGTAACGATGTTCAATACCAAATATGCCTTCAAGTGCCAAATCATTTTTGATAGTAATCTATTGGTAGCAACGAGATACATCTGGTACGAATTGACTGTTACAATTTTTAAAATTGTATTCTTCGGTTTTTCGAAAAAAAATGAAATAAAAATAATCGTTTGTTTTTCAATTGTAGGTGCTACTTAAATATGTTCAAATCTTGCAAGCCTGTGATACTGTTCCTACAAAACTGGTTGACTTACTGCAATTTCGATTCAAATCAGATTAACTTCTTTGTCTTAGCTTGGTTTGTAATATTTTATTATCAAAACGTCCACAACTATCCGAGCCTGCGAGAAGTTGTATTTCCTTCGGATCTTTCGAAAAATTCAAGTGAGTCTTTTTTTAAATCTTCTATCTTTTACAATTGTTACAAAATATGATAAATTTATTTGATTTTTATTATTGAATTTGTTTCAGAAATTTCTTCGGCTTCCTCGGGAAGTTCATTGCGCGAAGATTTGAAAGGATTTTTTGAATTTTATTCAACGTTTGATTTCAAAACGTTAATATTGTCGCCTTTGTTGGGAAAGGCCGTTAACAAAAGAGACTACTTTGAAAGTTCGAAACAAAATGATATTTGGAGATCTGTTCTATCCGTTCCCGTTGTCTTGGAAAATCCTGCAGTTCAAGGACAAATATTGAATGTTACTCAGAATATGACCAAACTCACGTTACGATCATTCCGGCATTACTGCGCAGAGAGTGTGAAACTTTTGACATGATTTTGTATAAGCATGATTCTTTTATTTTTCGATATATAAAAAATCTTGTTATCTGACTTTGTATTGCTATTTTTTATAATAATAAAAACGTTTTGATTAAAGTATTGAACCCATAGTAAAATTCAATTAAAATTATAGAATCAATTAAAATTTGCTTTTATATAGTGTTAATGTAGAAAGAATTTCAAAATATTTTTACAAACTTTTCTTTGGGAACAATTTCTACCTTTCATTTCAGTTTATTTCAGATTTATTCAGAAAAATAAACATTGTTGGTTATTTATTCCATTTGTTTCTTAAGGCGATGAATAAGGTCGGTGTTTATGAAAAACGAGTTGAGGTCCTGTGTCATAAATTAACATTAAAAAACTAAACAAAATATATCAGGCGATTCATATAGTTGCAAAGAATCGCCTGATATATTTTATTTAGTCTTTCAACGTTTTTTTTTGACACAGGACCTCGACTCGTTTTTCATAAACACTGACTTTTATTCATCGCCTTAAATTCGATATTTTTAAACATCTACTCATTCTCATTATTTTAAAGCTCATATCATCAAAAATCAACAGAACAGATAAAGTCCAAGAAACCCAATTTGATTCTTGTTCATACTGTTGGCAAAAATTGTTTAACTCACTCGGTTCGCTGACGAAGTGAAGATCGATCTCCATCTTTGAAAAAATCTGATGTTCCAATTTTTCACTGATTTCCTCTTGATAAACAGTATTAGAGATGTGATCCTCTGCTACAGTTTGCAATCTTCACTTGTAACACAACACTTCAAGGCACTTTTTTCACTTGTCACTTTTTCACTGTTCACTTTTTTCATTTTTCACTCTCACTGTTCTCTTTTTTCACTTTTCACTTTTATTTATATTAAAGTTGAAACTGAAGTTTTTAAAGGCATTCCAAACGTCGAAGAGAGCTCGCGCGCGAAACTAAACATTGCAGAGTGGGAGTCACGGAGAGGCGAACTCTACAGTCAAACGACGCCATCTTGTATTCAGTTCATTCAGTTCGTTTGAAACTTATGCGCATGCGTGGGCTGTCCAGTTTTCTTGTTCTTTCTTGTTCTAGCCTCGGCGTTAGTAGAGGACAGAACGATAGGCAGTACTGGGCGGTAGCGTTTGAAAATGATGACGTCACAATTGGCGCGCACTCTCGAACACCTCGACATTACTTTTGCAATTCAATTTCGATTACACGCACAATAATGTCGAAAAATCCATAAAAATACAGCACGCACGTTTTTCATAAATGGCCACAGGAAGTCTCAAGCCTTGACATCAATAAAGAAGCTACGATATGAAAAAATCGATTTTAATAACAACCCCTGATATTTCGCGATGCCAAAATGGCGGCTTGGCAATTTTAGATCTTTTTTGGCTATTTCGATTTGTTCTATGATAAAGTAGTTGAAAATAAATATATATTCATGTTCAGTAATGATGCTCGATCGAAAATATTGAGATGGTTATAAATATTTATTAAAGATGGCGTGGATAAAAACGGATATGATTGACGCCGAAGACGCCGGCTTAGAACGCCTAAATGGCCGCCATGTTTCTCTCTCCCCCTTTTCTTTGTCATTCAAAGTTTTTTTTGTTATTATTTGCAACAAGTTTGATCTCGACAATAACAATTAAAATTCTATGATAAAACAACGATTGGAAGTTAGAAGAATTTTTAACCCCAAAATTGCGTTATCCAATTTTGCAAACTTTTTTTTCATATTAATTTATGACGTAATGATTGGATTTTTATTGTTTCATTATCCAGAGTTAATAAAATAAAGATAATCATTGATTGTTACCAAATTCAAGAGACAACTACCCTATATTAGCTTGAAAATTAGGAGAGTGAGCATAAGACGTCCGACTCCTGTGGCGGCCCGAGACAAACTGGCATCATTGATGCCAAGCGTTAGTAATGATGACGTCACGCCACCAAATTTTCAAAAAAGCGAAATTCAATATTTTTAATCAGTTTTACCGAGATTTTGCAATCAGATAAAGGGTTGTAATTGAAAAACTGTAATCATCATGCTTCTCGATTATCTTGAATCAAGTTACAGAGGGCGCTGCAACGCGTTCAAGCGGAGCCAGCAAATAAAAAATGCGCGGGAAATTTGAAAACAAAATAATTTTTGTGTTTGAAAAAAATATTTTTAGCTTTGTTTGATTTCCCAAAAATGCAAAATCTAATTTTAACAACTAAACATAAACAAACTAATGTCAGATTTGAAAAATCACTTTGATATTCTCGGTAAAGAACTAATATATAATTTTTATAAAACGACGAAATTTTGAGGTTATAAGTAATTATTTGTTGAATATTATTGCTTTCATCGTAAATTAGTTTTTACCGAGGAGGTTACTGTTTTTCACAGATCTTTGGCTCACAAGGCTCAATTTTTAAGAGGACAGAAAAAAAAATCCAATCTCTTAGAAAATAATTTCATTTATTTTACAAATCAAATTTGCACTATCGATCAAATGTAAAAATTTTATTGTAATCAAAACTAATTTTTATTGAATTACATAGAAAATTAATTCGCGAAATCATATATTGTTGTACAATTGAACTAATATTACATGGCACTTCAAAATAACAAAGGCACATTCGCGTAAACATCAAAAGTAATTTGAAAATTAAAATTTCTTTAAACCCTTGGAAAACCAGTTTGGAACTTTGCCTTCGGACTTTTTTGGTTTCGAGCTGGAACTTTCGATTCTTTGTTGCGAAGTGCTCGGTTCGGATTTCATTTGCCAAGAACCACTAGGTCCTGAAATAGGTTCAGTGAATTCATCCGGCAACTCGGAGTTCATCGGGACTGAACGTTTAGTTTTATCTCTGAAAATGTTCATTCAAAATTAAACCACCAAATTCAAACACATGATAATAAAATGTCCAACTGCATTCGAAAATACATAAATAAATTATTAAAATGATTAACCTCAGCTCCAAAGCTTCTATTTCGGCAGCCTCATAATCGCTCAGCTGCGATTCAATTTCCTCTTTCAGTTCAGAAGATCCTGAATAATAAACACTAGCCAATGGTATAAGATTCTCTTCAAAAAGTCGTTGTTTCGAATCCAAATTTCTTCGAGGAGGTGCCTCATCTGGAAAGACAAATTGTTAATCGCTCAACTTTTCAAAACGATTTAATTTTGTCACTTTTTCAATTGTAAACAATAATTTTAAACATGTACCTACTAATGTTTTACAAAATCGAAACTTACACAATTGAAATTCGTCCTCAGAATTTTTCAAGTGACTCCTAACAAAGTCATAAATAGCCTGCACAGATTCTACCGAACGAAACACGCCCTGCAGCACCAACTGGTTTGGAAAACATATCCTTATCACAGATTTCGGGTAGGTGTTCAATAAAGTACAAGTTGCTACATGATTTTCTTGCTGGCGCATACTCGCGGTCATCAGCGGGGCTGTTCCGCTAGACTCGACGAGCTTGCGTTGATGATTATAGATCTTTCTCACATCGTCCAAAGTCGGGGCAAAGAAACTGTCCGGGGCATCTTCACGCACCACGGCCTTGATCTCAGCTTTGTTATAAACCAGCGCGTTCCTTTCCCCCACCTGAAACAATGAAAATTTTAACAAATGAGTTAAATAAATAAAAAAAAAAAAGATACCGATCCAAATCAGTGAGATGAAACTAAACTCGTACATAAATCTTTTTCATGATCTTTTCCTCTTCATCCGCCGGACTGATTTTCCGTTCCTTCAATTTTGGCTCATTTATCAATTCATTCCCGAGTTTTGTTTCCTCTTCCTGAATTTGGCCAACTTCTTGATTGATCTCCAGATCATCCTTCTCCTTTTCCTCATCATCCCTTTCCCTCTCGTCGTCATTCTTCTCGATCTTGATCTTTTTCTCCTGACGAATCAAGTTGATTGGATCAAAAGATTTCGGTGCAAACTTGGCAGGTGCAGATGAAAATTTGGATTCCCGCGAGGACGAGGGTTTGTCCTCTTTTGTGACTTCCTTTTCCTTATCAATCTCAGTTGCCTTTTCTTTGTTTTGGTCTTCATCTGGCCCGACAACAGAGGCACTTTGATTTCTACTAAATTCTGAATTGATATCGTTATGAGACGTTCCTGGAGCGTCAGAAAGTCGCTCGTCGATATGTACCCTGGACATGGGCTTGTAAACATGAGCTTGTTGATTCAGCTGTTCAGGGTCACAAACTCTCAACCGAAAAGTGACCTGACCTTTGAACAACCCTAGTTTTCTCATTGTTGTTGATTCAAAATCTCGCTCTCCTGAAAACTAAAATGAAACGCAACTAAATATATGTTGTTTATTCTTTACATTTTATATACCTTTTCTATTTTTATTTCTAGACAAAAAAAAAGATGCTTAATTTGTTATCTACCGTTTTTTGAGCATAAAGCAGTATGATTTTGTCCAAATTGTCTGTCAATTCTGGAACTAAAATCTTCAAAATGTCCATCAGAGTTGACACAGGCGAAAATACTCCGACTTTGGGCTCTTGGCCTTCGACCTGTAATCGTACCGTCACGTCAGACATGACTCGTGGTTTCGCACACTTCGTCATCTCCAAAGAAGCGTTATTCGGAACGCCCGAAAAACGAAACATCGCACTGGTGTCCAAAACTTTGTTATGAAATCTAAAAATGCAAAACATTTTTTAATTAAAACTCTCATCTTGAAATTGTGGTTATTAATTAACAAAATGAACCTACCTTAAGTCATAACTTTCAGGATCCAGTTTCCACTTTTCACAGACTTCATCCAAAATCTGTGGGACAAACAAAAATCATTACTCCAATTTCAATCCTTATGAATTAATAAAACTCATTTCAAACCTTATTTACAGAGTATAAACAAAACAATGTTTAAACTATTAGTATGACTTGCGAATTTCGTTCAGTAAGGTTTTTCAAAGTTTGCAAACAAAAGAAAAAAAACAAAGAATGAAAAAAGATTGGAAAGAAGAATGTTACAAAATGAAAACAAAGTTTACCTGAATGATTGCAGAATTGGGTGTGACTTTGATGTTTTGCCGGTGACCATTTGGTAGTCTAACATTGACACACGCCATGCTGAGCCTCCGATCGCAACAAATTGCATCAAAAGTACTCACTTGTTGTCTTTTTTCAGCTCAGAGCTAAAATTTTCAAAACGACCGGTTGCCGATTGATTGTTAAATTGCCGATTATGAATACAGATTTTTTTAAGGCTATAAATTAAAGAACATTCGACGCAAACGACGTTATTTTTTGCACGGTAAGCGGTACGCTGAATCAGCTGTTCGAAGAGCGCGAAAAGGTAGAGGGGCGAATGATCGTGTGCTCCAACCTTTGTTGTTATTATTGTTGCAGTAAAATTTGTTCATAACATTGTTTGAGTTGGAATAAATAAACAATTTAGAAATTCGTTGACATTTTAAACCCCATTACAAGCGTCATTTTCAATATTTTTAATAAAAAAAATTGTTATGAATAAATGATTGGAAGCATTATTATTACAAAAGTAAGTTGTAAGCGAACCACGAAAAACGACGTTTTGATTTCTATTCGAATTTCGCGGCCCGATGTTGTTGTTCTTATAACTTTAAGGTTATGTTCAAGAGTGACACAACGTGAGGCTGAGTCGAAGATTATTTACTTTTTTCAGTTTTCATAGACTGTTAAAATCAAGTGACCAAGTATGCTCGAAGTCAAAAAACCTGTCCAGTTTGGAAATTCAAATCTCTTCAAAGGACAGCGTAAGAAGAGAAAGAAAATTGTTACTTTTGACGAAGATAAACGAAGGTATGAAACAAAAACAATCTCGAAATTAACCTCAAAATATTTTTGTCGTTTTGGTTACTTTTAACTTATTCTTTTAGAGAATTTTTGACTGGATTTCACAAAAGGAAAGTTGAAAGAAGAAAGAAGGCACAAGAAAAATTGGAAGCTGAGTTGAAGGAAGAGAAGAAGAGACTGAAACAGGATGTAAGAATTACGATTTTTCTCCTTGTTATAAGTACTTGTGTTTTTATTATTTACATTATTTTTGAACTTTTTTCAGGCTCGAGAAAGGTACAAAAAGTTACTCTATAAAAGGCCGCAGATAGACATAGACGAATTTGTAAACAAAGATGAATTTGAAACGGAAACTCACAAGGTCAGTATTTTGGAGCTTGACGTTTCTAAATTTGGTGAAAATCACATCGGTCCGAACACCGTCAGGTACGAAGAAGAGGAATCTGGAAACGAGGAAAAGTCAGACAACCAGACTGACAGTGACAACGAAAGTGAAATATCAGGATTCGAAGCCCAACCAAAAAAGAAGAAGCCGAAAAAAGAACAAGTCCCTGAGAGTGAAGTGAATTCTGCCCTCGGCTCCAAGAAAGAAGTAAAAAAATCATTGAAAGCCGCCGCGCTGAAAGAACTGCACAAAAGCAAGGCGTTCAAGAAGAAGAAACTTTTGGAGAAACACAAAAACAAACGTCAGTCGAAGGTTGAGAAAATTCGCAAGAGCAGGATGGAGAAAAAGAAAGGGAAAAAAGCCAAGGGAAAGAAATAGTAATCGTGGTTGTAGATATCTGTACATATTTTCTCTGAATATTTTTGAGATGAAAAATAAAATCACATTTTGGATAAAAAAAGACTTTTAATTCATATTTAACTCTATTCATAATTAACTTTTACATCGTTTCAGATTGATATTTAGTTTCAATTTTATCTTGGATGGTTCGCAGTATAACACAGTTTACACATTTTCTTCTACACAAGTGCATCTCACGTGGTTCACCGCATGGACGATCTCATGATGTCTGTCGCGTGACCGGTCGATCAGATGTTTCACCGTAAACACCAGACTGATGTTTTTTACTTCTAGTGGGGCACAAACTTGGTTCGCTTTTGGACAACAGCCAGCCTCTGCACATCTCGATAACACAGTCGAGGGAGGATAAAACGCCTCGTCCGGACTTGGACCGAGTTCTAACAATTCCTTGACAGGAACTGCACGTAACTGCGGTTCAGAGCACGGAAATTTGTGCACTCTTTCTACGTGAATTAAATAACTGCTGTCCCTGAATGAAAAAAATTAATTACCATCACTTGATCAAAAATCAAAATTCATTTTTTAAATTTCAACTTGTTTAGTATTTACTTTTAATTTTGTTCTGTGACATGTTCATCTCACCTGTGCATTTTGCAGAGAACAATTTTCATGAGAAAAACAACGATGAAACTTTTTGCAATCATTTTTCGTGGATAATTAGTGGAGAGTGTCAGTGTAACAAATGGTACATTTCGTACTGTCGAAAAGATTAAGCGACTTTGGAGTCCTTGTCGAGTGTATTGCGCCTGAGAACTGTCATCATTGCAGCCTCCCCTCTTTTTCGTCTTCGGTTCCTGACTCCTCTTCCTGTCTCTTCTTTGCGCTCTCGTATCTTCGTTTTTCCAATTCGCGTTTGATCACCATCTCTGTCTTCCTTCTTGGTACACTGAAATTGCGGTCGAACAAATGCTTCCAGGAAAATTATTACAATAACTATAATTGCCGGTTCGTTTAGTCCACCTTTGTCTCCTCAAATTCTGCCTGATTTCAAGAAGGAAAAATGAAAGGAAAAATCCAAAGAATCCAATCAGTTTAATTAGTATTTATTATAATTTCTGTTGAGGAGGATAAAAATGATGGGCGCAAAGTCAACACGGAATAATTTATTCATATCGGCATATATTGAGTTCGTATTAGATCACCATTCAGATACAATCTCTGGAATATAAAAAAGGGACGAAATGAGTGAAGAAAAATGTTGAGTGTTTTAGATGTAAAACGAGAAAATGGCCTCAGTTTCAAAAGCTAAAGAGGACGTGTGAAACCGAACAGGCGTTATTTGAGTGAACGAAAATCAAAGTTGAACGACATTTTGGCATAGCGAGATTGTAACGGTTCGATACGCTTCTTCGGTTTTTGTTCTAAAACCAACCCGTAATCGAATCTGAGATTTATTGTCACGCTTAAGGCACGCAGTCATAGAATACAGTTTCAAATAAGGAACTGACTAAACGCTCCCGAATCAGTTCTTGTTATAATATTGCATTCAGAAATATTGCAATGTAAAACTTCAAAACCTAGTTAACTTCTAGGACAGAGATAAAAAATTATGCTGGATATAACACAACTAGGACCGTTTTGATAGTCAACGTTGGTTGTTTTGACTAAATTATACGTTGCTTAGCACCGGAAATCGGTATATAATACAAGAAATCGAATAATAAATATTTACATCGTTTGATAGGACGTTGCAATAAATAAATTTTCACACACAATGTTTCAAATCATCAAAATATTCAGAACAAGATTGCTAAACAACAGTCGGTACTCGCAGAGACGCTTTAATACTTAATTTGATTTGTACTCTTACGTGATACGCAAAGAACTTATTTGTTTACTCATCACAATCGACGACAATCGGAGTGTTAAAACAATTCAATTGAAATTTGTTAACAAAAATTATTGTCAGTTGATGTATGTGATCAGCGAGATTAAAGAACCTTGCACCTCCCTTTTTCATCGAGTTCGATGACAGAAGACCGGCTTTTGAGATTACACAAAGAAAAATGAAAAAACTTAACTATGGACTAGCATTCGGAGTATTCAAGAGTTCGAGAACCTAACTGTACATAATGAGCAAATCGTTTATTGCGCTTCAGACTACATGCTAAATAAAATTTATCAAATTAATACTAAAAAACGAAGACAACATTCACAAGTTCACTCATCCTGACGCAATTGCTTCGATTACGGGTTACGAATGGTTTCCTGGCGAGGAAATCCATCCCGGATTGACTTGTAAGGGAAATTGTCAGCGGAATAAAATACAGACACAAGCAACGGCTACAACTACGAAGAACTGGCCTCGCAGAGGACACTTTGAACACGTAGAATTTGTAGAACCAACAACGAACTTGGCAAAGTCCTCGAGGTCAGCAAACAAGCTGTTTCTAAACAAGGTTTTTGGTAACATTGACTTTGAACATTGACTTCTAGTTTCCTTTCTTTTTTTTGTTCGATTAAGTTAGCGGCGGCTGGTCCCCGGGCGAGTTCTCTGGGACTTTCACTTCGACGTCATTCTTCTTCTCTTCCTCCTTGCGATCAAGGGCGCATTGCTTCAGATAATCAACGACAGCTTCGTGACCGCAAGTCTGAGCGATCTCTATTGGACGATTTCCCCACCTAAAAAAATTAATATTAATTCATATTATATATTGTATATTATATCGTTTTATAGTTGAAAAATTGAACAATTATCTGTACCTATCTTGAGGGTCATGAGGTACCCCACACTGTTCAATGAGAAACTGCACGCAATCCAAGTGACCTCCACTTGCAGCCATGTGCAGAGCTGTCCGACCTTTGTAATCTGCTAGAGCCATGTTCATACCACTGTTCCTTCGCCTGTCAGAAAAAATTGTCAAACTTAAAACTTAGTCACTCCAGTAACTAACTCAATTAGATAAATTTTGAATTTAAAACATCACCTTTTGATATCATTCACATCGCCTGTTAGAGAACTGAACAGCAATTTTACAATCGAGACATCCTTGGTTTCATATTTATGAGTTCGGGGATCTTTTTTATTAGTTGCGTGTTTTAAATTATCATATCTGAAAAAAACGATTTTTAATTAATTATCCTGTCACTTTGTAAATTTAATTTATTTCTACAGTTTTTAATTTTATTTAATTCATTTATTTGTACCTATGAAAATTGAATTCACTGACAAGTTCCTGGCAGAACTGAACGCCCCTGCAGGAGTTCCCCAGGGAGTCCAGAGGAGGCGACCAGGTGCACACACCCATGACATTGGGGATGACAACAAGGAGACACCCAGAAACTCCAGACTTGGCTGGGATTCCCACTTTGAAAGCAAACTGACCGCTGTAATCGTACATCCCACAGCTGTGCATCAGACTCAGCACATCCCTCACGCTCTCGGGTTTCAAGACCTTCTCCTCGGTCAGGGGACAGATCCCTCCGTTCGCCAGGGTTGCTGCCATCACCGCCATCGTCTCGCAGTTAGCCTCCATGGAGCAGCACTGGAAGTAAAAGTCCATGACCTCTCTCAGGTTCGTTTTTTCGGGATAACACTTGTGTTCGCGCATGAAAAATCCCAGGGCGTAATTCCTGTCCGCGGCTTCTCTTTCCGACAGGAATACCGCGTTGTTGAAGCCCAAATTCTCACTGCCTGCTAGTCTTTTAAAATACGTCATTGTGAAATCGAACTTTTCCGCCAACGTCATTTCAGGTTTGATTAAAGTTTTTAGCAGCGAGCATATCAGGATTGCTCCGGCGTTGATCATTGGATTGTGCGGCTTTTCTGTAATCGAAAAATTTGACTTAAAAATAAAAATATAATTGTTTTAATAAATAAAATTGCTTTTTAAAAAATGTTTATTTAAGATTGAAGAATTGAGCAAATTTAGATTCAATGGACATACTGTTGTAATCCAACACAAGTTCGTTGAAATTTCGTCCGGACGGTTCATGGCCGACGTATTGATGCACGGTGTTCTGGCCAAGTTCTTCCAACGCGATGGCATAAGTTAGAGGCTTGCTGCAGCTCTGCAGAGTGAAAGGAATGGAAGTGTCCCCGATGCTGAATTGTTGGCCGTCGATACTGCACACCGAGACACCCCAGTAATCCGGACTCATCCGCGCCAGCTGCGGGATGTAAGCGGCAACCTTGCCCTCGGTATTGGACTTGCACTTCCAATAAAAGTCTTCGATATGTTTAGTGAAATCTGGCCAGTCGGGAATAACGAACTGACTTTTGAACGATCGGGCTATCAGGTCTATGTTTGGCGATATTACTCTGCAAATACAATTAATTTATTATCGAAACTTTCTTCAATTTTTATAGATTAATTTGTTTATTTTTTTAATAATTGTTAATACTTTTTGAATTGTTCTTTGGTGAGTTTTTGTGTCTCCGGAGATATACCTTCATGACCGCCATTTTTGTAATGCTCCTGCTTTAATTTGTCTGACATCTCTTGTAATCTTGGATCATTTTTCTTCACTCCAGAGACTCTCAAGTCCTGGAAAAATAGAAATTTTTTTTATTTATTTGTATCCAAACTTAATGTTTTTAATGATTTAAAGTCGAAAAAGCAAATTATGGTTGAAAAAGAAAATTGTATTTACGGCAAGAAATTTTCCAATTGGTAGTAGTCCATTATCCTTGTTCTTATAGGTGTCAAAAAGGTGATCGATGTACGCATCTGTGGCTTCGTCTGGGTCCTTTGTGCTGCAAAATAGTAACCAATTTATTTGAATCAAGTCAAATCATGTATTTGGATTCAAATGAATTAAATTAAAACGCGAACATAAGCTTAAATTAATCATCTATTCTATTGTGAGCAAAAAATCAAACGTTAACGCATTTCGGAACATGAATTAACGTAAATAAAGTATTCGGAAATGAAACGTTTGAAAAATAAATAATCAATCAAAAATGGGAAGATTGCCTAAGTGCAATTTTTACAGACGGTTTTATTTTTAGCCGCTGCTCATTTTAAAACAATATCAAGCTGCTTTATTAGATCAATTAGTGTCTATTAATAAAAAACAATGCGGTATAATTCAAAACTGGTTCTTAACTTTTGTTCAACAAAAATTAATTGAAAAGATAAGCTGATTAAAAATCAATAGTTATTAATTTAAATGAAATTAAAGAAATCTGAAAAGCAATCATGTGATCTTGCAGACAATGAAAACTTCTGAAGAGTCTCATTCAATCTTCTGTAGAGCTTCCTACTCACACAGTATCATTGATGTCATGAATACTGCTGTAATTTCTGTAAATCCAAAATTATTCATTATGCAACATTTTAATATCCTTTATATAATATTTGATTTGCTTTATGGTATTAATTTCATTATCATTTTTATAATAAGTATAATCTGATTTCATTTCAATCTCTCAATACATTTTTTATACTTCTATTCATAATTTTTTGTCGTTCTATGGTTTTATAATTTTTTTAAATTTTGTTTTTCGTTTTGAAAAATAATAAGAAAGTCACCTGTTGGGTATCAATTGGACGGCCTGTCTGGTGATACTTTCATATTCAAGTCCTATGAGTTTATGGATCCATTCGGCATGAGTTGACGGTTCACCTCTCCATAACTGTCAAATACAAAAATAAAAATCATTTCTGACAGACTGCCAGTTTAAATCTAAAATTATAAACACTTTTTCTATTAAAAAAACAACAAAAACCATTCAACCTTCAAATTGCTCCAAAAAATTAACAACTAAAAGAATCAACAAAAAATAAATGAACCTCATCGCTAGAAACAAATCTGGCATGTCACTCCGTGATACAATAATCGTCGAGTATTGATTTTCTCAGCGTCAGATAGATTTATCAAAACTCAAAAATTTTTAGTGAAAAAAACAAAAGTCTAATCAGACAGTAGTACGAAAATACGTCTCGCAATCTTTGATTATGATTACTCACCTTGCGACAGTTGTGGAACTTCCTGACGGCGACCTGCCTCGGCTTTAAAAACCGTACGCCGCAGATCAGCATCGATTTGTACATGATGCTCTGATTTCTTTTGCACTTGGCGCACTCGGTTCGAAGCTCGTCTCCAGTCCAAGTATCACATAGTCGAGCGCCGCTTCGCCAGGTCGGTGCGCTCGCGGCAACGCTCGGCCGTGCAATGTGCTCCGAATCCGAATCAGAACATGCGCTGTCACGCGGCCTCTAAAATTATCAATCTCGCGCCTTGCGAACGATTATTCGAACGGAATTTTCAATTTGGATTTTCCTCGTTTCAATCAATGTTTCATTCACTCTAATCTGATGTGGGGTTTGTAAACAGAGCATTGGTTCTGGATTTTGCTCCGAGCTTTGTTGTTGATGTTTCGAATTAATTCTAAGAGGGGAGAAAATTGTATTAGAACGAAATATGAATTTGAACATGAACTTGTGTAACTTTGGTTTTCAAACGTGGAACCTAAGGAACAATACAGCAGGACGAATTTTGTACATAAATATTTTTATTTTCATGCAACCTTTCATACAAATCAATTCTTATACTATTGCTGAACATCATTTTTTTGTATAATCTATCAGACGCATAATGGTAAAACAATTAGTCAATCAAGTAAATTTTTTGTTTTTCATTAAAAAATGAATCGCAGTCTATAAAAAAATTTTTTCTATGTAGGAATGTTTTATTTTCTACTGCGTCATTAAAATCCGTAGTATTTAGCCCGCATTCGTCGACCTCGGGTTCCTCTTCCTCTGGGACCCTCGTTAGGATTGCCTCGTGTTCCTCGTACGGACATCGTACCTACAAAAAAGTAATAAATTTTATTTTCAGTTTACAAAATTAAAATTTCAAACACCGTTTAAAATTTGACTTTTCAATTCTTTTGACATATAAATTACCTCTCGACGAAGACTGAGTTTCTCCCCAAACAATAGGCGTGGGTCTGGCGCCCCGAGCGCCTCTGAGTGGCGACCTAGCAGCGTTTCTAGTCGTGACGCCTCGTACATCAATTGGAGAAGGCGCAGCTGCGGAAGACATTGCCATTGCTAAAGTTCTCTGTCGGGTGTTGCTTGAGGGCGATGCTTCGGCCTCACGATTTTCCTCCTTGTTTTCGTCTTCTGTGACTTCACTCTCTGGATCCTCGGTAGTTTCACCCCCAGTGTCTACATTGTCTTCGTCAGTTGCGCCGGAACCTGTAGCCTGTCCTTGTTCCTCGGACTTGTTCTCACTCTCTGTCGAGACACCTGTTTGACAAAAAAAAAGGTGAGAAACCAATTCTTCTATCAGCTGCATAAAAAAATAAATCAAACCATGCATAACAAAAGCATGCAGATGAAGAATGTAAAATAGCATGCAAATAATATCGTAAATGATAAATAATACTTTGCTATAACTTAGAAATGCCAACTCCCTTCCTATTGCAGATGATCGAATTTGATTCACAGATTTTTATTTCTCAGTCACTTGAAAGTTTGTAATCACAAAATTAGGATTCCAAACACCAAACAACACAAAGAAACATAAATAAAGAAGCATCCGAATGAATGAAAAGAAGCAAAGGTAATGTTTTATTTTATAATCAAAAAAATACAAACAGTGTGGCATAAACTTGTGAAATACAAAAATAAAGCATGACAAATGAAACATTTTAATTGAGATTCAACTCAAATTTCGGTTAAAATACAGAAAAAACCGATTCATCGCCTCCTAATAAGAAAAAATCTTTTACCCTCAGTATTAGATGGGTTTTCTGAGCTCATGTCTTCACTTGCAGTTTCTGGTGCTTCAGCTGCAACATTAACGTTTGGCACAGAACTTTCTCCAGTTCTGTCGTCCGCAGTCCCGGCAGCTTCCGTACTGACACTCTGCATGGAAATGCTTTGGAAAGTGTCAGCATGGAAATTGTTGTCTGCCTGGCTAGCTGTACTTGTCTACAAAAAATAAAACCAGGAAAATTAAATCAATCAATAAAAAAGAACAATTAATTCATTATTTAAATGATGAAATATTTACCAAAGGTGGCAATTCAGCAGCAGGTGAAACTTGAAGTGGTGTAGTGGGCACACTACGACCAGTACCACCATCTTCGAGTTGTGTGAGGTCCATGCGCGTATCGTCCATGCCTTCAGGGACACCTTGGGCACCTGGCGTCGATGAGACAAACATCGTACGAGTAGCTGTTCCCGTGGGTGTCATCATGGACGGAGTGGAAGAAGCAGTCGCCGGGGTCGTAGGTTCACCGAAAGTAAATCTACCCTGTGGCACCTGTGGCGAACTTACAGCTTCCCCAAAACCGTCCCGTCGGGGTACGAACAGAGTAGGAGTGCTGGGTACTATGCAGTCATCACCGCCGTCTTCATAACCTTGTGGCTGTAAAGTTTAAAATTATAATCTCATCTCTGACGAACACTTAAAATAAAATTATATCAAGAAAATTATTAAATTAATCATAAAATTAAACAAAACTTTAGTAAGCTAACCAGCATAAGGGTTTGTTGGCGAGGCATGGGAGCGATTCCCCTGGACGATCTGGTGAAAGAGCTGGGTGGTTCCCCGGAGGTACCAGCGCTGCTGATCTCAGACTGCTGTTGCTGATTGGAGCCTTGTCTTGGCACTTCGCCCATCGCAGAATCGTCGACAAGCTCGACCAACTCAACTTCGTTGTTGTCACCTTCGATCTCAACTTCAACGTACTGGAGTTCTTCTTCCTCTTCCATCTCTTCGTAAGGGTCGTTGTCGAACTCCTCCTCTTGAGCATGTTGGTTTCCACCTGCGCCCTCGTCGCAATCGACTACGACCACACAACCGTCTTCACCTTCTTCATCTTGGTCTCGCTGACTAGACGTTGGGACCTGTACCGAATAGAAACTCTAATCAATGTTGGATTAATATCTCAACTAAAAATAAACAGATCTCAACCAAATAAAATGAAACAAAATAAAATCAGACTCAAAATAGTAACCAACAAACAACTAGTATTACAACTGTTAAAATAAAGTTTTTGTTTTTTCATTAAAAAAAGTTGCTCACTTGATATTCAACTTCAGACACACTGCCTGACATCTCCTGTTGCCTGGCTCGTTTTGTTTTTGGACTTGACATCTGGTCCTGTCGCATTTCCGCGACGTCTTCGTTACGCGTTCTTTTCTGACTCGTCGAAGTCTGTGAAGTGCTCACAGATTGAGTCGAGCTGCTGGCGACTGTCTGTTGCTGGTCGCTGACGGTTGTCTGTTGCTGCTGCTCCACCCGTGGACTCACAAGAGCGACAGTCTGCTGAGGTTGCTGCTGCTGTTGCTGACTCGGTTGTTGTTGAGTCTGCTGAGTTTGCTGGCACTGCTGCGGCTGGCAGGCCTGCTGCTGCACTGTCTCGTTTGATTCCATCTCTTCGCGCTGAGTTGATTCTGCCGATTCGCTGAGCTGTGGCTGGACCATCATCTGACGCAAATTACCACCGACTGTCTGAGAAGAACTGCTAGTACTTGCCGGCTAAAATAAAATTTAAAAAACATCATAATATATTCTTCTATTGATTTTCTGAATTTTGAATTGCGATTAATTTGAATTGTGATTATTAAATTCACCTGATAATCGGTATGTGAACTCGTTGGCGAACTTGTCTCAGTGGTGTGAACAGTTTGCTGTTGTTGCTGCTGAGGAGCTACATGAACGGGAACTGGAGCGGTGGTCGGAAGCACAGCAGCGGTGCGAGACTGAACAACCACGCTCATCGGTCTGATGGAAGCCAAAGGCGTCTCAGTGCGCGCTGACATAGGTTTGATGTTAGCAGTTGGCGGTTCGGTTGTGGCACTGACACCACTGACACCCTGCAACTGGCGCTGTAACAAGGACACTCTCTGTGCAAGTGCCTCCTTTTCTGCCGCAATCTCTGCCTTCTCGTGCTCCAACCTCGCGATTCTTCCCTCCATCTGCGACTTCAACGCCACGAGTCTCGCCTCAGTCTCGGCCAGAGTCGAGGACTCACCGTTGTTCGAATCAACTTTAGCCTTCAGTTCGGCTATTTCTTTCTCATAGTTGTTTTTCACTTCATTCAAGGCTGCTATCTTTTGTCTGGCACCTCTGAGCACCTGAAAAAACCAATGAATCAATAAAACAAATCTTAATAAAAAAATCTCTGATTAGACAATTCGATTTCAATTTTTCCAAGTTACCTGTTTCGATTTCTCTTCCTTTTCAAGACTGTTTTTATTAATGACGTCGATCTCTTTCTTCAGGTTGTCATTTTCTGACTGGATCACTGCAATGGACCTGTTCGATTCAACCAGTTTGTTCGTCAGGTCGAGATTGGCGTTGCGCATCTCAGAACGTCCGGCCTCCTTCAGTTCGTTCTCCTTTTCTTGTGTCAGAATGCCACCCTCTCCAGAAGAAGTCGATGCTTTGAGTTCCTCGAACTTGGCCTTCTCCTCCTCCGAGGTCTTGACCAGTTCTTCGTACTGCGTCTTGTACTTTTTCGCGATCTTCTTGATCTGCAGCTCCTTGCTCCTGGCGTCGGTGAGGATGGCCTCGTTGTCCTCGAGCTTTTTCTTGTGTTCGGCAAGTTCTTTGCCTTTGGCGCTCGCATCGTTCAGAGCCTCTGTCAGCTCGTGGTTTAGTTTCTTCGACTCTTCAGTCAAGCTTGAGATCTGGTCCGCCTGGGTCTGCAACTGCTTCTGCAGCTGCACCAGTTGTTCCTCCAACTTGGTTTTCTCAGCCCTGATGGCATTAAGCTCATCAGTCTGTTTAACGTGGGATTCACGTTCAGTTGTGAGCAACTTGCTGAGATTCTCGCGCTCGGTCTGGAGTCTGCGCCAGTCTTCGGGACTCGCCTTGTTGGCACGCTCAATCAGGGTGTTAGCCCGTTGGCGCCACCGGGTAGCCTCGGCCTTCAGACTGTTATTCTCCTGCGTCAGCAGTTCCACCTTCGATTCCAAACTTGTAGCCTTCTCGCGCAGCGGGCCCATCTCGGTCGATAGGGCTCGTGCTTTTTCCGTCAGTTCCTTTACCTTCTGAGCCAACATATCACGCTCCTCGCGCAATGTTCTGTTCGAATCTGTGATCGCGTTTAGAGTTTCCACCTTGCGCATCAGCTCTTTGTGCTTCGACATGGCCACCACGTCAATCTCCATCTCCTGTCTCTTGGAGTTCAGTTGACTCTCGGTTTCCTTCAATCGGCGCTCGGTTATTTCAATCTGAGTCTTGAGACGAAGATTCTCAGCCTTCAGAATGTCGAACTTGGTCACCGCAAGGTCTTTCTCGCGACGGAGAAGTTTCAAAACCTGCATCAGCTGCTCGGCAGAATTCGAATCGCTGTCAGAGAAGCTGCGGTTCATCACCTCCATGCTGTTGTCGGGCGACTCTTGAGCGCCCGATCGGCCATGCTGGCTGTGCGCCACCGCAAGCTTGTCGCTAAGATCCTGAATCTGGTCGTGGAGCAGGGAATTTTGTTTGTTCAGGTCCTCGAGTCGCTGTTTCGTTTCCTCGAGTTCCTTTCGGTAGTGTGCATCACGATTGTCGAGCATGGATTTCTCCATCTCCAAAGCTGCAACTGCTGAGTCACGTTCCTGAGTAAGCACTTCGATTTGTCTGGTAACTGTTCTGCTTTCTTCTTTAAGTTTAGACAAAGTCTAAAAACAATTTTTGTTCCATTAGTAAATTCTTTTTTACACATGTTAATAAAATTAAGCTTTTAAAGACGATATCTACCTGAATATCAGCAGAGTGCATCATCATCTCCTTAGCATATTTATCTTCAGCTTCTGCCAAAGCTTCAGACGAAGTCTTGAGGTCAGTCTTCAAAATTTCAATCTCACTCTTGAGCTCTTCAAGTTCTTCCACCTTCCTCTCAGCCTGAGACAATCTTTCCCTAAGCTCCGAGCCGGACTCCTGGTGTCCACTGTACGCTCTAGCAACTTCTGCTTCAAGATCTTTCACTTTCTTTTGCAAAGCGGCCACCTGGGCTTGAGATTGTTGCAGAGCTGTCTCTTGTTCTTCTTTGGTCTTGTTATATTGACTGGTGAGATCGCGCATCATCGCTTCGGCTCCCTCGGCAATGTCACAGTACTGTTGGCTTTGGTGCTGAGTTGACTTTAGCTGGTTCGAAAGCGTTCTAATCTCAGCTTGATGGTTCGCCAACTCAGTTTCTAATTCTTTTATACGTTTCGCTGTGTTCTCTTCGCCTGAAAATAAAAGCAAAATATATTTAAAACAGTTCGAATTCTCCATTATTGATTTTTTTACAATTTTAATGAGGTAAGCAATTTTATGATAGTCTCTTACCTGAAACAGGTCTTGTGATGAGGTTAGTCTGTGCTTCCTTCAGTTTAGCAGTCAGTTCGTCGATTCGCCTTGAGTGATGAGCTTCTGATCCTCTCATCGTCTCCAATTCAGCTCTCGCTTGATCGGCAATCTTCTTTTCTTCCAGGAGTCGGTCCTGAGCAGCATTGGTCTGCTTTTCCAGCTTAACAGTGATCTCACGGAATCTGTCCTGTTCCTCTTGCAATCTGCGACGAAGAGCAGCGCACTCACGATTTGCATCATCAAGTCGTTGCTCGGTTCGCAGGATGTTCTCTGACTGGGCTCTTTCAAGACTCGCCTTGATGGACTCAACGTCGGCCTTCAACAACGCCTGAGTCTGTCTTTCTCGCTTAAGAACTTCTATTTCTTGGTTCAATCGAGTCTCAGACGCTTGAAGAAGTTGGTAATCCTGTTTGAGATTTTCCAACTGTACTTCCGCTCTGCTTGCTTGCGATTTTGAGTTCATCAAGTCCGAGTGCAAGATCGTCAAGCTGTGCTCATGTTTACCTAAAATTGAAAATCGTAATTGCAAAAACAACCTCAGCAAATAATTTAAAATAAATATTAGGATTGAAAGGAACGTACCAATTGTCGCGCTATAATTGCTGCACTTTTCTTCCAAAGTTTTGATCTGCGCCTTGTACGACGCGACATTGGTTTGCAACAGGTGGAACCGTTCCTTGGAAGTGTCAAGCTGAGCCTTAAGTTTGCAGCACTTGATCGAGCTGTTCTCAGCATCTTTTCTCAACCTGTCCATATCCTCGTTCAACATTTTTGTATGCGCTTCCTTCTCCTTTTTGTTGGATTCAAATTCCTCACTTAGTTGCTTCAGTCTAGCCTCTGAGTCTGCAAGTTTCTTCTCCAGATCTTTGACACGTTTAGCCGTTTTTTCTTCGAAGCTCTTGTTATGCCCGGTAGCGTCTGCCTCGTCCTCTTCCATTTGACGGTCGCTTCGTTTTTCTACCATACTCTTGTACATATCACGCTGTTTGATAATCTGTTCCATCATCTTCCCGATACGTTCCTGATCCGCTTCCATTTGTGCGATTTGCTCAGTGTACCTAAAGGAATTGAACGTTATAATTATAAGTATCAATTGTTGTCGTTTTAATTGGCATCTTTTATTCCCATGGCAAAACATTTTACCCCTGAATTTTTTCTTTCAAAGCACTGGTGTTGAATTCTTCTGACATCCTCTCGACTTCTTCTTTTTTGGCAGATAACGATCGCACCACTGCCAAGAGCTGTTGGTTCTTGTCTTGCAGTTCTTCAATATCTCTGAATGTGACGAGATGACGACTGATAACTTTGGAAGACGACAATTCGTCACTGTCTATTGTCATTGAATTGTCGCTTTCAGGAATCATGCAACCAGTTCGAAGCTCTTGGACCTCTCGTAGCAGGAAACAAACCTATAAACATGAACAAAATCAATTTAGTCAGAAAATTAGAAAGATAAAAAATCTAAAATGGGAAACACTTCATTTAATGAATGAAAAAAAAATCGAAGACTAACTTGTCTGGCCAGGTCACTCATCTCGGTCTTCAATTTTGCTGTATGTTTAGCATGGAAATCAGCTTTCCTCTTGGACTCATCCGCGTTTTCTTGCAACCTATTGTTCTCAACAACCAGCTCGTCCAGCTGTGTCGTTAGGGTCTTGATGTTATCCATCGCAGTTGCGTACTCTTGCAACTTCTGTTGTACCAAGGGTGCGTTTACTTCCATCTCGTGCATGATCTTGCTCATCTGACTTTTTAGACTCTCGTTCTCAGCTTTGGTCATTTCCAGCTCGTTTGTACACTCGACCAGCTGGGTGTAAATTTGAGTCAGACTCAGACCCTTTTTCATGATACGATTTGTGATTGCTGCAGTTGGTGCCAGCTGTTCGATCGCCTGGTCCACTTTTTCTATAAACAGAAATTATTAGTTCTTTAAATTCTAAATCTATTTTCAATTTTATAGATCAGTATAGGATTAGACATTATTAAAAAAAAATAAAACGAGCTAGTTCTTTACCTTGCTTGAGATTTTGCAACAGTTCGTTTGCATTGCTCAATTCCTGCTCAAGTTCCTTAATCTTAGAGTTCCTCTCTTCGATCTCTTGTCGCAAGGTCTCAGTTTCATCGCAGTATTTGGTCTCGAGAATTCCATACTCGTCGGTGGCTTTATGCACGAGGTCTTGCAGTTCCTTGATGGCGCTCGTGAGCTCTTCCTCCTTCTTGTTCGCTTCATCAGCCAGATCTTTGTACAAATCCGCCAGCTTTGTCTGAGCAGCGACCTCCTCGCGATAGGACGCGTGCATTGCTATCTCCTGGTTCCTCTGATCGTCCACCTTTTGGGCCAGCTCGTCGCAACGTTGTTGCAGCGCTGCCTGGGCGTCCTTGTACTGATTAATGCTTTCTTTATTGATCCGCAACTCTTCCTCAACTTGTGCCAGACGAGTTTCTTTCATCAGATAGCGCGTTGCTGTCTCCGACCGAATTGTTTGCAACTCGTTGCTCAGCTTAGCAATCTGCTCCTTCAGGTTGGCATTCTGCTGGTTCATCAAATCTTTCTCTTGTTCCAACCGTTTTTCCCTAAAGAAACAAATTACATATTCATTAAATCTCAAAATCCAATGATGACGGCAAATGTTTTAATGAAATTGGCTCTTGTGGATGGAATTATTAATTTTAATTACAAGTTTGCAAAACAGCAATACTAACTTGAAATCCAAAGTTATCTCCCGACTTTTAACTTCTTCTACACTCTGAAGAGCTGTGCATTTGGCTGTAATTGCGGCTTGCAATTGATTACTCAGAGAGGTAATTTCCGTGCGAGATCTTTCAAGCTCGGCGTTCCTGCGCTCAACTTGAGATTGAAGCGTGTCACGCTCATCAGAGAACAAGTCACGTTGACGCCTAAGCTCGGTGTTATCTTTTTCCAGCCTGGAATTAAACGTTACATTGTAATTCAAGTCTTTACGTTCATTATGATTTTAAAACTCAATTTAACATTCTAGATTATACAAAGTTAAATTAAATATCACATTTATACATTGTTTAACAACAAAATCAAACTAATGTAATATCTAGAAACGAAACAATACCTGAGAACACTGTTCTGTAATTGAGTAATTTCATGTTTGGCCTCTTCATATCTAGTCTGTAGGTCTGCACTGAAATTCTCAACCAAGTTGAGTTTCTGTTTGCATTCTTCGTATTCTGCGCTGATCTCCTTCAACTTCTTGTCCAATGTGGAATATTTTTGATCTGAAAATGAAAAGGCCCGACCTTGTTTTAATATACACAAAAAGATAAATAAATGAAAATGTAAACAAATGAAAATGATTTGGTCCAATCAAATCAAAAGGTAGGAAATCAGTTCAACTGGATGTTTACATTGGCATCGGTATTCTAACCTATACGTTGAAAAACGAATATACAAAAAGCTCAATTATCTCAAAACCTCAAAGGTAAAAAATTCTGAAAAAAATCAAGTTATTATTTCAGTCGGACAAACGTTCATTCTGACTTTCCGGTAAATCTTAAAACCCCGAGTTAAATAATTTTTCTATCTTAAAAATAACACCGTCTCTTTGAGTGAAAACAAATTATAAGAAAAACAATGCTCTGTAAGAAAAAGAAAAATGGTTTACCATAGTTGTTGCGATGCGTTTCAAACAGAGCTTTGGCGGTGATAAACTCGTTAAACCTCTCGGTGCAAGCGTCTTTAAGTTTCTTGCACACATCGTCAGGAATCCGTCCAATTTCTTCAGCGCTGAGAATCTCATTCAGCACATTGTGCTCGTCGGTTGCCTCAACCTCCATTGTACCAATAACCGCGTGGACGCTTATTTCGACCTGAGTATCACTTTCTGTTCAACATCAACACTTGCCTATCCACATTCAAACCGGTCACTGGGGTGTACTTGTTCAAAACCAAGGGTTCCTAGCCCCATTCATCAACTATTGTCTCTGGTCTCTCTGACCGGCGTCTTTCACTTTTCACCGAGGACGAAGTGGCTTGAACGAGTGATTATCCAACAATGGCGTTATTTGTGTGGCGCACCAAGATGCGTGGACCATGGTTCACGCATGCGCATTGAGAAAGAAGCGCGAAAGTTTGGAATGGAGGTTATACATTTTTAGGTTAGGTTTTGATCAGTGTTTTGATTAGTTTTGATTTTGATATGCTCGGTAATCAATTTATCAATTAAAAAGAAAACTTGAAATTAATTTGGTTTTGATGACAATTTGTAGGTGGAATCTTTATTTCTTATATAGAGATAATTAAATCTGGGAATTGAATTCGTTATTGATTGTTGGATAACCTCTGCGCATGGGAACAAAGCATAACCTTCGGTATGACAGTGTGGACAGTGTTGGTTTATGGCGGTAATATGAAGTCTTGTCTTCTTTCAATCATACCGACAAGATAGAGGTAAACAAATCTTTCAAAATCGTTCTTTATTTTTCTCTCCGTTTGTTTTTACAATTTACAATCATTCTACAACTCATAATAAAAGTACACTTTTTCTTGAATTTCTCCTTTCAAATCCACATTTTGTACACGTACCAAAAAATAAATACACGCAACAATACAAAATTACAATTAACTTTATTATATTTCATTACATTTTCATGATGAAACCTTTATTACAAAGTTCACTAATTGTCCACAATTAATTTTTCAACAGGTACCCAAAACTTTCCTATAAACAAGATCTGAAAACTCAATCAACAAGTTTACAAAGGTTCTCAATTTATTTGACGTTGGAAAAAGAGATAGCAGACCGTACCGATTATACATTTCCAAGTTGGACTAACTCATTTTAAAACTCATTGGCAGAGTGTGTTCGTAAACACTGGTCCGGTGGGCTAAGCGCCGGCGGTGCGTCGGGTGGAGTCGGTTGGCGTTGGGGCTCGGCTTGTCGTACCTTCTCTTTCGCTCCCACGCAGAACAGGGGCTTCGAGGCTGACGTCAGAGGGCAATATGGCCGTCACAGTCGGAAATGGACTAAGGCAGGGACTGGGCGGTGAGAAGTGCTCGTAGGTGTGTCAGTTCGGCGAGCTCGCGTTGGCGCGGCCATGTCATTCGCGCGACGAGCGACGCGCCCGCGACTGTGAGACCGACGCGAGAACCGCGACCGCGAGCGCTCAAGGCTTGGGCGACGCCGCCACCCGGAGTGCCAGAGCCTCGTCGTCCCCTGGGCACGAGCGTGGTGCGCGCGTGCGTCTCAGTGTCCCGGGAGGGCCATCAATGTCCTCGGCCCTCTGAACGGCCGGGCCGATGCCGGTGTTGCTCCAGCAGGACGATGCAGCCTCTTCACGGTGCGTTCTCCGTCTCACACACACACACACACACACATACACGCATCCTCTTAATCTCTTTTTCTCTCATCGAATTTTCGATGCTCCAAAATTGTCAAACTCGGGACAATCACGTGCGAGCTTGAAATCGCATCTCATCCTGCAGTCAACCGCCGTTCGATCAGATGCACTCCCCTGACAAACGGATCGATCCTCTTCCTGCGGAAGATTGACGTCCTGTCCCAAGATCCGTTTGCCATTAGGGCAACACGCAAAAGAATTCGGAAACAGGACCTCGACAGTCGCTGAGACAGGATTTGTCATAGTCGGTTGTGATTAGATTAGATATCGATTTTTGTGTGACAGTTTTCTCAAGGATTCGCCTTTTTGTTTTTGGAGATCAAGATCATATCCGATGCACTCAGAAGGGAGAAATTTTATTCTCGTTGATAAAAGATGTTTTATAAAATTGTGGGTTTTGTTTTCAGTATTGTTTTTTTTTTGTTCAAGGCTTCTTTTCTTTTTTTTTTTGTTTCAATCATTAGTTTGAAGGATTCAAACTTTTTCTTTGCGATCGATCGTCAGCATCCAAAACAAAAACACTTATTCCATTTGAATTAATCTTTATTCATTATCATTATCAAATTAAATCCCCTCCGTTTGGCAGGGAGACGTCCTGTGCACACGTCATAGAGCGCGCATAATTCCTCGTGTGTTCTTTTCGGCGATGCTGAGAAAGAAAGAGGATGATATGTAAATTATGCAGATCTCAACTGTATAATTTATAATGTGTATTTCGCATGAGTCATTGCGAAATGCAAGCAGGCCCAAGACTAGCGGTTATGCAAAAGCACCAACTCATGAAAATGTTTGAAAAAAAGAGGACGAAAAAAAAACATTCTGCGACAAAAAACTAAAAGGGAAACTAAAAAAAATGAGGTGGGAGCTAATCATGCAACAGGGGAAAAAAGGTAGAGGGAATAATTCAAAACAAGCGACCAAATATGTGAACGGGAGAAAGTTTGATTTGATCAAGTCTATGTAAGTGGTCAATTCGTTTTTTTTCCCCTGTTGGCAATTTTCTGAAAAGTGTCTCTTTTGGTGTAACGGTGAAAAAGGCGCTCAGAATTTTGCTCGTTTCGAAATCATGCTAATGAAGACTCTCGTTATGGTCCTGTTTGTAAAATTGAAATTCCCAACAGTCAGCATCATCGATGAATGTTTAATATCTTACGTTCGTGACTGTGTTGAAAAAAAACAATGTTTTTCTTCTTCAATTTTTTCATACATATTTTCATATGTATTTAATGTCCGTTATGATTGCGACGACTCATCTGCATGTAAAACTTTGTGTTCCAGGTATGAGGGAACTGACACGATAGTATCGGGCCAGGATGACACAGTGAGCTCCGTCTGTGCACGTTGACAAGAATAACTCCTGTGTAACTGAAACAATAATTATTTGGGGATCGCTCAACAAAATCTCGCCAAGATGTGGAATATGATGTGCGACGTGATGCCGACCATTGTCGAGGACAGTATTAGCCAGCGCAGCTCGCAGTTTTCCGGCGAGGAGGCCAACTTCGAGCAGCTGATGGTGTCCATGCTCGACGAGAGGGACAAATTGATGGACTCGTTGCGCGAGACCCAGGAGCGTCTCCAGGATTCCGAGTCCCGTCTGCAGGAACTCGAGAAGGAACGAGACGCGCTCAATCGACAGATCAACGCCAACATTCCTCAAGTAAATCCATTGTCTCAAAATCCATTTCTTTTCCTTTTCACTTTCTACAAAATAAAAAGGAAAAAATCGTTACATTGAAGGATGTCCTTGCGAATTGTTTGAGTTACAGAATATTGTTTTGATCTGGCAAGAAGATAGTTCTGGTCTGAAGTTTTTCAAAGAGATCAAAAAATTGCACCGAGGAAGGAGGAAACAACGGTTTTAAACTTGTTTTGTGATTCACAACACGAGCATTGTTGTTAGCCACGTTGAATTAAGGCTCGAGTAGTTTTTCAACCGCCAGATCAATTGGCTTGATCCATGTCGTGCTAATAGCCGTTTTTTGCTTCTCGGACAATTATTTATTAATATATATTTTCACGCGATGTAGAACCTTTTGATCTTGCTTGCAGTCAACATACGCAACTACGTATGTTGAGTGGAAACAAAACTACGAAACTCAGATTGTCTTCAAAATTAAAACTCAAGGACACTCTCTGTCCCATAGTCCGCAAACCTTTCATTCGGGTGGCTCTTTTTTAATCAATGTGTAAAAAAACCTATTGGAATTAAAAATAGCCATCGCAGGAGTTGTAGAATCAATAATTTTGAACTTTTTGCTATCCTTGCTGACCTCGATTTGAGATGAAGACACAAACATGTGTAACCCAGATACTCACAAAATACTGATCACTCGGACCGAACAATGACGCCGCTCACGCTCCAGTGTTTACGATAACTGCATTATTGATACCCAAGATCAAAGTGTGGTCGAACGAAAAAAGAAAGAAAATTAAATGGTTGATCCCACCACGCACCTCACGTGACATATAAAAAGTTTTCTACACGGCAGTGTCGAGGTGTTACATCTGCCTCACGCAGGAACTCCTGGCATTAATACGGATTACGTAATCAGATTATCATTTTGTTCGCCTGTAACAGAATCGCACGATCGCGCGATATCCGACACCGTCTTGCTGAATAGAGGAAGAAACAAGCCCCCTCTTCTAGATTTGCCGGAGCTCGTTACCCCCTGCTGCCCTTTGACCCCGAGCCAAGATTCAATTACCGAAAACGCACTCGCTCGTTTGAGAGGCAAGTGTGAATTGCTCTAACCGGCGTGCTCCATTTCCTGCGACCGAGCTCTCTGCTCAGACGAAAAAAAAAAGGTTCCACCATCTTTTACCACGGCTTTACAAGTCGCAGGTTTCGTGCACAGTTAGGTCCCTTTGGAATTTTTACTCGAATTTTTATGAGCATTTGAAATTGAACGAATAAAAATGAAATCAAAACCCGGACGCAAAGTCGAGCAGTGAAGCGTTTTGACGTTTTGTAAGGCAGGGGACAGGAGCTGGGTTTGCTATTCGCTTTGTTTGGCGATGATAAACTTATCTAATCTGCCCCGACGGGAGCACCCACGCGAATCGTCATGGTCCGCGATGCGACTCGCAGGTATACACGGTCAAGAACGGCGCGGCGATTTGACGTAATTGTCCGATAGGGTGGACCGCAATTATTGCGCACAATGGCCCGGACTGTAGGATGTGACTCATTTTGTACACAACAATGTGTCTCGCACTTCTCGTATTGATCATATTAAGGATCGTCGTGGCCCGAATGCCGGATCTTAAAGTTCCCCTACGGTCTCCGGTTTCCCCTTGGCGATTCACTTCCGATCTTTTTATTCGAGCCCGATCGCATGATTTTTCATCCGGATTAATTGACTCGCTTATCCCCCTCTCCCTTCTTCCAATTTTACGTTTTGCATTTTAATGTTATCCTTTTTAATTCGGTCTTTAATTTTTCTGAGATTTATTTTACTGATTGATTTATCGTATTCGTATTGATCTGATAAATAAAAAAGATTGTATAAAAAAAATTGTACCCTACCGTGGTTATTAATATCGGAATCAATTAAAATGCAAGGGAACTTATAAATAAAATTGAAAGTGAAATCGATCGGAGTGCAGGTATTTTCATAGACAATTTGAAGCCATGATGCAGCCTGTAAAGGTGGAAGCGCCATCGTCTCTGTTGCTGGGGTTTCTTATTAAATTAAAATTGTATTAACTGCACTTAAGCTATTTAAGGAGAGACGCCGAACAATTTCTGTTCGCAGCGAGTCTGTGCATTACGACACACTTTGATTAAACACATTTTTATGTAACCTGGTGAGAAGTACTGGAAATGGTGCTGCATCACGGAACAATCAATACTTTTGTCATACTCGATTTGTGTACACAAATTAAGAGACTCCACTTGGAGCGACTGTTTGAAATCTAAATCAAAAGTCTATTTTAAATGCAATATTTTAAGAGCAACATTCAAACGAGAGACTTCCAAATTCATCCATTCATTCACTTTTTAACTCTAACAACGATCTTCCTTTGAACTTTTCATTGAAAAATATTTTTTATTGATAAAAATATAAATTGTTTTTTTTTGTTTTTGAAAAATGATCAAAGGTTGTATTGAACGGTTCGAACAATCTCTGGGGTAAACAAAAACTGATCCAAAGGAGCTGCGAGTGAAAACTCGTCAGGTTGCATCGACACCGACTGCGTAATCATCCGGGGTACGGCTAATTTGTGCGTAACCGAATATGCGTTGGAAAAATGCGAGAGTGAATTACAAACTGCTTACAATCGAGCGTAAAAACACGGCTAACCCTGTATATGGTAGTGAAATAGTATAAGGTGAGGTTCATTCATGCGCCGGCCGTGAGTAGGTGGGGTATTGATCGGTCGCGTATCGCGTATCGTGCATTGCACCCGGTCTTCGTCCTAGAATTTTTCCCGAATCAACCTCTCACTCGCCCTGCCGTGCAGCCGCTTATTTTGTAGGCGTACTGCGGTTAGTTCTGCGTCGCACATTAGATACCTAATAACTAACAATTTTCATAACATTTTCCCAGTCCAACGATGTAACATTTTAATCGTTAAACCACTCTCTTTGATATTTCTTATGATTCTTATCAATTTGTTACATTTTATTACATTTTTTTCACGATTAAATCATTGAAGATTAAAAACATAAAATTTCAAGATTTTGAGATTAAACATTCAAGATTAGAAATTTAAGACTAGAAATTGTAACTGATGAGAAATGTCCCATAATAAAAAAAAAGGAAAAAAATTGTTTTCTTTCTCAGTGAGATAGTTGAGAGATAAGAATAAACTATGCCGAGATGAATTTTGCCTTTGAAAAATGATATAAAAAGCTGGGAATAGAGCTGAGATGGATTGTTTAGCTTGCGGAATAATGGAGAGGTCATACA
Source organism: Trissolcus japonicus (assembly GCA_030522925.1). Taxonomy (NCBI): domain Eukaryota; kingdom Metazoa; phylum Arthropoda; class Insecta; order Hymenoptera; family Scelionidae; genus Trissolcus; species Trissolcus japonicus. The sequence goes on along the minus strand of JAPYZS010000138.1, from coordinate 101,075 downwards.
CGCAGTTCTGAGGCGTTCAGGGTTTCGAGTAACAAAGTTAGAATGTACGCTTAATTGATCGGTCGGAAAAGAAAAAGGAACCGGTGGGTTTATCTATGCAAGTTTAATAGCTTCTCGTGTGTCTTTGCTTACTTCTGCTCTCTGTCCATTGTTCAGTCTCTCTTGGTTTTTATTATTCATAACTTATTGTTTCACATGATGCAAATTGTTTCCAAGTTATGAACATTTTCTTTAACGACAATTTGTTTGTCATTAAAATTCATTTACAACTTTTTTATATAATTCTTCAATAATTTTTCCAATATTTAAATATTCTTCAGACAATTAAACCGATCATAAAATCAGCAACCCGAAAAATTCAACCTGTTACAAAGAGTGTTAGAAAAAATTGTAAAAAAATGTAACGTCTCAAAAAGAAAAGACTGGTTATTGTGATGGAGACTATCAGTTGCAATTACGCAATAATTAGATTGTACAGATATTACCCTTCACACTCCAGTTCTTATGAAGTTATATGTCTGATTATGTCACTGGACGGTGCAAAAAAGCACCAGGACAGATGAGAAAAAGTAGACGACTAGACGAGTAATTAGATCAAAAACCTGTGCATGCATCCGATCGCTGATCCTGATAACACTTTTTTATCAATTTAAAAATAATAAATCGTGACCTGCGATTCAGAGGAAGTGCACAGCAAAAAGTGGTAGCTGACGTCAACGGTTTAATCGCACGTTGATTAAACAATTGACCTGCCGATGGGGGTCGTGTGTTAAAAAATAAAATAGAATAATAATAAATGGAAAGGGAAAGTTTACCAGGGTCGATATAATTTGAGCGCGATATCAAATCGGCCGAACGAGAAGGCCCGAGAAGTATCTTTTGGCCTAGCAGAGACAACTATTTATACATGGAGTGTACCAAAAATGCATGACCCGGGCTAATCAGATCTGAAAGATCTCCTTTCAGGTCTATTTTAACTCTACATCTAATGAGTTGATCGAATTTATTACGTACTTTTGTGTTTCAGGAATTTTCCCAACTGACCAAGGAGTTGACAGCTGCGCGCGAGAGCATACTCGAAAGGGAAGAGGAAATCTCAGAACTCAAAGCTGAGAGGAACAACACTAGGGTGACGATCACAAATCTTCGTTATTAATTTCAAGTTTGATTTGGTTGATTTGCACATTGTTAAGTAATCAAATTTGTTTGTTATTTTTGTAGTTGCTGCTTGAGCATTTGGAATGTTTGGTTTCCCGTCACGAGCGATCGCTGAGGATGACTGTGGTGAAGCGCCAAGCTGCCGCGCAATCAGGGGTATCTTCCGAGGTGGAGGTGCTCAAGGCACTGAAAAGTTTGTTCGAGCATCACAAAGCTCTGGATGAAAAGGTGAATGAGCGTGATCAAATGCAATAAAGTTTACGAGCAATTTCTTTTTATTTTTCAAGACTAATATCTGTTGAAATTTTTCAGGTCCGAGAAAGATTGCGAGTTGCTCTCGAGAAAAACACGAATTTAGAAGAAGAACTAGCGCATACCAAAGAAGAGGTACTAGATTGTAATTAGAAAACAAAAATAATAATATTACATTTTATGACTTTAAGGTTTCACGGAAAGCAGATTTAAGTGTCCGGAAACCTGCCGAGTAAGAAATTGTTCTATCGATGCAAACTCGTGCAAACAGGTGGACCTTTTTTTTTCTCCTCCTTTTTTCTGTAGCTGTTAATTTGATTTTTCTCGTTGCAGCTGCAGCAGTACAAAGCGGGTGGCCAACCTCCCAAAGCAATCGACGATAGACCTAAGGAAAACGGCCAGGCCGACGACAGCCTGCAACAGCAAAATAAGGTACAGAGTAGTGCTTGCTCGACACCTACGACCATCCATTGTCTCATGCATCACCGCTGGTCATACATTCATTCCGCATACACACTTACACACACGCGTGAGAGTGTTTCGAAAGTAGAGTTTGAACTGTCGTATGCATCGATCACGTTTATCCATTTTGCATGCTGGCATTGATAATTTTTTCTCCTTTTTTCTGTCAATTGTCTTTTATTTATTCAAACCGGAGAACTTGTTGGCAAATGTATACACGATATCTTGAGGGAATAACGTACAATTTTGATTTTTGAATATGTAACGACCAGACGTTAGAAGATATTGTTTATAATGCAGCGTGGGTCGGAACAGGCGTGCAATATCAAATGCACTGTCGTGATTAAAATTGTTCATTTCATTTTCATTCCATGGAAACCGTGGAGACTTTATTTTCTCGTTCCATGTGGAAGGTCATGATTGATTTATCGAGTACTTTTTTTTATAGAGGTACGATTTGTTTGACAAAAAATTAGATCGTGGTTCAAGACTGAAGTTTATCCGAAGTTGAAGGTGTAATCACACTTTGCATTGCCTGATATCACGTGTCTGAAGCGATTGTTTAATCTGTTATTCACTGATTGTCAATGATACCGCACTGTCGAATGTTTGTTCCGGCTTGGTTGAAAGATTGAATGTTACTCTTTCTCTCTTATTAATTGTACACGTAAATGCCCAGATATGTATAATTAAAACCACGACCGTCGAGTCGAGTCAATCATGTCATCCTGCCTGTCTAATTCAACACTACCAAGCAATTATCGCGCTCTTAAATGAAATCAAAGTTTTCACGCGAGCTTATCATTTACAATACAATTTGACGTCGGTATAAATGGATTATTCCGCGTTTTGCAACAGCTATGTAATTGGATCACGAGACAAATTGACTGGAATTCTTACGATCAAACGTTAAGCAGCTTTCATTTTCCTGTACAATTGAATTGTACAAACATTCGAATTGTCCAAACATTGATCACACTCAGATTGAAAATTGAAATTGAACATCTACTAATTGAAATGCAAAGTTTGGATGAGATTGGCGAAATTTGGTTTCCGTCACCTCCTGGCACTGCGCGGCCACGCGATCGAACCTCTATAAAAATGTACTTTAAACCATTTGCACGTAATCGCATAGTCATTTAGTCGTAACACGTGTAGCGTTTGATGAAGCGAGACGGGTGCGCATCGGGCGAACCGATCGAGCCATTCTGAATGTAGTGTTGTAATCGGGCAGAGTCACGACGACCAGCAGCAGACGCAGCAGCTTAAGCCAGGTAGCGAAAAGATCGACGAGGTCGTCAGTAGGTTGAGCAATGGCAACCTGGAACCAGGTGACCAGGACGCGACCGGCACAGTGATCGATTTGCAAACCACGGTCGACAAGCAGGTATGGCCCACAGTCCTCTGCTTTAGTAGCAAATTCTTGATTTCCAATTCGACCTAATTCAGAAGAACTTATTTTTGTTCTAACTCTTTTTTTAAGGGTCTGGTATAATTTTGAATTTGAATTTTGGTTGCAATTGGTTCAGGATGAACTTGCAGACTAACAAGTGGAGGTGAAACTGAGAGTAATGTCTGTGCACTAGAAACAGCCTTGGTTTTTTTTATTTTTTTTTATATCAAGTGCTTGACAACCAGTAATTGTCCGTCGTCTTAAAACACGTGTGTCGCTTTAGTCTGCATGCTGCGTAGAACGCGTGTCTTGGTCTGCTTTAATTATAACAGCAGCTCGTAAACACTGAACTGATTGATAAATAACAAACCTTGACACTGAATCCTAACAGATCCCTCTAACCGACAAGTTGAATAAAAAGAAAAAATGTTAATTTATTATCTGAAGACGTGCGATTACGAAGATCACTTTTTCTTTCAGAGCGTCGAGCTGAGCACATGGCAGAGAAGAGTTGCAGAACTGAGTGGTCGCGTGGCTGAGCTCGAGGAGAACCTGTCGAAGGCGCAGAAGGATTTCCTGAAGGCTCAGGAGGCCAACTCAAAACTACAGCGAGACCTTCGCGAGAATGTCGCGCAGAAGGAAGATCAGGAGGAGAGGATAGCGACCCTCGAAAAGCGCTACTTGAATGCTCAAAGAGAATCAATCAGTCTTCATGACCTTAATGAGAAACTCGAACAAGAGCTTCAACACAAAGAAGCTCAACTTAAGGTACAGTTGATAAAAATGAAAAGCAAAGTCAATTAATTTTGATTTGGTATCTTTGGTATCTTTGTTCGATTGAGAACCGGTCGAAATTATTGGTCCCGTTTTTCTTTTAATTGCAGCTGCAAGAAGAAAAAATAGCAGCCATCCAAGAGAAGCTGGAGCTCGCGGAACAAAAGTTAGCTCAATACGCAAAGTTGCCCGAGATGGAAGAACAGCTGAAGCAGAGGATGGAGGCTCTGACCCAGGTGAGGAGGCCCAACCAGGTACGCAGGGGAATCATCATCGACGTCATTATCTTCTTTTCCTATATTTGGTCCTCTGCTCGTTCCGTTGACACTAGTTGACAACACGTCCAAGTCATTAACAATTGGGACTTTGCATGACTTCATGAATCGAAACAAGATAAAACAAAATATACTTTCAACTAAAATAACACCGAGACTCTTGCAAGATAAACTCGAATGAACTATGAATAAATTTACATGCAAAATCTCAGTCATACTTATTCACGAACTCACATACTTTATCGCTTTCATGCTCGCTATTCACTTCGACATTATCCGTTCACTGAGAATATTTTATCAAATAATATGATCAAATAAAATATTTCAACCGAGTATTTATCACGGTAGGATCGTTCGTATGAAGATAGTTGCAATGTCACAATGTCATTTATCAGTCACGATATCTTCGTTTGTGTACCTTTGAATGAAAAACCATCTTCATGTTAATTTTCGCGACAAGTCATGCGACATTTTGTTCAATCTTAAGTGAGTGAGCATCAGGATTATTTAAACAACTAATTAACGGAGTAAAGTGCAGAGAACGATTGATTCATTAAAAGTAATCTTGCTATTCGCATCAGAAGTTGGTGGACTCGTCAGAGTGATTAACTTGCAGCCGATGAAAACTAGAAACAAGAGGCGCACGTAACAACAGGGTCACAGACACATGACACACGAGACTCAGAATAGTCTGATCGTTCGTTTGTGATCTAGTTTGTGATGTTCTTAGAACGTCTGTCTATGATATAGTTTTATTTTTTTCTTTGACGGGAGGGGATTAATGTAAATGTCATCAATTACTAAATATCCTCTTATCGTTGCACGAAACCATTATGTCACGTCTAACTTTAATCATTAGATCAAAAAAACCTTGTTTTTCTTTTTGGAATTATGGAATCTTAGAAGGTAAGGTTTCAGTACCAATTTTAAGTTGTAATTTTGTATCATAAAATTTTGTTTATTCAATTTTATTGAATTGTTTTAATATTAGACTGAAATTTCAAATCACATCAAAACTTGAGTGTTTTTCACACAACACTTGACATGGTAATGAGATACAGCATGCTCAAATCAGTGTAATTCTATCTATTTCCGTCCATAGAAAATATATTAAAATTAAATGATAGCAAATAATTTCACCATAAAAAGATACAATTTTCAAGTTTAATCAGTCAATAGTTTCATGCATCATGTGATTTTATTGCACAAGAGTTGCAATTCGGTAAGATTAATTTTTTTCGTTTGGTTTTTCTATTTCTTCAGCAGGCTCAAGAGAGGCACGGCAGCGCGGAGGATAGGATCCAGAGACTAGAGACGCAAGTCGAAGAAAAGAACGCTGAGGTGATTCGACTCAATCAGAGGCTCAAGATGAACGAGGAGCACAACACTAGACTAAGTTCCACAGTTGATAAACTTCTATCTGGTAAACAAAATTTTTTCACCGGCCTAAAATTCTGAATTGTTATTAAATGATCAAACATTAAAATGGCCCCTTAAAGATGCACTGAGGGCTTGGAAATCAGACAGAAAGACTGAGCATTCAGTTATTCTTTTGTTCTTTTATTAACTCGGTCGATTGTCTGATTAAATTAATGATCCGACGCGGCAATTTTTGCAGAATCCAACGAGCGACTTCAAGTGCACTTGAAGGAGAGGATGCACGCCCTCGAGGAGAAGAACGCATTGACTCAGGAGCTTGAGAAGATGCGCAAACTCGTGGAGGATTTGCAGAGCGAGAAGACTGAGATCATGAAGGAACTGGGCAAAGCGCGACTTGAGATTGATAACGTTAAGAGGCAGATGCTGCAGCAGGAGATTGCGTTTAATATCCAGCAGACGGATGCTCTTACGAGGAGCCTGTCGCCGAACGCAGTTGACCCCGGCACCTTCTCCAGGAGCGCCAGTCACAGCAGCTTCGACACCCACTCGCTACCACGGAGAAAACGAACGCCCCTCGACGACGACGTCTCTAAGGTGATTAATCAATGGTTTCAACCGAAGAAAACAAAAGTCCACAGTGCCTCGTTCCACGACTTTAATTGGATTTAAATTTCGTTCAAAGTTTTCCAAACGAATCTGGAACATTGGCAAACGAATTTAGACTTTGCTTTATCAATTGATTGCTTTTATAATTAGTTGTATAATGAATCCTCCCTTTAATAAATCAGTTATTTTTTTTATAACCCGAGATCATTTGGGACAAAGGGAAAATAGACCGAAAATGTGTGAGCGCTGTCAATTATTGGCTGTGGTCCGTTTGATTGATTGAATTATTTCAATTATAACTTGTGGGTGAGAACTTGGTGAACTAATTATGAAAACTGACTTCGTAGTTTATTTGTACAACCTAATAATAATTTTCGAGATAAAATTCAAAGTCTTGAAGATGAAATTTTGTTTATGCCATGATATGTGATTAATTCTTTATATGTCTCACTTCTATGTCTTGCACACAATCGTTGAAATACTATGATTATCAGGATTGGGTAAGTCTCATGAAACGTTACAGTTGGATGCAGTAGTTATCACAAACGTATCAATTTTATTAGTATTTTTCACTTCGTAATTATCATTTCAATATCTTTATTACATTTGAATCTATGTATCGATTTGAATTCAATATTTTTCCTGTTTTGTAAAAATAAAAATTTACTTTTAAAAACAAATTAATACAAGTAATGAACTGAATGCAACATTGTATTGCATGCAAAATTTTGCATTTCAACCATCATTTATAAAAAGTCAACTTGTACCCAATCGTGATGATTGTACAGATGAGGTATCAAAATGCATCACTTTTTTATTCTAAATTTGTTCAAATGTGCTTTTTTGCTGAGATCGCTCACTCGTCTATTTGTTCGACTAGGGCTATGTGGCAAGAACATTGGCCGAAAAAGAGTGGGAAAAGTTGCAGCAGGCACACGTACTGGCGAATGTGCAGCAGGCGTTTGACGTTTCGAGCGACGCGGAGGGCGACGGCGATAACGAGAGCAGCTTTAGCTCTGCGGCAGATGTTATTAGTCCGACGGGCCACACGGACGCCCAGACACTCGCGCTCATGCTCCAAGAACAATTGGAGGCTATCAATAATGAGATCAGACTCATTCAGGTAGACGTTATAATCATCCAACGAAACATATTTCATCCCTGAGTATCCCATTTCAATTCATTACAATTTACAGGGTTATCTTGATTAATCATTGATTCAATTTCAATTAGAGCTATGTTTGAATGTCATTTCATTGACAGTCATTGATATTCGGTTTTGATGAACATTTCAATGTCAATCGTGAATGACATCTAATATAGTATTATGCAATAGTGTTTTAATTTTAATTATTATTCATGATATTCATGATGAAGATTAACATGAAAAAGTATGTAAAAAAGAATGTTTCTTAATTTTAGGAAGAGAAGCAGAGTACAGAAGCACGAGCTGAGGAATTGGAGTCAAGGGTGGGTAGCAGAGAGCACATGAACTTATTAGCGCGGGGTAGAAGTCTTGAACGCGCCTCACCTCCGCTTAGCGGCAGATCTACCCCGAAATCGCATCACAGTCCAAGCCGAGACTACTTGCACAAATATCATACCGTAAGTAACTCACGTCTACTTCAATTCGAGGCATTGTCGGAGCAGAGATTGTCGTCCCACTCCCTCGCCACGGATATGCTCGCGGCTAAATTTCGCGTCGAACGTGAATCTGCATGATGCTTCTTCGAGTAAAAACTTGTGCAAATCTCCAATTCGTTCAATTCTCCATTTGATAAAACAAGAAACCTTTTATATCCTAAACATTTTCTTTTAAGAGTTGACAAAATAATGAACAAAAAACGAGTACAAAATAAATAAGGTAGACTCTTGATTTAATTTGCGTTGAATGAACCTGCTGATTGAATTTTTGTTGCTGCTTCAAAAACAAGACGTTCAAAAATCGCTCCTCCCACAAAGCCTCAAATTAACTAGTGGTACAATTTCAATGGATGCAAATGAGTTTTCGCCTGGACAGGAGGGGAGTTGTTTTTTTTTCTATGCCTGCTCTGTGTTAGGTGCATGGGTGTCTAGCAATTTCGAAGAATATCAATCGGATCGCAACCACAATTATAGATCCAATTAACCGCGGATGAATTTCAAATTGATATCCTTCGCTTAGTCTCACTTCTAACTGTTCATTCATTGACTAACTTTCTTGAGACTTGATCTGAAGAAGGAGAGAAAAAAGGCAATTGCGATGAGAACAGAAAAACAAGGTCGATGATGATAACTTAAACGAACGAACGCGTATTCTTCAGGCACCGGCGTCAATGTCACCGGCCCATCTACATCAGTACGGGGTCTCTCTGGCAAGTCCGGGCCAGATGTCAGAATCGCTGCCCTCTAGTCAGGTTTGTAAGCGTGACGGCGATGCGGTCACAAATTATTCTGCGCACTCTCGTCTTGCATGCTAATCTGTGTGCACGACCGGTCAGTCCGGTCCTACCCTCACGCTCTTGTGATTTGATGTTTCTTTCAAGTCTTCTGTGGACGTGGACTAATTTGCTTTGCGATAGTTACAGTTGTCCGGAGAGGAGCTCCACCTGACCGACAGGGACATCATCCTCAGCGGCAGCGAAGCCGCCTCGCCACTCACCGCTCGGTCACTCAAACTAGAACGAGTCGTCCAGGCACTTGCTCACAGTCAGGAAGAACTCAGAAGGTATTAATTAAATAAAACATCACACGTCATCAAAACCTTTATCTGCGCCCAATTAATATAGAAATTACAAATAAAAAAAATTCTAATCACGTTTCATCATCCAACTAACAAGTAACATTTTTCTGCTAACTAACAGGCGTACCAACCAGGGCGGATTTGTCGGCGGTGCCTACTCGATGCACAGGTTAATTAACGATTTCGATGATGCATGCTTTTCATATTGCACGTCCTATTTGTGTGGCTTAAATGGAACCGGAATGGGCAACTTTGAACCACGTCGGTTCAATTTCAACGGTACAAAATGTTAATTTACAATGCAATTGTGAGATTAGAAGTTATAACGATCGTTTGAAATCAGTATGATTTGTCTAGTCGAGGAAGCTGGATCGCAAGTTTTGCGAAATTGTATCTTGTTTGTATATATGAACGCTGTATAACGTTTTGCTCGCTTGGTTTTCTCAGCGCTTTCACTCGAGCGCAGTAATTCCGACGAAAGTTACACAGAAACCGACGTCGAGTCAAACGGCGGTTCGCCGTTCCTTCAAATTTGTCCAATCCGCAATGAACATCGCTCTCTCGTACAGATAAGGGAATTTACTAAGTCAAGAAACAGTCAACCAACTCCCAGGCCCGATAAAAAGAAGAGGTTTCAATCTTATTTTATATCAAATATTCGACTTGTAATTCATGTTGGATTGTCAAGTTTTAATGCTGGTTCATTGATTTACAGCTTGATCTCAAAATTTTTCTCAAAATCGTATGTATTCGATTAGGAATGCTGGCCGAGAACTTGAGAGACTTGTGTGTTGACGCTAGTTTTATATCGTAACGCTAAAAAGAGTTTAATTGAAAGTGGACTTTTGTAAGTTCCCTTGCCAAATGTTTTCATCTATGTTAGAGCAGCTGTTTGACCAAGCCGACTTTTTGCAGAGCTCACGCGACCGCCGCTTAGCCACTCTTTTATCTGTGAATACGTTTGCTCTCATGAATCACGGTATTTTACGCCATCACTCGAACTTCCACAGGTCTTGGATTTTCGAGACACAAGCGGGCCTCGTTTGGGTCTCGAAAAACTCTGCTCTGAGGGAGTTGGACTAAGCATATTGCTTACATATTTTATAATTTGCTTATAAGTGTTGAAACGTCTGTTGAGTTGAATGCAAAACAATCGGATGAACATGTTACACGGTTTTTAAATTGCAATTAGAATCAGAGACATCTAGAATTTCAACTCGATAGACTGCAAAAAGATAGAGTAGAGATAGAAACTAGATTAGCGCTCCATGCAGCAGGCATGGGCATCATAACAACGGCGCACTCAATTCTGGGACTCCTCCTTCCCCCTTGTCTTCGCGTCACAGCAGCCAGGACAGCCTACACAAGGACAGTTACGGCGTAGGGATACCCATCGGACACTTCTCTAGCTCCCAGTTGCATCACATGCAAGCCAGCATGAGTCCAGCAACCGCGGCTGCCGTCGCAGCAGCGCAAAAGAAAAAGGGCATTAAAAGCAGCATTGGACGATTTTTCAGCAAAAAGGAGAAGGTACTTGAATTTCAACTTGAATTTTCACCGTTCATTTTGTTCAAAGAAATTTTAGAATTACATTTTATGCAAAACGTGTAATATATATCTAATAAGACTGCCGGGAACGTGCTTTAACTTTGATGAATTGTTTCAGATCAAAGGTAAGGATGCCATGATGCCGGGAGAAATGCCGGGAATGGGAATCGGCATGCCCGCGGATCCAGATTATGGAGAGAACATTTCCTTATCTGGCACGCTAGGTGGCAAAAACGACTTCGATCGAAGAAAAAAGAAAAGGTAATATCCATTTTCACTCACCTTCTCATTTCAATTTCATTGCAATCAACTCTACTTTTCATTGACAATAAAAAAGATAAAAAAATGTTATATCGACTTTAGCTGTATAATTTTGGTTGTAACAAATCCTGTATAAAAAAAGGAGTAAAAAGTGTGTTCCATTTTTGTTTCTTTGGATTAATGAAAAATTTTTGTACAATAGTATGCTGGATTCTTCACGACACGAGTTGCTCGCTGAGGCAATGAAAGCTGGGACGCCTTTTGCCTTGTGGAATGGGCCAACGATAGTCGCCTGGCTGGAGCTTTGGGTAGGAATGCCCGCCTGGTACGTCGCTGCATGCCGGGCGAACGTGAAGAGCGGCGCGATTATGAGCGCTCTTAGTGATACGGAAATACAACGTGAAATAGGAATCAGGTAAGATTAGATCTCCACGTAGTTTTTGTTTTACTTTTGAGAATTTCTTTTTTCTTGAATCATGAAAAATTATATTTTAAATTAAAATATATGAGAGAGAATAGACAACTAAATCAAATAATGTTTTTCTTCAGTAATCCTTTGCACCGACTGAAATTAAGATTAGCTATACAAGAGATGGTTTCATTAACGAGCCCATCCGCACCAAAGACTTCTCGCACCACTCTAGCGTTCGGCGATATGAATCACGAGTGGATAGGCAACATTTGGTTGCCGAGTCTTGGCTTACCGCAGTATCGGTCTACCTTCATGGAGTGCCTTGTAGACGCCAGAATGTTAGACCACCTTACAAAAAAGGACCTTCGTGGTCAACTTCGAATGGTTGACAGTTTTCATAGGTAAATAATCATTATGATGCATGTCCTTGCTAATTTATGGCGACTGATTAAATGTTAAATTATCTTTTCCAGGACAAGTTTACAGTACGGTATTTCTTGTTTAAAAAGACTAAATTTTGATAGACAACAATTAGAAGAGAGAAGACAGATGGCTGAAAGCGCAAACGTGGATGTTATTGTTTGGAGTAACGATCGTGTCATACGATGGGTGCAATCGATTGGTCTGAAGGTAAAAAAATATATTTAGTAATTTAGTTGAACTTTGTTTTAGGTAGAAACGTTTAATTTTCCAACTTTTTATTTAGGAATACGGAAACAATTTGTTGGAGTCCGGAGTGCACGGTGCTCTAGTAGCTCTTGATGATAGCTTTGATGCCACCAGTTTTGCTCTAACTTTACAAATACCAACACAAAACACACAGGTGAGTAATTTTTTTGTAATTAAAATAATGTGAAAATTGCAGTCAGAGTAAAATTGTATCCCCGGATATACAAATGTTTTGACAAATGTTTAATTTCAAATTACAGGCAAGACAGGTGTTAGAGATGGAGTTCATGAATTTGTTGCGAGTGGGCACTGAAAGGCGGCCCGACGAAACAAACAGCCTGAAATCCTGATCAAGCTCATCGAGGCTTCCAAACCTTCAGCCCCATCATGTCTAGTCCAAACGCTCCCCAGCTAAACAAAGTGTAAACGAAACCAAGCAAAACTAAACCAAGTTAAGTGGCAGATAAATAATATGAATAAAAAAACGGCGAAGCAAATAACAGATTGTAAGAATCGCAGAACGAATGCAAGCAAAAGCCACACATTTATCTAATTAAACGAACCCAAGAGACATCTCACCTTATAACCCAAGTGCAAGTATATAGCAACAATCTTAAGAGCTTTGTGTTTCATACTCCTCCGCCCTTTTCAATCCGAGCATCATCTCATCAATCAAGACGACTGGCGCGTGGCTTTGTAAAAAAAGGAAAAAAAAAACAATTCCCAGGCACGAACAAATTTGTTATCTAAAACATATTATAAATGAAAATTCAATTTCGGACCACGCGTCTTGATTGAACGCAAATATATATAGTGAAATGCAGATCAAAGGATAATGTTAATGGAAATAATATGGAGTATAGACTAAAAAATTGCGAAGAAACGAAAAATCATCACATGAATCATACCGTTTCATCATCGACCGACTGATTCTTCTGGCGAGGCGAACGCGAGCTCTTTTTTTGTCCTCCCCAGTCCTTTCGCCTCGTCGCGGATTTAGATGACAATAATTCCATCTGGTTGGTTTGGACCCTTGAGCCTAGGAGTATTAACGTATTGACATAAGTTTTACACTTGCATTTTGTTACCGAAGGAGTGACCCTCCCCCTTGGAAACCTGGCGATTGCTATAGTATGCACCGCACAAAGTCATACTTAAACAATGTTTCAGTATTATTATGATTATTCTTATTAGCATTATGATTGCGATTATTGTTACTGTTATCGTCATTTCATAATTGCGAATTGTCAAAAGAGATAACATAACGTGACGACTAACATGAAACGATAAGAAATAAGAGAATGAACAAAACAAAGAGCGAAACACACCGTTCTGTAATTCCGTGTCTCTTTGAGAGCGAGCGTCAAGTTGAGAACACAAAACCGACGAGGTATCTGCAAAGCCATACTATTAATAAACACATTTATATGCGAACAATCTATGTATCATACATTCTTACGTTTTTATAACTTCTTTTTTTCCAAACTTCTCTTTTTTTTTCTTTCTGTGTGTGTGATTGCGATTTTTAATTTATCCTCGATGAAATTCAAATGTTTGTAGATTATGTATTTTAAAGGAACAAAGAGCGATAAGCGAGAGAGTGTAATTATGCTGTTACAATGGGGCAAATCGAGGCGAGGAATCAGCGGTCTTCGAGAGTGTGTGCGACTGGTCATGTCGGGATGATTGTTTTTATCGATGCTGAACCTTTGGTTACGTTGTTTCGAGCGAGATATTTATACATGCGCACACACACGCGCATGAAAGGGTACTTGATCATGTTTCTCCGATCGTTGCACTTTTGTTAGCATCAATCGATTAATTTTTATGTTTTTTGCTGGATTTGATTTTATTGTACTATACGGTTTGTTCTTGGTTAATAAATTTTTTTTCCCCAAAAACTTTCACGAACTTGCGACTCAGCTAGTCATTTCTGAGAGCGATCCTGAACCAATCGTCAAGGCGTAACGTAAACATTTATCTGTGATAGTTACACTCGCACAAGATAATTTGTGAATGATGCTGTAACGTTTACGAGAAATTGTTGTCACGACGCTCGTTAATGAAGGATTCCAAACGATTCGAGTCAGTGAATCTTAACTATTATTACTGTCATATTGTCATCTGCTGTTTTTGATTGTCATTTGAATAACGAATTATTAGTTTTGTTATCAATCATGATTTGAGAATGAACATATCGCATAGACATGACGTGAATATACGTAATAAGGGTAATTTGCGACCCGCAAAAGTACTCTTTCATGCTTGGTTATACAGACAAGCCTATATGAAAAATTGACAAGCTAACTTCATTTTGTCTGTTTCGAGTCAGATTTTTCGACTAAGACTTTTTGCAAAAATGTACTGCGAAACTTTTCATAACTGCCGACGCTGCGTGCTGCTGGCAATTTTTGTTATTTGCTCAGGCGCAGTCTCGGCAAAGGTATTTTTCAAAAGTTCGACTTTTTGGTAACCCTGTAATCTTTCGAAGGTTTACGTGTGCGCGCATCATACGAACAGTACTAAACAAGAAATAAATGAAAAAAAAATGAATGTTATTGATAATAAATAAGCAGAATGAGAGAATTTTATTATATATGATTGACCTCATGTAACCCTTGCACTTTTGTTGATTTGATGCAACTTTTTTCATTATACATTGTTTAATAAAAATATGAAATAAGTCAAATCTCATGGTTTTCCTTCTGGTTTATTTGAGGTTCTCAGTTTTATACATTTATGAAACATGTTCTAAATCTACTACATCATGCTCTGGACTAGGAAAAATGTTAATACTGTCAAACGTGTCATCCTTGCTTGAAAAAATCTCTTGCTTTCTTTTTGTTTCTGTTAGCTTTATAGATTAAGCTGAAACTCCATTCGATGTTTCACTCAAAGTTTTCGATAAAATAATAAGTTGAATTTGACAGCATTTTAAAAGCGGGTAGAAGAAACACAGTCCTTTGTGATCTGGGCCTCATTTTTTTTCAGTCCAACGTATAAGCCAGACGAATTCGACATCCTGGCGTCAAAACGGCCTGCAGCTGAGTTATCTTGAGATTCTTTCGGTTTCAAAAAAAGCAGTCCTTCGGTTCCTTGATTCATTGTTTTTTTCTTAACTCTATCAAGCGTCTATATATTGTGTGATAAAATGAAGTCCTTCGTAAATGGCGCAGCTGAAACAAAAATTGCATCATTATCTTTTTCTTGTCTTCTTTAAGATTGCACACCTATGATAATATTTAACACTGTACTATATTAATAGTTATCCAAACAACGTTGTTTCGCTTTTGCTATTCTGTTCACGTTCGACAAACTCTTCTGAGAATTAGCTCGTGATTTGCATTAAAAATCATGCTCGTTAAAAATGAAACAACAAAAATTGTTCATTTAATTTACGATTTCAAATTGTGATTATAAATATACATTTTAAGATGTTACTTTTTGTTTCAAAAATAAATCAAGAAATACATTTTAATGGTTTTCGGAAATGGGACGCGCATGATTCAATGGGAAATCACAATTTTGATGACTAAAATTAAAATTCATCTTTATGACAAAGATTGGCATAGGCCAATATGCAAAGATCACGAATGAAAGAGAACGAATGAAATTCGCCCGGGAGTTAAGAATAAGTTGAGTTTTAATTTTTTTAGTTTGACTGGCTAGATTGATCGAATCCTCACCTGATCCTGTACGTTATCCTTGAGATATAAGTGACTTTCAGACTATTCTGATCCATCTTCACGGCTTCTACAATATCTTTTGCTATTTGCTGATCGCTCTCTTCTGTATCACTATAAACAAATAATTTTTGAGCAATTAAAATAACGACTTTGACTTTAATGACTTGTAATGATCACTTACTTTAATTTTGGAGTCACAGCGATGAATTTCAGATGTCTTGCTTGGTTGCTAAAAGTTTCACTCAAACTTTCAATTAAACCTGGAAAGCAATCAATGAAATAATCATTTCCACAATATGATATTAAATTTAAACGATTAATTAAATCATCTGACATTTAAACATGAAAAAATACCTGCGATGGCAGCTTTTGAACCGGCGTATGCGTCATTTGCGGAAACCCTGGGTATGACTCCAATAACATTCGCTCTTCCACTTAGCATCATTGTGGGCAAGAAGGACATTATTGTCTACAAAATTACAAACAGTTTCATAACTAAACTCACATAAAATAATTGCTATGAATAATATTATTTTATTTTCGTATGCAAAAAATCAACCTTCTCATTTAAAATAGATAAGTTTTACATGAATGATTTATTTATGGCAAAAATTAAACATAAAAGAATTGAGATTTTGCATGAAATATGGAGAAGCAATTTTTTGAATGACGTCTAAACAGTTACAAGAGTCGAAAAACCCAAACTATAAATAAATCATTGATAATAATATTTGTTTACCATAATTTCAATGAACATTTTTTGATTCTTCCTTTTAATCAAGTTGTGCTTATTTTGTGTTCCTGATTGTTTGTACTTGGGCAATGGAATGTATCTTGCAATCAAAGATTGATGGTTTAAATGTCCCCAGATTAATTATAAATTGAAATTAAATACGCGAAATGACTTGAGCTATAAAGCTATAAAGTTGAGGAAGAAAAATTATGATGAAAAATTGACTCAATTTTAACTGCTACTTGCGACATTTTAAATTGAGATCTGTTGTCTCATGTTGTCTCATCAGAATGTTTTTTTGGATTTTATAAATTAATTTTGGTTTAAATTAATAGAATTTAATTAAATGAGCAGTTTTTACCCGTTTTATATTTATATACGTATGTGATATGCGATTAACACTGACATGCAGACATGGTCTGGTGCTCACGGTACGAAACCCGTTAACGCTTTAGGTATTGAAACGTGTTATATAACGAGGACAAGAAAACGATGTTTCAGTGATTGGGCATGTAAAAATATTCGATTAGCAATAACGTTTCTTGAAAATCAAAAATGCAACATCAGCAATGAAAAATCAAATCGAGAATCTCAAATTAACAAAATCTCTCGCAAAACCTAAAAAGCAAAAAAACTTAATAAACAAATCACAAAATTAATTTCCAACTTTTTCTTCAGTGAAACAGAATTCAAATTGTTCTTTTTTTTTGTATTTGATACTTCATCATGAAATCTTCAGAACCGCATGAATAATTCATGATACATTTTCAGTTCTTTTCCTCTATAAGAAGCTTCTGGATTTGTCAGGACCGAAAAACTTCTAACGCAGAAAGGAAGAAACAAATTTTGCTGCCTTGAAAACATTTTTTTTCAAACTGACCCAGTAATGGCTCATGAGGGTTTTGCTGACGGTATCAAAGATGTCGTAATGAGCCTGGCCGGCGCACGTGACGAGTACGTCCACGCGGCCAACCTCGTCCTTGACTCTTTGCGCAACCGTTTGAATGTCCGCGCGATCGTAGAGATCGCACTCGTAGGCGCGAGTTGATGACCCGAGGAGCGCGGTCCGATCATCCTTCAGATAGCCGACATTTTGGACCGCCGGATACTTGGCACTAAGTCGCGATGCTATCGTCTCCGCCGATCTCAGATCCGCGTCCACGCAGATCACGTAGCATCCTCCTTTCGCAAACTCCTCGGCCAACGACCTGCCCAGCTGCGACTTTACTCCTGCAACCTGATGCGTTCATTATTCCATCATTTGAATTGCTGATGGCTTATAAATAAACATCTTTTGTGCTTTTTTCCGTTGTAACTTTTAACATTAGTTTAACTTTTTTGAACTAGAAAAAGAAGCAGAGATTTTGGGTGGAAGTAATAAATTTGAGTTGATTAAATTTTAATTCGTCGAAAAATTTTGTTTTAACTTTTTGCTTTGAATTCTAAAATTTGAATTGGAATATTTCTTTGTTGAAATTTTGTTGCTCATACTTACTAGGACAACATCGCCCTTGAGATTTCTCGGCGGTGCTGGTAGTAATGTTTTGATGAACCTAAGTAAAGTTACTGCAACTGATATACCGATGCTTATTATTAGTTCTAAACTGAGATAAAACCACGTGCTGGTCGATTGACTGCTAGATCTGCTGCTGCAATCTGTAATTCCGTCCCGAATAGGTAACATGGTGTACTGAAAAATGAAAAAAAGTAATCTTGAAGTTTCATTTTACAATCATCGGAAAGCATGAAAACAATTTTTAAATCAATTTTTGTCATACGAAAAAAGTGCGATTATTGCATAAATTATAAAGTGGTATACAACGAAGATGTTTGCGATCAAGTATTGTTAATCTTTTTGATCAGACAATCTTGTAATTACATGATTTATCAGGGAACGATCAAAGAAATTGTTTTTGCAAGAAATTTCTTGGAGATAATTAAAAAATTTACGTCATTAAGATGCAATAGGAACATTTGTAACAAATATTCCATCCTTTAATTCGTTTTAATAAAAAAACATACTGATGACGTTGGCAAAATAAAAACAAATTACAAAAACCAAATTAATTATTTCATCAATTACTTTTTACTTTTTTTACTCAATTTTTTTCGTTTTAAAATTGAAAACTTGGTTTTTGATACATTTTAAGTGGCAAATTTTTGTGATATAAATTAAAAAGATGTACTTGCTATTACTTTTTTCCAATCCTTTTTTCGAAAACCTTTTACAATGTAGTTGACATAAGTGAGTAGTTGCAATTATGTCATGAAAATTCTTATCAGACACGATAATTAATTTTATTCATTAATTGACAAATGATTGATATCAGATTTGCGGATAGACTGTCTCAAATGAGAAGTTAATGCAGAATAATAAGTTTTCCTGTTCGCAAACTTTGCGTTAATACGTTAACAAAATTATTCAAGGAATAATGTTGATAGTAGAAAAAAATATTTTCTGTGAAACATTGTTTCCACTTAAATCTGATTGGTGTGACATGTGCCAGTCAAAAAATTTTTTCCTACCACGAATTAATTTAGCATAATTTTCACGCCAACGAACTCTTGTACATAAAAAACGTACCAATTCATGTGTCAAAAACATTACGTACTATTGGGAAAGTGAAAAGAAACTTCAGATTGATGCTAACAATCACATTATTACATTTGTAAAATGGTAATTATTTTTATTATTATCGCACAAGTTTAACCGGTGAAGTTATTTTGGTATATGAAACTCAATAATTATCTCGAAACGAAATTATAATTTTTCAATTATGATGAAACTCTTTTCAATCAAGTTTAAAAATATCGTTTAGAAAACTTGATGTTCCGTTTTTAATAGATTTTTAAAATTGAAAATAGACAAAAATTAACGTCAAATTTTTATGATGCATGTCATAAATCTGTTATCTATCGCCTCTGTTGCGTTATTTTGAGCAAATCAAATTATGAATAAAAATTTAAGCTGTTTAACATCATTAAAAATGCGCTACATTGGAGTCGATAATTTGATGAAAGCGCAATAACTTGATCAAAATTGCAGAATTAGATAACTAATTGTGGGTTACGGTATCAAAAAATCAGCTGTGTCTTAACTTATCACCAACCAACAATTATTTCGAAAATTGCTTTATTAGCCTAAAACACAACTTTCGACTCCCTCAAAAATCTTCATACATTTTATTTTTCTTTCTACTTCAAAACAATAGTTTCTAAAATTTATATTCAGACAAAATTCCTTGCTTTGTGGAATGTAAAATTCCAAATGTTTTCCCAAACTATTGTGATGCTGCTTAGGGAACTACAACTCCACGACTACCTGCAGATACCTAAAATTATTACATGCCATAAAATGTTGTGAATCAGACAAATTTTAACCAGAAGTCTAAATGAATACATTTATTAGGTACTTAGTAGCTTAAATCAATACAAAATATTAATGCTTATTAAATTTAACAATTTATATATCCACTTTGAGTTAAAATTTTTATGACGGAATTTGTACTAGACGTTTTGTAATGAAGTCAATAATTTTCTGATGGAAAAAATGAAGATTAAAAAAATTGAGAAAGTGTCTATGAGGTAAAAATTTACTCGCATATTGTGATTTTAAAAATTGATTATACACATATAGTTTCATTTGTGTTCACCTCACACTTACCCCCTAAGTATGGGTTTTGAAAAAGATAGTCTAGAGGTGCAAGTAAGTTAGCGCCGCATTTCGAACTACAGCTCGCGCGAAAGGAAAATTTCTCATCATACGGCGATAGCAATCTTTTCAGCAATTATGTTTTCTGCCCCTGGTTGCCCGTTGCGTTCGAGAGGAATAATTTACTTAACTTGTCAGGATGAAAAAAAGGCATTTATGTAATATCAAATTAAACACACTTAAACCCGTCCGGGTTACTTGCTATACATCCGTTTTTACTTTCTTTTGGCGAATGACTAAAAATTTGTTAATCTTTTTTTTTTTTTTATTCAAATCATTGATTTAATGAAAACATGCTTTGTTGGGAAATGAATTAGTGATAAGAATCAATTAAGATTGAACCATATCTAATGCATTTTCAGGTTTGATAAATTTGTCAATTCCTGGCGCTGAAGCTAATTGAAAGTGACATGATTAATTGGCACGAAATACGCGGAGGAAAATTTAATGCAAATCCTACAAGTTTTTCAACGTAAATTATCAGGTAAAGTTTCTTTGAAAACATTTAAACTCCTTTTTTTTATCGCGATTTTTATATTTTTGTGTTCATCTTTTTCCTCGAATTATTTTTTCGATTGTTCGTGTGAATATAACGATATTGTTAATATTCATACAACTTCTTTTCAATCTTTCTTACCCAAACGAAATTGGGTGCTCAAGAATCAGTAATTGCAGTGTAATTAACCACACGTGTTGTTTTGTAGTTTCATGACATTAGTTACTTTAGTATATACGCATTGTAAAATCAGATTTTTTTAGTTATGTTATGATTAATTATCCTGAATTTTATTGCACAACTATTTTTCAAATGCAATAAAACAATTGTATTTTGCATACATTTTACCTATCGTGTGTTTTTCATGTAATTTTTACATCCAAATGATCGCTTCAGGTAATTTCATAAAAAGTACAGGCGACACGCCAAGTGCCTCTAAAAAAGTAACAATCATTTTGTTTACCATTTTGTAACTTGGAGAACTGTCATTTCAAAACGCTTCGTCACGTATACTCGTGAATGAGAATTGCCAAGTATTTCAATCAAGATCTCACCAATCTGTACCAAAATTCATTCATTATTTGAATTTTTATTAATTTATATTTTTTTGATAAATTAAAAATGAACGATCAGAACATCAAATTTATTTTTTCTAATTTTTTATGTCTTTTTCTTCTACCTGATAATCTTTTAAAATCGAGTTCATCCATGTAGATAAAATAAAAGATTATAGCCAAAAGTAAAGCTGAATAACGTGGAAGTTACATTGATAAAAATGGGGCCAGCATAAGAAAAATATATTATTGCAAATAAACCAAAGTCATAGGCAACAGTTCAATAAGGAAATGTGAAACCAATCATAAAATATGCAATTGCATAATGTATATAGTTAGAGGCGAAATATTGATGTAAATCTTTGAATGTAAACAAAATTTTGATTAATCGGCTTTTATTCGAGTTAGGTAATTTGCGAGAAAAAAATTTCTTAAATAAAAAATTTCTCAAGAATTAAGAAAAAACAGTCAAATAATTGTGTTTATTAAAAATTTTAAACTCAGTTAATTATTACACTGAAAATTCGTACCGATGCAAAAGTACATTTTGACATGCGTGTTTACCATAATTTGGCGAAAATTTCATAGTTGGAACATAAATGACGTTGCACTGAAATGGAAATACATTTTTCAAAATTCTAATTATAACATTCGCATTTCATGTAAACCAATTCAGTTTCAGCTTTCTATAAAAGTTTGAGATGAAATTCGTAGCACTTGACTAGCATGCGCGCTATTCCAATCTCGCGTGTCTACACATCTCCTCGCGGTTTGCTCTAAAATTGTGGTTAACGTAACACCAATTATGTTATCTGATCGATTACCTACCGCATGTACGCATGAAGAAAATGGAGCTTTATCAACTTTCACTCATCTACAAGTAAATTTGATCGTCTTCTTGCAAGCCAACGTTATTTTCTTTGTAAAATTTATATTTTATTGTAACTTCATTTAAAAATTGTACTTTGATACAAAAAGATATTTTAAAAACTTGTCATATTTTATAAGCCACAACTGTTTAAAGTCATTCTTAAAATTTTTATTTGCATACTTTCTGTCTTAAAGTGATGTAAGGACAAAGTGTCCACGCCTCTATTTGTCTTCGGCAGTTTCATGGCTTTCAGGCTAATCTAATTTAAATAATTTACTGCGAAAAAAATTTTCGGTAAAATATAAATTTTGGAAATATGTTTTATACTTGAACATTTTTCGTCACATGATGTCTTTAATTAATGAATAAAAAATATAATACACACTTTTTTATGAAAATCTAAACAGAAAAGTTATATATTTTTTTGAGACAAATATTTTGTATTACCTTCATTTTATTCGCTGAAGTTAATAAAAAGTCCAAAATTAAATGTGTGTATCCAAACGTAAATCCAGGTATAAAATTTGAACAAACTGCACTCTACATCAGAAGCGGGTGTGCTCCTCGCGGCGACTAGTTTGATTGTAGGAAGTTGGCGTATAGCCGCGCAGAACGCAAGGATTAGGACTTCGAATTGGGAAGTCCCTTCACCGATGATAAACAAAATACACACAACCGAGTCTGGGAGCGGTTTGAACTTGACTGACGGTGCTGCTTAGATGAGAAAGATATTCACCTGCCCACAAACGAGATTCAAGGCCAGTCGGAATTACCAATGATACACCGGCAATCCACAATGTATCAAACATTTTTTATATATACTTCATAGATACACTCCGATTTATGTATTTCTATTACCTTCAAAAGAATTGATTAAAAAAAAATAAAATTTCCATTTTTACGATCAATTGTTATAATCAATTTTCGTAATAAAGAATGTGTACATAATTTTTATTGCTCTAAGAACTTTTTATAAATTTTGTAATTAAAATTTTATTACTATTTCACTTTTTTAATAAAAAAAACGAAACAATAAATAATAATTTTAATGAACAATTTCTGAGGGGAAATAAATAATTGATTGCAAATTTTTCATCCTTGTTAATAAACAAAATGAAATTTATCTAAAGGGAATATCAAATTACTTTGTATTGCGTCATTTCGTGCATGATATGTATACAATGAAAGTTATGACAACGAAATGGATCATTAATTTCACGATCAATAATTTAATCGATTGCATCGTAAAGGACGTAGTACAATTTATTTCCTGTCAATTAAGTGACATTTTTTCATTTTTTATTCATACTTCCATTAAATATTTGCTTTGTTAATTCTATCAATTACGATGAGACATGCTTTTAAAAAATATCAATACTGTACACCCAGAATTTGAAGTTATAAAAAGATTAATATAAAAGAGATTATCTATCGTTAGAGAAACAAAGGAATGTTTGTTCTTGTGTCTTCAAATTTCTTTTGTTTCTCGACCGTTGTTATCAGTTTCTTTTTCGAATTCCAATCAAGAAGCCCCAGACGTTTTGAAAAAGATTCTTTCACTGGTAACTAGCTTCTTGCTGGGAAATGCTATTTCATTTATCCATTCAAACATAATTCTTCCGTTCATGACGTTTTTTCCCTCCACTTATAGATTTCTAATTGATTTACATAAATGTTTGACTGACAATATTCATTATCACGCTGACAAATTTTTTCACTGAGTAGCATTGACATTTTTTGATCCGTTTCCGCTGTCGAATTGAATGAAAATTACGACGTATGTCGTTACTGCGCTCAGCATCTGAAAAAATGTGAAAAAATTGAAAAAGTTGATCAAAATATAAGTATACTTGATTTCTTAAAGATGGTAGTTTTTTACTAATTATGAAATTAGTAAAAAAAAGTGATCATTTTTTGTTTTATATATTGAAACAAAGAAAAGTAACGCTTAATATACAAAATTTTTACAGAGTGTAGTAAAGTTCCGTCTAGTGGAAACAGTCCCTGAGCCGTAAACTTTAGATCTATGTGAAGCACGTAAAAAGAAAATTCCTTCAGCTGAAATCAAGAGAAAACGGTGTCAACTTTCGGCGATTAGTTACACGTTCAGTTCGAGGATAAGTGGATGCAAAGGCTGTTAACCTTTTTACAGATACTAACAAAACAGTCGAGAAAAAAATGTGCAGCGCATAATTTTTTTTTCTGAACAAAATTTTATCAATATTTGTCACTGACGATTCTTCGGCAACTGCGGTTTAACTTTTTAGTAAGAAAGGTCTCTTGACCCTTTCTTTGTAACCATTTGAAATTCAAATGGTATTAATTTTATGATAGGGACAAGAAATAAGACGGTGAAAAGAAGTTAAACTAGTCATTAATTTTTGGTTGTTCTTTTTGTTGAAAATGTGTATGAAAAAATTTACCTGAGAGATGTACTGCTGGTTATTTGTAGTAACGATGATTTCTTGGATGATAATTCCGGTTCGTTTGACCTAAAATCATAAAACATATAATCCGATTAAAACAATACAAAAGCTTAGGCAATTCCAAAATTAGTCAAAGATACAATAGTTTTCTCAAAAGATAAGACTCCATTATTTACGATACGGTAAATGTTATATTCGGTTTTTCCTTCTTTGGGGGGCATACAATTTTTGTATCAACTGTGTTCTATTGTTATACCTCATTAACTATTTGTGAAACAAAAGTGGTCAAAAATAGAACTGGAATTCCCTGCAACAGAATCAAACTGAAAATGCTAGCTGTAATTTCAAATTCGACACCTCCTCGAACGAGACTGGTGAAAATATAATATGTATCAATCGTGATTCCCAGAAGAAGGTTGAGCAAACAGGCGGTGACAGGCAGCGAATAGAACGCATGAATTTTCATCGCGATCTTGCACATCTTCATGTGCAGAATTTTGATTTCATCCCAATTGAAGGTCCGCTCGCCGGTCTTCCAAATTACGTTGCGACTTTTCAAGATTAGATTCAGAGTTCGAAATTCGTACTGCACAAATTTCAGTAACAGCGTGTATTGCATGAAAAATATTAAAACCGTTGCAAAGGGCAGGCAGAACTGCGACGCGTAGTAGATGTCGAACCAGGTGATTTCTTCATCATCCGGATGGGGATTGAAGGTCACAAAAAACAGGAAGATGACACAGAGGCTACAAACGGCCGAGAATAAGATGAGCCAAAATTTGCGAGCGGAAATCACGCCGTTATAAAGTTGCGCGACACTGTGATGAATCTCGACGAAGGTGTTTAAATTGTTCAGAATTGTTTTTCGATTCAGAATCCACGTAACACCGACTAGTAAATTTGCCACGATATTTGTGACGATGTAGAGGATGTCGGTAAAGATGCTCACTTTGGACATGCCGACGAAGGAAACTTCGTCGACCATTGTGAGGAACGCCACTTGGTACAAGGTGAGGAACGCTGTGACGAAAGCGACCGTGAACAAACCGCAGGTTGAGTCAACAAAGACAAGGTGTCGCCGGTGATTTTTACAGGCGTGAGCTTTTACTTTCAGCGGACACACGCCGGTCGCTCGGTAAAAATAATTGAGCCGCAGAAAAGATTCGAAGGATAGAAAGCGTGTCTCGCTTGAGAAAAGGGACTTTTTCATGGTTTTTTTATTTTTAATTCGGGGAATCGAAAAAAGCGCTGTGTTCCATCAAAGGAAAATTTGCGACTAAATAATTACACTGAAACGTTTTTTGCTTTGTTGAAATTGCATATGCGGATCGATCGGACAATCGTTCCGGGATGTATATTTTATCACCCATTTAAGTAAATGTTTATTGAAAGTAACAAGTCTATATTATTGTTTCAGTATTTTACTAAATAAACGAATGGTTAATCTTGTGATTAAATGGATGAATAATAAAAATGGTAATAAGAATGAAATTGTTTCAATATAGATAATCGAATACCTCGTTTAAAATTTGCGAGACAAATTTGGTCAGAAACCAAAGGGGGATCGCCGCCATCACAAATAATCCCACAGAATTGTTGAGCATGGCAAAACTGGGAATTCCAATCGTCAGAGCTTTTACGGTGTAATAAGCATTAGTGGTAAGACTTATTAAGGTGTTAAGTAGACAAATAGTGAGGGGCAGAGAATAAAATGTATGAACCTTTTGAGCGACTTTACACAACTTGGCATACAAATTTCTTACATCCCTCAATTCTGGGCCCCGGCACGTATGACTTTGTCGCAAAATTGTATTCAAGTTTCGTAAATCGTACTGAAGGAATTTGATCAGAACCGAATACTGCATGTAAAAAGTCATGATGAAAATGATCGGCAAGCAATATTGCGAGCAGTAATAAATGTCAAACCACGTTACCGCAGTTTCCTTTGGCAGGGGTGTGAATGCTATGACGATAAGTGTGAAGATACAAAAAACAATGAGCGCGTAAAATAAAAACGACTGGAGCCGATTGATGGGACTGTCGCGAGTAAAATATCGTGCAACGCTGAAATGAGTTTCAACAAATTCGTTTAGCGCGCGGAACAATTTGCTTTTGTTCATCGTCAGCTGAAATGCGATCAGGTTTATTGAGACTACATTGACGACCACGTAAAAAATGTCCGAAATCAAGCCGATCTTTGAAATGTTGATGAACGACACTTCGGTTGCCATCGTGAGAAAAATTGATTGGTAGGTCGTGACGACGATGACAATGATTAAAATCGTGTACAAACATTTTGTACAATCGACAAAGATCGGATGGTTGGGGTGCACTTTGCAACGTGAAAGTTTTAACTTGAAAGGGCTCAGGCCAACGGCGCTGTAAAAGTTGTTGAGCTTGAGGTAGGATGCAAAGGATATGAAACATGTGTCGCTCAAAAGGATGGACATTTTTTATGTTTTCAGGCTATTTAAAATAATGTGCAATTTTGATCAAAGTCGCCGTGCATGTAATGGCAGTCGAGGTGGATTAAGGTTTATTGAAATAGATTATTGATCGGTTCTCAAAGAAATGGTCACTTATGATTGATTAAAAGTGGTTGAAACGAAAAAAAAAAAAAAAAAAAACGGTCAATAAATAATTTTAACATTGTTTAACTGATTATTCAGATGGAAAAAATTTAAAACGGAATGACTCAATTGGAAAGACTTTTGTGTGATTATTTCATGATTATTTATTAATTTCAAGTGGCTTCAAATGTGTACAGTATTTTTTATCTAAAAATAATTAACACTGTTATGAAAAGTAACAGATGTATCGAAAAATAATTACGAATTTTCATTCAACGGTTTAAAGAAAAATTTGGTAATTACTACGCAACGGCAACACAAAGTTGTTGGAAAAATCTGAGGAGGGGAGAAAATTTGGGGCACAGGTAGTAGAGGGGATGGACCCTATTTATCTAATGGCCTTGCCTTAGGTAGGCAGTCTATTCACAGACGTCAAACCGATTGAACCTCGGGGTGAACAGTGAAATATAGTCGAGTCGACTAAGAAAATAAAATTTATAAGTTCTACAGTGTCAGTGTGTGGGTGACGTTTTCTAAAAGTGAGTATCATCGCAGCTGTCAGTATTGGTGTTCAGTTCTGTGACGCGTCGACTGATTTCATCAATCGATTAGAAATTGTTGACATTAATTAAAAATAAATTCACTTCTAACTCCATACTAAATTTTGTTAAATTAAATTTTCGGGTTTCAATAAAATTCTTGACATTTTCGGTATAACGTTTCACTAATCATACTTTTCTTTCTTCTACAGTGAACGCCGACGAACGTGTCATTTCGTTTCTCACCAAAAAGATCCGCGCATCTATCAAGAAATTAGGTCGAAGCAGTTTAGAAAAAGAACTGGAGGACATCCTTGCTCTGAGCGTTCCGGATGTCAAGAAAAAGACGATGCTCCGGAAATTCGTTGACGAATTGAATCCTGAGGACGTGAGTGACAACCAAGATGCAGAAAGTGCCACTGACAACAAGGAGGCCCCTTCTGAAGTGGATCCCAAGCGGTGTGACCAGTTGAAGGAGGTCAACCAAGACCCGGCGAAGTGGACGTCAATTTTCGACCAACCAAGTTCAACCTACGAGGAAGACTTTTCGTGGTCGGATTACGGATCCGGGTCCTCTGACCTTTATTCCCCAAAGTCACCTTGTTACACTCCCTCGTCGCCCATGTACGCGCCGTCATCACCGAGCTATTCTGCGTGTACATACGAATACACTCCTATGTCACCAGGTTACACTGCTACCTCGCCTTCGCCTGTTGTAATATCTGACGAAGAAGAAGAAGAAGAAGAAGCCAATGGCCCTCTCTCGCGAGTGTCTTACCGTCCACCGACACCGCCGCGCAAGTCGCCCAAAGAACATACCAATAGCAAAATTATTGTATATTCGGTTTCCGATTCAGAATGCGATTCGGATATCGAAACGGATCCCGGTTCGGATATCGAGACGGGTCCCGATTCGGATATTGAAATTATAGAATAACTTTTGTATCATGTTCAATCAAAATTAAATATCCAAAGTTCAAAGTACAAGCATTTAATGATCATTTGTGCATATAAGTTTAGAATGTACATTTATATGAAAAAATGTTACGATCATGTTTCATCTGTGAATTTGTAAATTAATTGTACATATATTAAATTTTGTTAGAAATTAAATTAATAGATATTAAGATCAATGAATTTAGAGATTACTGTAAAATTGTAAATCAACAAGTTTAGTGTATATGACCAATAAAAATATAAAAAAATGTATAATGAGACTTGTTTCTTTCATTTCATCAATAAATTTGGCAAGAAATATAATGGGCATTGTGCAATGAAAAAGAAAAAAGTGCTGCATGACAAGTTTTACAAATCTTCGTCTAATCGCTTGTAAAAAATTGAATGAATATCAAAGTTGTGCTTCATTAAGCAAATGTGGCAGATAGACATAGTAATGGGAAGCAAGAATTATCGATTAGCTAATTTGAGTAACCTGTATAATAATTTTATCTGAAATCGTTGACCGCACTTTTCAACGCATACAGGTAAATTTTAAATATTTTAATTAGTTCAAGAGAGCATTAAGGTTTATTTACCAGCACCGTTTAAGAATTTTACTTATAAAGCGTACAGATAAATATAAAAATTATAAAAATATGAATAAAAATGTTTGTCATTGTTACATATAAATAATCGATTTGGCTGTGAAAAAATCAATACAAGCATCGGGAAAAATAGAAAAATGTTTTTAGTAGGGTGGATTTGAATTTCTTGGAATTCTATTTTTAACGAAGTAACAAAACAATAGGGATTAAATCTGTGGGTAAAAGACAAAACCAGAGTTTATATGTAATCGCTTTATACTTACCAGGTATTACCTTTTAGCCACAGAAATATAGAGAAAAATATTAATTCATGAGGAGTTTTTATAGAACTGATTTTTTTTCTTTTATTTTCATTTTTGTGTTTCAGTTTTATCAAGTAAAGAAGATTTTAGAAAGAATGGCAGATCTGAGTAAGTGCATAGATAATTTTTTGATAAATAATAATTAGTCACTGAATGTCAATTGAAATAAAAAATACGTTACAAAAATGTTCGGTTACTTTGTAAATGCTACTTTGTTATTATAAATACCTCGTCCTGAGTTTCAGTAACAGATCTTGTAAGGAATACTACAGGTGTCATTTGAGCAATGAAGAACATACAATTCTGCACAATGAGGAGCACAGATCCTTCCGAGCCCATGATTAACTCTCGGCAAACCGAATAGATATTAAATGAGTTTGCGATCAGAAATGACGTCAAACAGCCGATAATTGGAAAAGAATAGAACCGTCCAATATTCTGCACGATTTCGCACAGATCCACGTGCAGACGCTGGTTATGCTTCAACTTCAACCAACCGTCGTAGCTGAATAGGTTGGTCTGATTCAAAACGTAGTTCAAATCTTGAAATTCGTAGTGAATCTGTTTGACCAGAAATGCATATTGCATGAGGTAACAAACTTCCCAGATGAATGCCACCCAGAATTGGGTCAAGTAGAGCTGGTCCAGCAAAGTTTTTTCTGGATTTCTTGGAATGGTGAAGTAAAGATTGAAGCTTACAATTGTGATAAAGGATGAGATGTACATTATCATGTAAAAACAAGAGGGCGATTCTTTAAAATATGGACCAATCTGTTCGATTTCAAAATGCAGTTTTAAAAACTTGTTCAGAGTTTTCAGGTAATATTCTTTCAGAGATATCATTCGCACTGAGATCATCACCACTGAGAAGAGGTTTATTAGCAACAAGGAAGAAAAGGCATAAAATGTAACTGTAGCCTTGATTGTTAAATTGTATGACAAATACATAAGGGACGATTGATAAATCGTGTTCACCATTGAGATCATTAAGGTTATCATGAATCCGGATGAAGAATCGACGAACTTGAACCATTTTTGGTCATTTTTACTGTCGCAAAGTTGAATTGAAAAGGGACAGAGGCCGATGAATTTGAAAATTTTGTAGCCTGTCAGAAAATGTTGAAAACTGAAAAGCCGAGTTTTGCGTTCGATCTTGGCCATTTTTACCAACAGAATTATCAAAAAACACTGATGTATTATTATCCAGGTTTCTTTGTCATCCGAACATGCATTAGAACAATGTATTCATTTTATTATTTATACATTGAACACACAATAGTAATTTTCCTTATCTGCAACTATTGAATTTCCATTAAGGTATAGAAATCGAGATAAGTAATCGAAAAATAAAACAAAATAAAGTTAGGATATCTAATGCACTTATAATAATAGTACAAATAATCAATTTTTTACGAATGTAATTTTGGAAGAATATTTATTTTGGCGTTTCAAACAAAATTGTTTTATAAAATTGCATTCATAAATACCTCGTATTTAGTATCAGTTACAGACTGTGTGAGAAAGGTGACAGGCAGTATCTGGGCAGCGAAAAACAAGCAATATTGCACTACCAGTTTCACAGAACCTTCCCTTCCTTTTGTTAACTCCCGACAAATCGAGTAAACATTAAAAGTATTTGCTATCAAAAATGAAGCCAGGCAGCCGATGATCGGGATCGAATAAAATTTACTGACCAGTTGTACAACTTCGCACAAATTGACGTGCAATTGCTGACTTTTGATTATCTTCAATAGAGCGTTTGGATCCAGAATGTTGATCTGGTTCAAACCATAATTCAGATCTTGAAATTCGTAATGAATTTGTTTGACCAGAATTGCATATTGCAAGGTGTAAAAAATTTCCCAGATGAAGGCTATCCAAAATTGATTCAGATAAAATTTATCAAATAATGTGTCTTCAGGATCATTGGGCACAGAAGAGTAGAAGTTGTAGATGAACATGACGGTGTAAAATAGAATAAACAAAATTAAGTAAAAAGAAGTTGTGGGCTGTTGTTTCATCTTCAGATTTAGTTCTTCTATGTCGTAATGCACCTCAACGAGTTTGTTTGAAGCATCCTTGAAAGTTTTCTTCAATAATATTATTTTTATCCCGATCACAAGAATTGCTACGATGTCTACCAGTAGTATCGAGCAGAAGGAATAAAAAGAGATTGCTGTCATAATTGAATCAGATACGTGATGAGTTAAACTCATGAAAAGTGTCTGAAAAATTGTGTTAATTATTGTAATTAAGATAGTTAGCATTGACCCCGAAAAGGAATCTACGAACTCAATTCGTTCCTTAATATCAGAATATTTGACAGACAATGGACTCAGTCCAAGGATTTGGAAAAAGTTGTACGCCGTAATGAAGATTTTGAAATTAGACATTCTGTTTCTGCGATTGATTTGGATCATTATGAAAAAGAGTCCTCAAAATTATTACGATTTGAGATTGAAAATGCTTTTGTTTTCTGAACTGTCATATTAAACACTGATGTATGTTTTTGCAGTCTTAGGTTACGAAATTTATTATTTTTTGTTCTGATATTGATCGAATTTCAGCACGAAATGCAGCAATTAGGACAAGCAGTTTCCTGTTTTTTTATTTACACATTTTTTAATGTGTATAATGGGCTTTCTTCACATTGAAATGTAACGATTTTATTGACACAAATTGAACCAATAATATTGATGTTTTTGTGGTTGGAATATTAAGATCTCAATTAGATTGTTTTTGCAACGTAAATGGTTATGTTAAAAATTATTGTATTCAACAATAAGAAAAATTGATATCGATTGTAAATTAATTAATCTGTTATGTCGTACCTCGTTTAAAACGTGACTAACGGCGCTGGTCAACATCCAGATCGGCAACAAAATGGTCATAATCCATATAACTGATTCGAAAATTTGTTGAACATTGGATGTTGCAGTCATTAAGTATAAAAAATACGTGCTATTTGTTAGAGAATACAAATTGGATGCAAGGATTATTAAAATAGGCAAGGAATAGTAATTGTTGATGTTCTTTGATAATTCAATCAAGTCCTTGTACAGCAGTCTCAAATTTTGGATCCACAAGTTATCTGTCATGAGGTCAAATGCAAAATAGTTCCCTGTACTGATACTGAAATTCGATAACTTTTGGGATTTCGATAATGTGTCATTAATGGACTTGAACCTTCTTTTGATAAATCTGAGAATCATTGCATATTGCAATGTATAGCTGTATATTGTAATAGCAACTGCGTACATGGGAAGAAGGTATGCCACACGATAAAATACTTCATCTGCGTTGAATGTGGACGATAAACATGTAACCATGCTTGTAAAATGAAACAAAACAATCATTTCTAAATAATGATTGCGATTGGTATTCGGTAATTGATGGTCCATGGCGACGAGCTTATTCAGGGTGTTGACAATTGTTTTCTGCTTGATAATAACTGTCAAAAATATTGTGACAATGCATGCCAGATTATTCCCAACGAAACAATAATTTGAAACATAAGTGAGTTTAGTGAGAGATTTTGATTTCATCTCTGGAATGGCAATGCCCACAAAAGAAATTTTGAAAGTTGAACTTCTACTGTGTGGATTTTGATCACAAGTAAAGGGCGCTAGGCCAAGAAGTTTGTGTATCAAGTATACAAGGTAAGATGACGCGTTTAAAATAATTTCCAAATTCATTTTTCGATTCATTTTTCGAGCGGATTCGAGGTAGGTTTAGAATTTGAGTCGAGGTTTAGAAATACTGTTTAGTGGGCAATATGATGATGTGCGATGGCAATCATAAGTTGGATCGATAAAATTAATTTATTTATTGAAAAATGCTCTGTTTTATTTGACTTTTTCACTTCTAATATTGAATTGCATTTTCTTTTATACTCTCCAATGAAAATCGTAAAAGATGCTCGACTTAATATACTATTTATTTAATGATTTGCAAATTTTTTGAAATAAATAAAATAACAATTATCGTACCTCTTTTGAAATGTGATCAACAGCGCTGGTCAACATCCAAATCGGCAACAAAATGGCCATAATCCATAAACTTAATTGGAACAGTATATCAATTTGGACCATTTTTATCATTAAATACACATAATACATGTAATTTGTTATAGTATATAAAGATCTTGCAAGGATTATTAAAATAGCGAAGGAGTAGTAGTCGTTGATGTTTTCTGATAGCTCAATCAAGTCTTTGTACAACAATCTCAAATCATAAATCCAGACATTATTTTTCATACGGTCAATTTTGAAAATATTCCCAGAGCTGACATCAAAATTTAATAACTTTTTAGATTCCAATAAAGTGTCATTGATGGACTTAAACTTCGTTAAGATAAACCTCAAAATCATTGCGTACTGCAAAGTGTAAGTGTTCATTGCAATGTGAACTGCATACATGGGTACAAGGTACATCGTAGGAAATCCTTTCTTGTTCGTAGAAAAGATGAAAAAAAAGGATACCACCATGTAAATGAAATGACCAATAACAATCATTTCTGTGCGAGAATTACGATCGGTTTTGCGGAAATGCCGATTCATGGCCACGAGATCATTCAAGGTGTTGGCGATTGTTTTTTGATTGAGGCTGACTGTCAAAATTAAAATGACACTGCATATCAGATTGCTCCAGACGAAAAGGTAATTCGAAAAGTAAGTCAGTTCAGTGGGGGAGTTTGATTTCACCTCTGGGATGTAGAATGAACATGAAATATGCGAAAATGCTATGTAAATAAATAAAACTATGTTGTAGGCAATGCCCAAGAACGAAAAATTGAACGTGGACATTTCACCGAGTTGATTTTGGTTATAAGAAAATGGCGCCAGGCCAAAAATTTTGTGTATTAAATATATGATATAAGATAACCACTTGTTCAAAAAAAGTTTAAAATTCATTTTCATGTGGATTTGACAATGGTTTAGAAATAATGTTTAGTCAACTACTTGAAAATGTTTATAGACATAGTTGGATCAATGAAAGGCATTTATATTTTTCAACTAACTTAACCTTGGGTATCATAGTTTTTAATATAAAAAGCGTTCTTTGAAAATTGTTACAGTCCATTTGGTAATTGAATTCTTTTTTTTTTCCTCCAAAAAAAGTTCAATCAAATTATGATAATGTATAATAAAATGAACATAAATTCTGTAGTAGTTATATTGCTTATTAATTGATAAGAAGAATAAATTGTTGAAATAAATAAAATGCTAAATATCGTACCTCTTTTGTTATGTGATTAACAGCGCTGGTTAACATCCAAATTGGGAATAGAATAACCATCATCCATAAAAATAAGTCAACAAGTTTTGGAACATCCCCAGTTGTAATCATTAGACATACAAAATACGTGCCATTTGCCAGAGAATATAAATTTGATGCACAGATTGTTAAAATAGGGAATGAATAGTAATCGTTGATGTACTCGGACAATCGAATCAAGTTTTTGTACAACTTTCTCAAATTCTTGATTGAAGCGTTTTCTTTCATAAGGTACAATTTACTGATATCAAAGGGACTATTATGAAATTTGGACAACTTTCGGGATTTCAGCAAAATGTCATTGATATTTTTAAACCTCGTTATGATATATCTTAGAATCATTGCATATTGCAAGGTAAAGCTGTTGATTAGAATATAAACTGCGTACATGGACAGAATGTATGCCACAGGAACAGATTTTTCATCCGCAACGAAGATTCGTGAAAAAGTCATTATCATGTAAACAAAATGACACAAAACAATCATTTCTATATGATGATTTTGAACGCTTTTAGGGAAATGACGGTCTACGGCCAATAGCTTATTCAAGGTCTTGGCAATTGTTCTCTGCTTGAGACTAACTGTCGAAATTATTATGAAACTGATTATTAGATTGCTCAAAACGAAAAAATAATTTGAAACATAAGCAAGTTCAGTAAGAGATTTTGATTTCATCGCTGGGATGTAGAATAGACAAGAAATTAGCGTGGCGGCTATGGATGTCAGTAGGACTGTGTTGTAAACGATACCCAAGTATGAAAATTTGATAGTTGTGAATTTGCGGAATTGATTTCGGCCATAAGAGAAAGGTGCTAGGCCAAAGATTTTGTGTATCAAGTATACAATGTAAGGTAACGAGGTGCTTCGAATAAGTTTGAAATTCATTTTCAAGCGAATTTAACGTAGGTTTAGAAATACACTATTACTACTGTTTGTAAAGTGAAAAATATGACGGCAATAATATGGTGGATCAATGAAAACCATTAATTAATGGAATTGTTTTTTTTCCGTTTCCTTGACCTGAGGTCGTTTCTTTGGATAAAATGGGTTTTTCATAATTGTTGCAGTCCATCATTGTTTTTTCTTTCAATGAAAAAATCAATCTGTCATATTAACAAACATTTGTATTTTCATTTTTTTTATAAGAACCTCTTTTAATATAAGCAATTCTTGTAACTAATGTCATACCTCTTTTAAAATGTGATTAACAGCGTTGGTCAGCATCCAAATTGGCAACAAAATGATCACAATCCATAGAACTGATCCAATCTGTTGTCGAAAAGTCGAAGTTGCAGCCGTTAAGTATAAAAAATACGTGCCGTTTGTCAGAGAATATAAACTCGATGCAAGGATGACTAAAATAGGCATGGAGTAGTAATCATTGATGTTTTCTGATAATTCAATCACGTCTTTGTATAGCAGTCTCAACTTTTGGTTCCGCAAGATATCTGCCATGAGGTCAAATGAAAATTTGTCCGCTGTACTGATATCGAAAATTGACAGCTTCTTTTGGGATTTCGACAATGTGTCATTAATGGCTTTAAATTTTGTTACGATAAATCTTAAAATCATTGCATATTGCATGATATAGCTGTTGGTTGTGACATAAACTGCATACATGGACAGAACGTCCACTGTTTGAAATGATACTCTGTCCATGTCGAATACGAAAGATAAACTTGTAACCATACATATAAAATGAAACAAAATAATCATTTCTAAATAATGATTGCGAATGGTTTTTGGAAAATGATGGTCCATGGCCACGAGCTTATTCAGGGTGTTGACCATTGTTTTCTGCTTGATAATAACTGTCAAACATATTGTGACAATGCTTGTCAGATTATTCCAAACGAAACAATAATTTGAAATATAAATAACTGCAGTAAGAGATTTCGATTTCAACTCAATGCCCACAAAAGAAATTTTGAAAGTTGAACTTCTACTGTGTGGATTTTGATCACAAGTAAAGGGCGCTAGGCCAAGAAGTTTGTGTATCAAGTATAAAAGGTAAGATAACGAGTTTAAAATAATTTCCAAATTCATTTTCAAGCGAATGCGACGTAGGTTTAGAAATACTGTTTAGTGGATGTGCGATGTGCGATGTCAATCATAAGTTGGATCGGTAAAATTAATTTATTTATTGAAAACCGCTTTTTCACTTGACCTTAGTCATAATTTCCTTTTTACATATGAAATGGGTTTTTAGAAAATTATTCCACTTTTGCTATTAACGCTTTTTTCAATTCCCTATAAGCACAAGATTATCTAATATTCTAATATTGACAAGACTATCTAATATTCAAAAAATATTAGACGGACATAATAGATATTAAAGAATATTAAAAAATGTTACATTTAATGTCCGCTTGAATAATAATTCTGAAATATTAATTTAGGTTTTTGAAATTATATAAATATTCTAGAAATGTTATTTAGGCGGACATAAGCATATCTTTTAATATTATGTTCTAATAGGGTTATCACATTACAAATTAAAAGTATAATAAGTAGATTTTTTAGTAAAGTAGAAAAATTTGTACTTTCATTTTTTGTGTGTTTTTTTTATAATAAATACCTCTTTTAATATGTGATCAATATTTCGCGTCAGTCTCCAGGTCGGAAAAACCAAACAGATGATCCAGATACTACAAGCGATACTGTTGTTAACATTCATTTGACCAAGTAGGTTTAACAAGCTGTAAATATTGTTCGTCAGGCAATACAAAACAGTCATCAGGCAAGGCAAAATCGGCGCGGAAAAATAATTGTTCACTTGTTCAGACACTTTGATCATATTTTTGTAAACCGTCCGAAATTTCATCACCGAAAAGATGTCGTGCAATTGTTTTCTTTCGTCATTAGAGGCGACGAAACCCAAGATCGGGATATTTTCTGCCATTTCGAGCAACTTGTCGTTGACCATTTGAAACTTCATGTGTATGAACTCCACGATCATGACGTACTGTAACATGAAGACGTTGAAGATGACGAAACTCAAGCTCAGAGTCATGATGTGGTTGATCGAAAAACTTTGATCGTTCACCAGAAAGTTGTAATAGAGCGAAATAGTAATAATGATCGAGTACACTATCACAGTGATGTGAAAATTTGCATACTTGATTTTGCTCGGAAAACTGTGATCAATCGTTATGAGTGTCTTTAAAATATTGATAAAATTTTCTTGATAAAGACAACTCGAGATGACAATTGTGCTGCAGCTGATCAGGCTACAAATCATATAGATAAAATTCGATGCGTAACTGATGGACGAAAAATAATTCGTTTTAATTTCTGGCATGTGCAGACCGAGGCTGATACCACTGATGATTAAATAAGCCAGGAGTACCAAGTTGCAAACAATCCCGGTAACTGAAACTTGAAAATATATACTTTTGTCGGGTTTCTTTCGCGTGTATGTAAACGGAGCCATTCCGATAATTTTAAGCGTGAGATACGATGCATAGGTCACAAAATCCCAAAAATCATTTATTGAAATCATCACGAATGTTTTTAAATGAGAGTTTTTCACCGTGAAGAAAATTGCAACACTGAAAGGAAGTCAATTTTCCAAGTGACATTTCTTGGCAGATCAATGGAACCATTTTTCATGATTAAAAAAATGTTTTTCCGAGCGTTTTTCAATTAAAAATTGTCAATGTGTGAAAGGTAATGATTTCTGTGATGAAAAGTTGATTGACTGATTCAAATTAAACGAAGGTTCTATTAAATTAATTTACGGGAATTAGTTTATTCGTTATATGTCTTAATTCAGAATCAATATCATACATACGGCAAAATTACTGTTCTTATTTTTAAACGTGAGCAAAGTTAATGAACTTGCTGGGAATGGAATGTTCATCTTTTACTCCTTGAAAAATAATTTAGATTTAAAAATGAATTCGCCATTAGATATGAATAATTAATTTTGTTTTCTCGTTATACAAGAAAGTATAACGATTACAATGGAACAGGATGAGAAAAAAATGTAACAATTATTATTTGTGTTGTTTTATCATATATTTATTTTGCACATACTCATTTGCATCCAGGTTGGAGAAATTAACAATATCAACGTTTCACAGTGGTAGATGTGTTATGTGGTAGATGGTACACGGAGTATAACCGATAAGTTCACATTTTCACAGTAATTCAAAAATTTGCATTCGCTTGTATAAATGATGACCCTGTATATTATCGTCAGTATTTTATCATCTCTAGTTGAAACCACGTTTCAATTACAACAACAAAAGAATCACATAGTTCTGTAATATATCAAATTAGTAAATAAACTACAACGTTGATAAACGGACGAACATTTTTTTAGATTTAATTCAATTTGTTTTTTTCCGTTTGAATTTCTTGTAATGCAAATATCCCTTCTTTGACTTGACTCTCGAGACTTATTTCATCCAGTGCAAAATACGAAAATAATTAGTCACAATTTATATTAAATTTCATATCTATAATATAATGATAATAATAAAATAATAATAATCATTATGATAATAAGATTATAATTACAAGCTGCATTTAAAACGTCATGCTTAATTCAAAAACCTATTCTGAAATTTAGGAAGAAAAATTTATCTGATTGCAATGTCAGTCGTTTAAAATTGCAAGTCATTTTTTTTTTCAAAGAAACTTTCAAATAGCAATCAAATAATTTTTTCATTTTTTTACATGGTCAGAATGGCGACGATAATAATTAAATTGCAATAATATTAATTAATTACATGAAATAAATTGATAAATCAATATTTTTATAATTCACTAGATTTGTGTAGACAACTCTCACGTTCACGATGGAGAGCATTCACGCCCGCGGCTGCAATCATTTGGAGACACTTAGACGATTTTATCACAGGAGTGCGTTCTTAATCGCGTTCCGATGTCCAGTATTTGGATTTTATTACTAAAATATTTATCATAACATTTAAAATGACACGAGAGAAAGTAACGCATTTTTCATCCTTTTTTCTACTTTATTATTATACTTTTCAATTTAAATATACAATATTTATGTACAAAGATATACACTTTTCATGAATTCATCTTATACTTTATTTATCTATAAGTACATTAAATACTTCGAATATTCATGTACCATTGGACCGAAATGGTGCGAATTTCATTGTCTTGGTTAAAAATTCAAAGAAATGTTTGTGTTGCGTTTTAATTGAAAGTAACAAAATTAAAATTGATATTTTTACTTTGGTTGGTGTAACACAATCTTTTCAAAAATCCGTTTACTCTCTCTCTCTCTCGTTCGTTCTTTTTCTCTATCTCACCCATTTTTTTTCTTACAATTCATTATCACATGCTTTTATTTTTAACATCATTCATTCACTATTTACATCTTGCAAACAAAAAGAAGAAGTACTTCAACGCGATTGTTCAAGTGTACTTTAAACGAATGCAATTTCAAAAATAAAAACATTAAAATTTCTAATAAAAATGTTAAAATAATAAGTCTAACTTTGGAATGCCAGTCGAAACTGTTAACAAAATTGTAAAAGAGTTGTTTTTTTTTATGATAAAATATATATTTACACAAATATCATATACTTTATATAAAGAAATGATTTGTTTAAGAACTCGAATAAAAGTCTTTGCCATTTTTATTGACACAAAGAAATGCATACGTTAAAATACACTTGCATACAATGGTATGTCTGTTCACGCGACATTTGCAGGTGACAGGACTACAATTTTGGTACTCGTGTTTCATTTGCGTCAACAAAGTTTCAGTATCAGAACGTCTATCAGTTTCTCATTCATTGCATCCTGATTCTGACAGTTTCTTGTGTGCCTCGGCTTTGAAAATCTCTCTTGCGTCTTTTACATCAAACACATAAAATTGTACTTTTACGATATCAAATTTTGTTCCCCTTAATATTACATTCCCGCGGAAGAGAATTCGCAACCCAAAATAAAACGCGAAGAACAAATATAGAACGTGGATATCAGACAAAACGTCGTTAGTATTTCAATTTTCTTTTTCGCGTTTCAATAAAATCCAATAAATAATGAATGCACGAGTCACCGAAGTTTAACGACAGGACGTACAAACTCGAAGCATATAATACATAAAATATTTACAACAAATCATGCCATCGTCGAATCACACCCCTGGGGGAAGTTTGCGTCAGACCTTATGAATCAAGTCTCAATCTTTGTCCGGTGCTCCAATTACATTGGCGAAAAAAAAAAAACTTTCATAAGGTTTCCCGCAACTGCTCGCAGGGGTTTCTCATGCTAGTTTCTAAATTATTTTTTATTTTTCATATAAATACTTAGTTTTCATCTCGTATACATCAGTCCGCCTACGAAACAATAATTTACGATTACAATAGGACGCGTTTCGCAACGGACGCCGGACATCTCCCGGGAAAACAAAACTGGACCGAACTGCGAAAAAGAAGGACGAAGAGTCGCGCCAACGGTGCGCGGTTCTTTTCGTGGCGAGTTTCTCTCTGGGCACTAGCACTTGCAGGGGACGCATTTATTTACAAGTAAGGTACACACGGACACACATATACACGCATACACAGATATTGGATTCAGGAATCTTGGGATCACAGCCATTCGGTGAGACATCCGCCGAACCACATCACAGCTATTGGCAGAAGATAGGTCGTGAGGGCTCGCGACAGTGACATCTCCTGCCGGGTGTTGGCACCGCTGTCGATGGCGTTCGTGTCGTTGTCGTGGCCGGCGATCTTCGGCTCGATGTCGACCCGAGGAGGCACCGCATCCTTGTGCACTTCCGGCACGACCGGGGACTTCGGCTGTTCCGGCATCTGCGTGTTCGGCTCGTATCCGGAACCCTCCTCGACGAGACCGTCCTCGTCGTCCGTGATCGGGTCGTCGGGTCTGCCGTCCCCGGAACCACTTCCGGAACCATCATACGATTCCTCTTCTGTGGAAGAGAAATGAAAATTCATTATCTTGATTGCAACATTTTTCAACTTATTAGAATAGATGGCGAGGGTTCATCTCGAGGAATTTCATCTTCGGGTTTCTTGGGTCGTACGTTTCACGAGCAAGTTCTAAATATTTGGGAAGCGCATTTGGA
The DNA here is from genome assembly GCA_030522925.1 of Trissolcus japonicus. Classification (NCBI taxonomy): domain Eukaryota; kingdom Metazoa; phylum Arthropoda; class Insecta; order Hymenoptera; family Scelionidae; genus Trissolcus; species Trissolcus japonicus. The sequence goes on along the minus strand of JAPYZS010000138.1, from coordinate 59,375 downwards.
TGTGTCTGGAACAAAGGTCTGGCACGTTGGAATTCTCGGGCAAATACTAAACTGTTACTAGACCGAACCAAACGTTCTTGGATCAATCTATTTCTAGATTAATGATTAAACAGCATCAATTCAACAGAATGTTTTACCTTCACCTTTACGATATACAAACTATTTCAATTAAAATGCCTTTCTCTGGTAAAGAGCGACGGAAAAAACAAACTGCACTTTGTCCAAGGAAAACAGTTATTGCCGTCAGACGTTTATACATTAATTTTGTGTGCTAGCAGTTTTGTTAATCATAATAAGGAATATCAAAAGTGAACAAGAAAAAGTAGTTGGCAAAAAAGGAACAACACGAATTTGAAACGCAACATAACTCAATCATAGACAACTTAAGATAACTTAATTTAGACTTATATTATTTAATGAAAAAAGGGAAACAAAATTGAACAGTCATTAAATTTAAAAAGTTTGTCTTCTAGCAGATGAAAACGTCTTTTTTATTATGTTCAGCTCTTGATGTTCGTCTGAAATTCCTGAGCAGCCATTTCAATTGTTAACTAAACTCTCATCAAAGAGAGTCTTTCACATTTTTAATTTTCGTCATAAACAATAGTCAGTGATTAAGACGGTATTAGCCCGACGAGAAGACTACAATGTGACAGTGATGTATTCATGATTCCTTTATTTATGTCATGAATTGAGACGCCTATTTGTTTACCTGTATCGATCCAATCAACGTCCTGACCGTTGAAAGCTAAACGGAGTCTGTTTGTTATCGTTGTAAGAGCAAACAATTGATCTTTGATGATGGTTGGCCTGGGTCCCCCGGACCGCACTTCGGGATTCAATGTTTGACTTTCCCCATCCTGAGACGCTGGATAAATATACCTAAAAAGAAAATAAACCAGATCCATGTTAATCAACGGTCTCGAGAATTCGAGTCACACTACGTAACATAACTGGCTGTTAGATAACAGATGAACATCGGTAAATTTAGAATCTTAAATTAAACAAAAACTTGCAAAAAAAGAAAAAGGCAACAAAATTGTTGCCAGCTTTTAAATGGAGTACATGTTTTTTTTTGCCTGCATTCATTGGTGGTAATTTAATTTTCGTCTTCAATTTTGGGGGCGTTAATAAAAGGGACTCTTACTTATCAAGATGAGTGCCGTTCCAACATCTGTTAGGATTGCTCGGTGGCACCACGAGGCTGTCGTTGCAAATTTTGTACGGCAAGTAGCCCCAAAACTGCTTCGAAAGTTTGACCTTCTGTTTGATCTCTTTCACGAGCTTGTCCATGATGACGGCTGTGGACGTGCGGTCGTCGGTCATCGAGTCCTGGTCGAAGTTGAGTGTTTTGAGCTCCAATTCCTTGTTACTTCGTCGCCTCCTCCTACGGCCGCCGAGCACCGGCCGACCGCAGCCACCGAAAATCCTTTGGGACACATCCTGACTGTTCTCCTGGAAGTTCATTATGGCCTCGGAGATTTTCAGATTGATCGGCCGGACGATCATCTCGATGTTGAAGGGCCCGAGCAGTCGCTCGGCAATCTTCTCGACGGCCTCTGCAATGCGACAAATAAATTCATTATGCGTTCTTAATTACTGAACCCAGTCAAATTGAATCAAGTTGTTTTCAGTTATGAATCGGAGCGTGAACCCGTCGTGAACGAAAACTCAATCCGTTAGATTTTTATCCGCGTGATTGACTTCTCAAACGAGATTGTCACTCGAGACTTAAGGGCGAATTTCACTTACCAACGAAATGATTCCATTCAGCGTCAAGGGCGACGTGATGTGCCAAACAGCCCTTCATCACGTTCATACACATGTCGTTACAGGCGAGCACTTGACCGGGGAGTCCGCTGCACGAAGGACAGGCTGTCATTCTTGTCAACGCAGCTGCACACTCCGCCGACGGTTTCAGCTGCAATTCAACATTTCATTAATTTTTTTATCTTCCCATTTAGTCCGGTTTCTTAATCCCACGCAAAAATCTTTTCCAAACATAAAACTTCAGTTGACCACTCGAGATCCTTCAATTTGAACATCTTGCACTTCTGAATTACACTTCAACATTGTTACATATAATTTTGAACGATGAAAAACAATTTCTGATATTTTTTTCTCGCGTTTTTAATTCAACTCAACTATTCAGGAATGTTATTTTACTTGTTGGATTGAAAAGTCCTCTGGGAGCACACTTTTGGCTTCGACTTTTGTACATTCATGAATATCACACTTTTCAAGTTGGCCGTCCCTCGGGCTATGCCCTTTAAAAAGTACATCCATGAAGATTAAAAAAAAGTCGAAAGATTAACCGTTTCAATGCATGCACTTTCACGACCATGCGTTTGATTCAGACTAGATGGTATACTTCTTGACATATTACCGCACACGACAAAAATTGTATCTAGGTTTCAGAGTTGTCTTTCTGGTCAACGTAGGAATCGTGAACTTTTTTTTTCAACGACGCGTTGTTTGTCTCTTTTCACTGCGGAACAAAACAGTCAAACATTTTTTTTCCTACAGACTTGTGCACATCAAAGTTCTATTGTCACGGTGTATCTCGGGTGTAAGTATTTTTCATGAAAATCTCCAGCAAAAAGTATTTTTGCTCATTTGAAAGATGAACTTTTTATTTTAATTTTTGTTCTACTTTTTGAATGCCGAATTCTTACCGACTGCATGTTTTTCAAAACGTTATTGGCGACGATCAGAGCCTGGTTGAAAGCCCTCGTGGCGACGAATGACCGTTTTATCTGGACCCCGAGCTTCTGCGGTACGTCTCCGAAGGGTCTCAGTTCTTTCATGTGATTGCCCACGCACTCCAAGTACTCTTTATTGAACATGTACTGGCTATTGAGAACCGTGAACATCTTCTGATAAAGTGTGTTGAAAAAGTTGTCCATCACGTCGTCGAGATTTACCTGGAACGAGAAATAGTTAGTGTGCAAAGTCACAGATTGCATTAAATAATAGGGGGAAAAGGGGGCGAAAACTTACAGTGCCCAGAATGTAGTAGCTTTCGAGCTCTTTGAATAAGTCCGTGAACACGTATGCGTTCGTCTCGTAAAGGGTGCCGTACGTTTTCATGAACATGGAGTGAAATCCTTCTTTGCTTGACGCCAAAAGCTCTTTGAAGAAAGCTGCAATGAAAACGTAAACATCAGTGTCATTACCATATTTTAACAAAGAAAGCAAGAATCAACCTCACGTGCTCAAACTAATGATATCTTTTACAGACTTTACATGAGCTCAAAAACTAGATTAATAGCTTTGGAAGTAAAAAATTATATAATTCGACGTATATTACAACGACAACTTACTAAAAAGTAACTTTTTAAGAATTAAAAGGTTCGTAGAAATTTTATATGAAATGATTCAGAACGATGTTGCATGGAAACTTAACTTCCAAGCGGGTAACTAATTTCTGAAACGGTTTTAATTGAGAAAAGGAAAATGAAAATTGAATTTTGAGGCGTGAAAGTTTGAAATTGTGATTTAAACTCGTTAGAAAACAAATGTAATAACAAAATAAGCATGAATTATTCGTGAAAACGGGATGTGCGTGGCATCGGCGAGGTGAAATGGGAAACGGAGGGGGGGGGGTGGAAAAACGGAAAGCAGACATTGTAGTCGGGTGCAGGGCACGGGTGCGAGGATGAAAGGAGCACTTTGCACGGCGCTTCAGCGCCGACGCTTTTAATTCCAAAAGCGTCTCCTAGCGAAATCTCGACTAATTTCTATTGCGGATACGCACCACCATGCCCCGACAAATTTCCAGCGGATGTCATCGCGACGGACGCCAATTTTCTTGTCCGCAGTTTTCGTTCGATCTCGGAATTCGTTTAATTAAAAGGACGTCGATTAGCAAAGTTGCCGATGTCGGTTTGATCGGGAGCGAAGTAGGGAAAAAAAGAGAAAAAAGTTTGCAAGCGAAAGAAAAATCGCGCTGTCCTCGACTGAAAACGTTCGTCTCGGTTTTAATTGAAATTTATATTGTTCATGGGAATATTGCAAAAGAAAAAAAAGAATAAAAATAAATAAAATAATGAATAAAATTATATATAATAATAATGATATAATAATTGATTAATAAATAATATAATATAATAATTATATAGAATAATAAGAAATAGAATTATAATGAATTTCACTGGGATTACATTGCCAGATAGAACGAAACTTTTCGAATCATTTAGACATTACTATTAATAACTGCACTGACTTTGTTCCAAGCGAGAGATTTTGTTTGAGTCCATTTGTCAAATTGTTTCTTTCAAAAGTTTCGTTGCATCTGTTGGAAAACGAGATAGACAATGCGATCGAAAAGTTTACTTCCAGGACTTCATCAAAATAAACAAGTTCAACTTTTCCTAACACAATTTGTAAGAACATCGGAATATCGGATCAACTGTTTTCTCCCGAAGATGAAAGCCCAACATTTTATGATGCCAATGTATTTTATTTTCTGAAATATATATGTCAGCGGAGTTTGGTTAATTATTTATGAAATGGATGATCATCCCAGTCACAACAAATCTCCCCTCGCGACTAACATACTACACGGAAGTGGAAAATTGATGAGCCGCGTGGTGGATCCTCCGGGTCGTAAAATAGGCGAAAGAGCAGTCGTAAAAAGCGACAGTGTCGTTTGATGGGCGCGAGCCAGTTCCGTGGGTACGAATCGTGACAGAAATCGAATGCTCGATGTCGTAAAGAAGCCTGCCGGTTAACGTCGGCCAAAGTGCAAAGCGGGCTAAGAGGTTCCAACAGTTAGTAGCAGTCTAGTACTTTGGCATCTTGCGAGGTGTCCGTAGACGATGTAATTACATCGAGCCCAGCGGGTTCTCGTTTCGCCACCCCTTTTGCATTAACATCCATTACTTCGGCGCCGTCGCAAGGGCTGTCGAGACAACTTTGATGTTCTCCCATCAGCCACACCGCAACTTCGCAACTATTTGCTCCGCACTGATAAATTTATCTGCACGGCTCCAATATAAATTATGTCTCTGTTATTGTCCAAGTTCCAATCAATTTGTTGACATTGCCCGTTTATCATCACAATTATAATTTATAATTATTTAATTTCATTAACAACTTATATTCAACCCAATTACAAGATTTTCAGTATAGTCACTTTTTGAATTCCAAATTTTAATATATCCATACTAATGTAGAGGACCGCAAAATATTTTTTGTTTAATATTTTACTTTTTACAGTGAGTATAACAACGAATGAATTTGTTCAATTGAAACTTGTCGTGATAAATTTGACCTTAAAATTGGTCGAGGTTATTTTAACATGTTCATTCTAATATATATTATTGGTTAACTTTCATATCAGGTTGTTTAAGTAAAGTCATGAAGGAAAGTTTCGTCGACGGCAGAAAGCCAAATAGAAAAGCTCTCCAAGCACAATGGAGCCATAAGAAATCAAGGACTGACCATTTATCGCCGAGCTGAGGAAAAGACTCATATAATATCGATGATAAAAAAAGTGTGCGGGATATCGCCCAAGCGAGATCCGAGAATGTGCTCGATACGGGGAAATTGACCGAGATAAAAGAGTCGTCGCGGTGAAAAATGGAAAAGTTTATGAAAGTGGCGAAAAGTTCGGCGATCGCGCTCGCAAAGTTTCTCGCTTATGCATTCAAGCTGTCGCGGCGATGGCAGTTCGAATAATCGGCGCATCGGAAGCGGATGTAAACATCCGCGCGACCAGCGAAAAGTTTCTAAAAAAAAAAAAAAACACTCACGATATTGGCTTTTTTTTGGTACGAATTTCACTTCACCAGACAAATGTTTATGCGTAAGCAAAGAAAAGAGCCTGGCCCTCTGTTTTTATTGACTTTTCAATTTGTTCCAATCAGAATTACTTTTTTTCGCTAAACTTTTCCTTTTTCAACGTGAAAACAAAAAATCCGAATCAAAATGAAACAAAATTCTTGGCGGATCAAAAAAGTATACACTGTTTTTCAAATTCGTGTAAAAGCTAATGAAACTTTTTGTACCTGATTTTTGTTCAAAGTGGCACTTGCAACCCTTCTTTTCTGAAGGAAAAAGTAATGATAATACAAAAAAAGCGCGCGGTAAAAAAGGAATGCAAAACTACACTTTTCCGAGCCAAGAAGCACCATTAAAATCTTGCACTCCCCGACAGAAACTAATAAAACAGTGCGCTGCGCCGGTGTCGCAGCACATCACAACCCCAGCGGTGCGAGCAAAAGGAAGGACACGTTGAAAATCTATGTACGCGGCTCTTTGACGCGCCAAAGAGATACGCGCACGAGATACGGAAGTAAACAGGCCCCCTATGGACTGGCGTTCTGCTTTGAAGTGCAGTAAGTGCCGGATACGCGTTAGTCCTATGGCAACAGGGCACTTGCATCGTCGGGATCCACGTGTGCGTGCGCTCTTGTGCCTCCTCTCTCCTTTGCGATACTCCCCCTTTAATTAAAAAATACTCAACGAGACTTGAAGAGTTTCGCGGTTGAGCATGTCTGCGTCTGTTGGGGTAGAGGTTTACGAACCGCTGGAATTCAAGTTGGCCTTGTTTTTGCCCTGTGTGTTTGAACAATCTTCGACAGGCGTCAACTATTTTGATTAATGCCTCGGGCTCGGGCTCATAAATTTCCAGTCGAGCGATGAATTTTCGTATTAAATTTCAACGATTTTTCATTCATTTCAAAAATTAATGATTTCAACATTAAATTTGATTCGTCAATTTTGAAAAGAAATATTCCATTACAAAAGTACGAAGAAAGATTATCGCAAAATGAGTGTGCAAAAATTGATGACTAATTACAAAATTAGCTTCAAATCTCTTGAGGTTATTGAATTTCGAGTTGTCGAAATTTGACGAGTGATGAAATTTTATCATCAAGATTGTATGATAAATGCAATTTGTTCCACAGTTTAAAAATATTTTATCAAACATACATTGAAAGAAAAGATTGTTGTGAAAATTAGTTTACAAAAGTGTTGAGCGATTGCAAAATTAGCTTCAAAATTCGATATTGAATTTCGCGTCTCGTCTATATTTAATTATGGATATAATCAAGGACCATTTCAACCCTTTCATCTTCAGAGTTGAGCATGATTCTAACGAACCGCAATGTGTCCGAGTTGAGGACGTAAATTTGCATCGCATCGTCTTATCTCGCAACCACATCACTTAGCACCCCTCCCTTTTATTTTTTTTTCCCGGCCGATATCGGTAGATATAATGAGGTTTCTATATAACACTTACTGTCAAATCGCGTTCCTCTCGTGTTCATGAGCTGCTGTAATCGATGCAAATTATCTTTGATTATTTTGTCGTGCTTCTCCCGAGCCTTCGCTTGCAGTTGCAGCTCCATATCCGCGGAGCAGCAGACTTCCCCGCCGGTTGTGACGCCGCCGCATATCTTCAGTTCCTTTGCTGCAACAAAGAAATGAACCAAGATTAGTCTACCTGGGAGATGCAAAAGAAACGCAAAACTGTTAATTCGATCGAACGCAAAAGCTGTAATCAAAACCGCTTGATTTCCACCCGGCACATTTCTTTTTGTCCGGGCGTTTATTTTTCGAACGTCTGTATCTTTTCAAGATACTTTTCTTCTCGAGCGAAATGAGATTTTCCTAACAGGAAAAAGCTGCTTTTGTACTGAGGAGAACCGATTTCCCATTGTAATGGTGCGCAGCCTTATTCCCTCCGGGATCCTGGCGAAGGGAAGAAAAGACAATGATATTGTGATACGTCAATTATTTTGTAGTTACAAACTGTCAAACTTCTTTTTTTTATTATTTTGATGAAAAAAATGTGATTAGTTCTTTGGTGAATAATGAATTTTATGATAATTAAATTTTGATAACACAATTGATAAAAAATATACGTTTCAGACTGGCAAGACACGCGTCAACCGTAACCCAAAAAAGGAAAGTGGAGATTTTATTGAAACAGACGAATAGAACCGAGGCAAAAAGTTTGATCCAACGAGCAGTCCAGCAAAACTCATGAGACTCCGCCGGTTTTTCTCGACGAGTGTCCAGATGTAAAAATGGAAGGAAAAATATATTTTATATTGCAACTGCAAAAATAGCGACGGGTTGAAAGGATGTCGACAGCAATTCTCAATTGAAATTGAAATTGCTTTTGAATTGATCCAGAAATTATTTTTTAATTAAAAGAAAGGATTCCTTCCATCTCTTTCTATCCGCTGTCGGAAACAAACGCGCTGATCTGCGAGAACAATTGGTTGAAGTAGGTTGGATTGAATGGATGAAAAAAAAATTGAATCTATTTCATTGATATAATAGCAGTGTTGTCCAAAACCGGTGGCACTCTCCAGGATCTTTACCCTCTGTTAGGTTGTGCATCATTGTTACGCGGCGTTGAACATGAATAGAGGCGTTATATGAAACACGCTCGATTTTCGAGGGACCGAAACACACGCGAGCTTTTTGAGATGTGAAAAAGCAGCTCGCACAAGGACTTTCAACAGCTTCGCAAAATTGGGGTACATCCCGCCCTGGCGTCGGCTAATTACGCGAGGATAATTCACTTCCGTGCAATTTGTCTCACTCGGTTTGGTCCCGCTTGCGACACTTGACAAACACGTGGTTACAAAAATAACAACACTCGGGATTGCGATTCGACCCAACACATTTTTTTCCCACCTTGACCTTTTGTTACAAATCAAATTCAATCTCAAAACAAAACCACCCGTCCCATCGAGACCTAAATCGTTCTTTGTTCAATCACAAGTATATTTCTAATCAAAAGTTTTAAACAAGTTGATTGTAAATTAGTTTTGAAAACAAATGCAGATCGAATTAAGGGTCGCGCGACCTCGGTCGTTGTAATTGATAACCATCAAATTATTTTGATTGAAAATTTTTGTTTTGTGAATTGCGAGTTTTGCGAGAAACGTGATTAGAGGATTTGCAATTTTGATAGCAGATAAATGTATTCAGATGAGCTCTCCAAATCAAGGGACGTGATTTGGAAGCGAGGAAGGAAACCTGAATTAGTATAAACGTGCAGTTGAGTTACAGCAAGATTTGGCTCAACTTCCGAACGAGGGAACTGCAGTTGGAATTGGTTTCTATGAACTATTTTGTGCAGTAATCAGATACGCTTTAGCAGCGCCTGGAGATGGGCCGTAATTCGAGCTCGACTGAGAATTGAACGGCGCGAGATGCAAACATCGCGCGATTGTTGCGCGTTCAATGTAACGTGTATTATTTGCCGCGGGTGCCAAACTATTCAAATTGGAACGTCCCTTTGCCGTCGCTTATAATCACATTTTTGTTACAATTGGCCGAACAATTTATATTCATCTGCCCGATTCGCGATGCATCCCATCTCATAAATGTATTCATCCGACCTCAATTAAAAGGGCCGAGTTCATGTTTTAAACATACGAGTTCAAATTTTCAAAGCAGTTCAAAAAAGTTTTAATAATGTCCCTGGATTTATCCGCATGATCCGCGCTCCAAGGAGAGGTCTCACTTCATCCCATTCTTTGTCATGAATTAATTCTCATTGCTTGTTCATCTGCTCTTAAGTGCCTTTCAGTCGTCAACTTTATGAACCCTGATGGCTCGAATTATGCAAAGTTTACGTTACCCGTTTACCCGTGTAAACGCGATCTAAGCAAACTTTATGTTAATCTTGCACAAAGTGTTTGTTCACTTTGTTTTTCGTTATTCTAATTTTATTGATGATGTAGCATCAAAGAGGCATCAATTTTCTCAAAATTGGCGAGGGAGCCAACAATGTTGAAATCTGAAAAAGATGAAGATGAAATTGCATCGCGCGGAATCAATCGTCAAGTTGAAATAGATTGATGTAATAGATGATGAGGAGGCGCACCGACGAGTCAGAAATATAGTCTGGCATTTATCGGCGGGCTGTATAAGGCTAATCTCTCCTTATCCGCCAATCCTCCATGGTCTAAGCTAATTTCAATCTCCGACACGACTCGCTCTCTGCCACCCTTGGTTCCGTTCTTAGCAAAGTTTCTGACACGCCTTAAAAGTAATTCAAACGCGCTCGCTTAATTTCGCTTTTTCTCTCCTTTTCTCGCGTACCTCTCTCGCACCTCTTTTTCGAAGCGTTTCCTGCACTTTGAATGGTACAGATTACTTTATGAAAGTTTGACAGTTTCGTGATAAATTACGGAAGCTAACCAGCCGGTTTGGGATGTTTTACACGCACAATTCCGCAGTTTGTTCGGGTGGACCAAAAAAACACGCAGTTGATATACCCAAGTGCTCGAAATTTTGAGCAAGGGAAAAAAAATTTGAAGAGTTACGTACATGATGTCACGACATGTGGCCGAGGTTGGATTAGATTACGTCACCGGACTGGCCCGGGTTATATTATAAGTACGGGATAATCCGGGCAATAAAACGAGACAGGCTGGGAAATAAAAACGAGGATGACATTAGTTTCGATGGCAATAAACCGTGGGGATTACAATGTTTTTCGTCACGGCTACTTGAATTCGAGCTGCTCCGGTTGTTTCCATTGCGTTTCCTGTAATTTCTTCTCAAGTTGCGATTTGTATACGAGAAGAAAAAGTTGAAATGAATTTTTCGTCCCAGACGCGAGACTGCTTTATTAAAACATGTCATATCTTCTTTTTTTTCTTCGTCTGACGCTAAATTGAATTGATTATGTGAAATTAAATGAGAAATATAACTCGCTATTGTGGATGAGTCCAATTCATCCTTGTAATCAGTTTTATTGAGAAATCATTTTCTAGCGAAACAACAAATCGCTCGGGTCTCAGAGATAAAGCTGACAGTTACGGGGCAGGATTTGGGAATTCATGTTTCCTCAAAACGCCCACATTGGGTTGACTTGCGTCTGGGAAATACGTCGCGACGGAAACCCCCGGCGTCTTAGCGTCGTCGCGACGCTACCAAACGACTGCTATCCTCTAACCGCGTTATATTGAACGTTACCATGCGGCAGCGTTTTGGATAACAGTGCCTGGCGTTTGATAACTAGGCGTTAACTCGCGTGACACTTTTCTTATCAGGTTACCAGAATCGCTGAAATTGAATTTCATTCATTACGTTTTTGCAATCTCATATAATTACTTTTTCCACTTTGCAACTCCGTCCATTTTTTTACGTCCAAATAGGAGATTTTTCTCAATAAAAATTTAATTGGACTAATTTTATATTCGAATTTCATATACTTATGAAACATAAATAAATGTTACTTTTATTGGAAAATTGTCAACTTTGACACCCGGTGATTGCAGTTAATATATCACTCGCGGATTATTTTTGTATGCAAGATATAAACACGAAACGTGTTTTGTCATAATTTTTTTATTTCAACATCGGAGAATGCAATTGGCTCAAAATTCGTTTCAGAGTCTGGCCGTCGTTTCGAATTTTTTATTTTGCCATTCACCCCTCTGAGTTTGAAATGAAATCGTAATAAAATTTCAACGTCTCGTAAGGGGAATGCGATAATGTTCAGATGCTTTTCAAGAGCACTTTATTTCGTAGCGAAGCTATAGTTAGCGACGGCGATCGATCTGCAGCATCGCGGAAATTTACTTTCAGGGTAGAGCTTAACGGCAGATTAACTAGCTTGGAAATTATTCGGGCGTGTAAGGATTCAGTTGTTTAATGCAAAAGAAGCTTCGCCACTTTCATGATAATTCATAGTTACGTGTAGATAATTGTTCGCGTAAACTTGCCGTTCATTTTAACCGGCCGAGTTCTATATGCAGCACCCTACAATGCTCGAGAAGTTGAACATTTTATCTTCAACTTGCTTTTCTTTAGATGAGGAAAACAAAAAAAAAATTGTCGAAAAGGGCTGAATTCTATCTTTCTTCTGTTTTTTATCTTCCTTTATTTTCGAAAAAAATGTTGAACCAACAAAGTAATTATGGGAAGTTGTGTCAGGGCTGATAACAGTCTTCGTGAGTCTTCGTTTGTTTGATGTTTGTTCTTGGCTGGAGAGAAGTTGACTGGGAAAAGTGTCTGTAGTTGTGAAATTGAAAACAGAGAGGAAATTAATGGCCGGGTATGGGTGAACGAAGAAACAACTTGCGCGTTTAATATTTACTCGAAATCTCGTCTTCTAAATTACACGAATGGAAGAAGTTGATGTTATAATTTTGTCTTGATAAATTGTTTCCTGATCAGATTTGTCTGGCTGTTAACATTTCAATCAGTCACCGGAACAGTATTATGATCGACTTTTGTTTACCTCAAACTTTTATATATTTTTATCTTGATTTTTTGAACGTCTTGTGAGTCGTAAGTGTATGAATGATTTATTAACTGGTCTGGGGTATCAACATTACGCCCGAGTTCATAAAAGAAATTACACTCTTTGAGCTCTATAAACCTTTAAGAATTGCCTTCGTTTATGTGCTTATTCTCTGTGCCCTTTATGACTATCTTCTGTTCTTTTTTTGATTCATTGACCAATTTCGATTCGAGTTATGCTGTAAATTAGGTTTCCTGTCTGAATCAAATTCTTCCTTTTTTGGATAATGAAACAAACGAACGATATTAAGTGGAATGGTTCGTTTGAGCTTGTCAAATGTAAAAATAAGGTTGTCAAATTTGTCAAATTGCAATGTCGGATTTGTACGACCCATCGGTACTGATCAGAGACATCATTCGATCGAATACCGTTCCTTCGACAGACTTCTTAGACTCAACAATAAATATTTGATTCGATGGCTCATAAAAACGACGTAAGGTAATCTCCACGCCATCAAAACACAACTTTCCTAAGATCTCTAGGTTTTCAATAAATATTTCATCAACCTTTTACGGTATATATTTTATAAACACCACTCGATGTCTCGATGAATAATAAAAAAACCAGAAGAAACTTTTTTTTTCCGAAAAAGAAAAACATTTTTTTCGACTTGTTTATTTGCGTTATACTTTTTATTGCTGCGGGAATAAAAATATAGAATAAACTCTGCGGGGCAAAAAGTTTTCCAAAAAAGGGAAAAAAGAACAAAAACGGAACACAGAAGTCCGGACGATTCATCAGTAATATCAGACAACAGAACAAAAGAGGTAGGTAACTCAAAACCGCTGTTCATATAAACTTGGAAAATATTCGTCGGAGTTTCGGGGACGGAATGAACGAAAAAAAATGAAAATGAAATAGGCAAAGGAACATTCAGCTCTCGGTTAAAATCTCGAAAGTTTCGTTGAAATTGAAGATCCGTGAATTGAATATAAAGTCTTGAGCAGGCACGGGGGGGGGGGTACGAGCAGAAGAAGGCAGATACACATTAGAATAGCAACATCGTACACAAGAAAGTTTATCGTACATCCGCAACGGTGAGCTCTGTGCATCGGTTTTGGGCTGTTTTAGGGCGCAACCTAGAGCACGCAGGGACGACCACCCCGAGAAGACATAGGGTTGCTAGGAAACACCCTTCTTCACGTGTTACATTGTATTACCCTATCCAGCGATAGGGGCCCGGGATCGCTCGCACGAACCTACAATTTCCGAGCAAACCGATGCCCCATAGAAGCCGTCCAAGTCGAACCCACACACTATGACCTTGCAACTCTAATGTCAACTTGCTGCGACGTTCATGTTTTTAACCCTTTTATTGCACTTCGAATTACTCTCTGGTCTTCTTTGAAGAATTTACATAATGACTCAAAATGTCGAATCATACGGATTATAGATATGTAAAAAAAGAAATTGCAAATTTCATCTTCTCGCTCTCATCTCAAATATTTCAAGTAGATATAAATAAATTTAAAAGGCCAGTAAATAATTCAATAACTGAGTTGGTAATATCATCATCATTTATTTTTCGTTCGAGAATGGAAGTTGGATATTAATAATGTTGAGTGTTGATGTGGGATAAACATTTAATTGCTGAGATATGTGGACTGTTAGATTAAAAGATCAAGTTCTTAGACAGGTGATTATTTCAAAACGATTGGCAAGAGAAATCACAGTGTGGGTTCGTTAACGTATCTATGTATAATTAAACATTCGCATTCGAGTTCGCCCAAGAATTTCATACTGACTCCTGAAAAGTACACTGGAATGATGATTCACATATTATACGCGCTTATAATTCAGGCTCGTAAAAATGCAATTTTATAAAGCGTGCCCGGAGTCTCTCCTCGGTTTAATTGACAACAAAAAATGAACCTAATAAAATAAACCAAACATTCTTTTGAACATTGGGAGCCGTCGCAATTAAAACTTGGATCTGATAATTTGAAGAAAACTCACTCATCGCTAGGTATAACATTTTTAACAGTTTTTAATTTCAAAATTAAAAACAATAAGTTTTGAATTTTGTTTAATAAAAAATGTACAAGTTAAAATGATAATCCCACGACCAAAGTTCGTTAAATATTTAAGACGTGTCAATTATAATTATGAATCAACTAAAATTACGGGTTCAAAAAGTTTTTCGTTAATACGCTGTAAGGTGCACGTTTCTGCGAGAAAATTACTGTTGGTGATTATTATCATTGCTGTAGCATTATACAATTTAGAAACAGTTACTGGGTCAGCTACATTTATTTTCAATTCTGTTGCAACGAAAAAAAACCATTAACAGTTATTCCTACAAAAACATTGTATATTATCTGAATTAAAAATTCCTTTTTTTGATTCCAATGATACAATCTTACAATTTTATTGAAATTCTCCAAACCTGCTCTTTCGAATACTAACAAGTAACATCAAAATCACCGAACCTCGCATTTCTTTACAAGATCTAGACAGCAACTTTTCGGCAACTTTGCAAAAACGTGAATGAAATAATTTTTGATAAAAGGATCAATCTAAGAATGAAACAAAATTAAAATAAAATAAATAAACATAACACAAAGAAGACAAAATAAAGGGTTAGAAAAAATACAGAAAAGGAGGGAATATTTTAATTAGTACTGGGGGAAACGAAAGTTTAGTTTGCCAATGGCGCGTTGATTTGAATACAGAGATCGGGCTGACAAATGTCGTTTCATTTGGCATTCATCGCGCGTGGACAGTGAGCTGCTGAATGGAAGGAACGTTTTGTATTCGGGTCAAGATCGAGGACCCCGAGAGCCGGCAGTTGGCTCGCCAATGATTGTAATTCTATTCGGTGACCGTAGCTCAATTATACCGTCCGGTCGACTGTTCCGCTGTGAGCTTTTTCGTGGCGCGCGAACAGATACGTATGCGATTGGTATGCAAACACGTTATTACAACCAAGTGAGACGCCGAGAGTCCACTTGACATTCAGCCGTTCGTCTCCGCTGACGATCCGCAGCCAGATTGTATTTTGTCACCTGCCATCGCCTTTCGACGCCGCCGACGGGGAAAGAAAATCCCAACGACAAAGGGTTGAAGTTCGACTAAGCGCTTTCATTATGTTGTCGCACGCTGACGTCCTTTTATGCACGCTTCTTCGAACAATTTTTTTCCGAGATTGCATTTTAGGATGCTTGTCTAGTTTTTCAACGAACATTCGATTTTTACACGACGGGGAAAATTGTATTTTTCATTTTTTTTATGTGTGGATGCAAAGGAAACGCAAAAACGGGGATGCAGAAAAAAAGTTTGCATCGTTTCTTTTTGATAACGGATATTGATACAAAATGATAAGATTGATGAGGCATGAAAAAGTGTCTATATTTAAATGTTCGGATAGGCGAAATATCACGTAAATATTTATGGTCGAAATACGCTCATGGAAATTTTGTCGCGAGCACGTGCTCTCACGCGTACGAAACTATGTTTAGAAAAGCTGTCCGACGTGAGTCGGTGCAGTTGAAATCTAAACTCGAAATAGTCTTATATACACAACAAATGCGATTTCAGCCGGCGTGTGCTTTCGTCAATACAAGACGCAAGGTTTTGAATAAACGAAATACCTTCGCTTTTTTCTTCGTTGCTATGACCCGTGGTACACGATTATACAACCAGCTGTTTTTTTATCCTATCAAAGCGAATTACGGCTGTATTTATGGATGACAATTCAATCAGAACTTTTCATCTTTAAAATTGTTTTAATTATATTTACGTGTAAAAACGGATGAACTTTTAACACTTTTATTTGCTAATTTTATAAATAAACTGGGGTGAAAAACCAATTGACCGACAATTGATGACTTAAAAAAGGTTAAACATTTTCCGCAAAAAAAGTGCTATGGAAAAATTATTGATTGCTGAGACAAAAGCGGTCGCGAAAAGCGTCCAAAAAAGTGTGATTGCGTTTTCATTTTGTTACTAAACGCCTGATTTGATTTTGCACCGACAATAGTTCACGCAACAACATTTATTTCGTCGTCATTATTCGAGTTCCCATTCAGCTCTCGGCGTCATTGTATCGAGTCTGCCGCCCGGTGAAAATCAAAGCCACGTTCATAATGGCGACCCGCAGCTGAGAGTGACAGGGAGCCCAGCGCAGTTTTTGGGTCTATTAGCCCCCAAGTGAACTGCCGTCTGTTACGCCGACCGCACCTATTGCAGCGACAAAAATAAATGTCAATTTACGATTTCCTTTTTGCCCCTCCGCCTAGTGACTCGTCAGCCTTTAAAATTAATATCAAACTCTTGTTTTTTAAATTCATTTCATTATCATGAAAACGGAAGTGGACAAACAAAAATCCCACGTTCGGCATCGTAATTCAAATAATGGCGTACAATTTGTTGCAATCATATTTATGGCGAGGGATAATTTGGAGTTGGACAGTGAAACATTAAAAAAAAATAATAAACCGTTAAATAGAGTATTGAAAAAGAAGTTGTTGAATAAATAAATTCTTTAAATAAAGTCTTTTGCAAATTTTCCCTACGTTTTAGTGAGCGCTCGGATTCGCACGCAATTTTTCCGCCGATCGGACTCGGACATTGAGAATTCATCGCTTGATGCAAAAGGGGACGAATTTAAGAGGGCTCGGTTACCGTTCTGATGCTTGTTATTACCAGGCAGAAACGAGACGGCTGGTTGCTGAACGCAGACAGACGTAATTTTGCGTCGCGACGCTTTGAGAAACCCTCGCATGATCGTATGTGTGCGCGCAAATACAGCGACAGAGGAATAAATCAGGGACGCACTCGTGTACGCGCGCTCGAACCGAAATGAGTTTTAGCGCAGGGACCGAGGCGTTAATATTTCACCCCCTATCTTGAGTGTCCTGGAGCGACGAATATCGCAGTTGCGTTGTTACTCAGCCGCTCTATTTAGGATCGTAAACAGCCATTTTCGCTCTTCATATTTGTTAAAAACTTGTCGTGCAAATTCGTCACTTCAGTTTAAAGTGTTTGGCGTTTTCGTGACAAAAGTTTATACTGCATTTTATAAACGTACACCTCAAATCTTGACACGTTTTCATAAAAAAAAAACATGTAAAAAATCAAATAATAAAACAAAGTTTTTAATTGGAATTGTTTAGTTTATCAAATTTTTAGATTAAAAGTTCCATAGTTTGGGATTACTTGGAATCGATTCTGCGATTAATTTACTGATTGGTCGATAATGGGTAAAATGATACGTTGAAGTCGAGTACAATTACAGCCGGATTCACAAGAGGGAAACAAAACAGGTACGCCACCACTTGTTTTCGTGGAACTTGCGTTCACAAACCTCCGGTCGAATAATGGATGCATGCAAGAAATGCGGTTTGTTACACATATATACACGTTGTGAAATTAAAATAAACATCGGGGACTTCTACATTTCAGCGGCGGCTTGCAACTTGAGCCCAATGTTTCAACTCTTTATACAAGGGGCTTGTTCTTTTGGGGTACACGCGATTATTACAAGCCGTCGTCGAAAACTTAATTTAACAAATTTCCTTTTCTGCAGCTTTTCCGACTCACGGTGGTATCCAACTATGAAAAATTTTTCAATCAGCAGACACTCACCTGAAACAGACAAAAAAAATGTTTTTAATAAGAGAAATTAAATGTTTGCATATTTTCTAAAGTCTTAAACAAAATGTACTTCCGGTGAGAAAATTCCGGTTGGGTATACACACACGTTTTGTCGAGCGGAGAATCGCGCGGTCTTTTATTTTCATCTGCGTAGATTATGGTGGAAAGTGTACGCAAACGTGGCACGTTAAACGAGTGAGCCATGCGATAAGATAACATACGCTTCCTGCGCGGAATGCGACACCGAATGCACGGCATTCTCAGGTTCCTCGGACGCTTACCGTACAGCGTCGTTACAATGCGGAGATTATCACGATACGAATCGACGTGCATTCATATTGACCCCGGCCCCGGGCGCTCGAATTTTTTACAAATTGACGAGCCACGCGAAATAAATCCGCAATCACGATCGCGATTTAATTAGCTTTTTTTTTCGCTACGCCGCGCTTAACGTTTTTTGCGCGACCAAAAAAACGTGGGAGTCGCGCGTTTTTATTTTTAAGCAGTCATGAACTTGCTCAACTGTTTCGCATATCCACTAGGGCTCTTCACTCAAAATGTTGTAAAAATATTTTTTGCAAAAAAAAAAAAAAAAAAAGAAAAAAATAAATAAATAAAATTTTGTTAAATGTTAAAATTTTCTTCCAGTGGAAAAAACATTTAAAAATTTTGTTAGAATGAGAAAATATGCAAGGAGGAAAGGAATAAACAAATCGAGAGGTCGCGCACAATGTGTTCCGGGATATAAGTTGAATGAACTATCCGAATGGTAATGAATTTTGCAACGCGACGTAGAAACAGGGTTAATTGGTTTTATCTGCATTAACGTTGTAGTGTAACATCGCGGTGTCAGAGGGAATTTCGCATAATGCGATCCGCGTGGCTAAGTGAAGCCTTTTGCCTGCGGACTACATCCGATTTGACTGAAGTGGCCGTCGATCTTGCGCGTAAACACGTCATTTGCATCGCAGAACTAATTAAGCCGGCTAGGAAATAGTTGCCCGAAAAGTCCCCCGTTCTCATATACATCAAACGCAAAGGTTGAAAACATCAAAACAATTCACGTCCTTGGGAAGGGGCGGAGGGCAATCACTAAATCTCCTCGAGATGTATAGAACTTGATATGAAACATATCTGTAGACCATCTCACAAATAAACAGTTTTTTCCTCAAGACCAAAAGCTTGGCACAGAAATGGATACTAAGTTGGGTGTAAAAACAAAGAATCTCGCGAGCAAGACGGTAATGGCGGTCATTAATAAAGCTGTTATCTCGCTAATGAGCCGAGACCATCTGACATCGGCTTTAGCGGCTGCGCCGACAAAATCGCGAGCTTGACAATTGGCGAGCGGAGCCTGCGTTCGTAAACGTGCACACGATTCTCCGGAGTAGTGGAGGTCGATAGGTCTTATCGACCTCCTACATCATTCGTGTTTTCATGCGTCTCGTATAATAAGCCACATCCTAATTCAATTTTCAACACGATATTTCAACTCTTCTCAATTTAAACGTGCATTTTTTATTTTTTCAATATTTAATTTTCCCAAGTCAAAATCACGAAGTTTTCTACGAAACACTTGTCAGATCAAAAACATTCGATTTATGTCTGTACACTTCAAAACGTTTATAAATCGAATATACGTTACCGAGCGACGTGGAATTGAAAATAAAAGAAGAAAGAAATCGCGCAAACATACGATGAAATGCAAAAACGCTGAAATTGACGAAAACGTGATAGAAAGCCCATCGTCGAAGGGGGGGGGGGAGAGGAATACTTGGCGCAGAAACATTGCGGCGTTTCATTGACGTACGTACTTAACACATGCTTGCACGCTGAAGTCAAAGTCTTTGACTGCGAGCACGTATGGATTCGCGCAACGTCGAAATACCGCAACCATTCAAAAGAGCCAGGTCTTATGTGCGATACACTACGAGCGAACAACGACAGAAAAAGTATCAAAAGAAACGCGAGCGCCGGACAAAAAGGCGCCGTTTCTCACTCGGGCGTGATTTTGTGCGTGAAAAATATGGCGCGCTCGTGAGAACGTGGTCGGTCGCGAGGTCAGGTCCTATCCCAGTTCTGTTGGTTTTTTGAACACTGGACCAAATTAAATGGTTTATTAATTTAATTACCGAATTTCCGAGGACGAGGATTATTGTTTCTTATATTTTGCGGACCACATTTTTGTTCGAAGGAAAATCCATACACTTTCCAGGTTGAACTTTCGTCGGGAGATGAAGTGTCGAGTTTTAAATTTGGTATAGTATGTGACCTTAAATTTTTCATTGCTCGGTGAATTTATTGATTGGTACATAACGCCACGTGTGCCATTAATCTATATAAAAGTAGAAAAATTCCGATGCAGCAGGTGGCACGGAACGATCGGCGAACAAGACTACCTAGCACGTGGAATCGACTAAAAACAGCCATCAAACACTGGAGGAGCCTGCAGAAGAAAGAGAGACGGCATTTTTTTCTCGCGGAACAGCTGGTCCAATCAACGTGGCCTCTCGTGCGAGCTCGTTCTGCTCGTGATAAAAAAAGGACCGGTCGAAATAGAACACGCCGCCACCTTTAATCAATCTGCGAGCGTACGGTTTTGCAGATCAACGGAATTACTTGAAACACTTTAGCACCAATTTTTTGTAAAACCTTTAGATTGAACCTTCGGATCTAATCCCCCTTTAACAATGTTTTAAACCATTTTAAAAAGAATTAAAATTTTTCATCGATCATAAAAGTTTTTATCGTTGCGTTATTTTAATAGTCAACGTCTTCAATTGAGTTGTAAAAAAGGTTCAGAAAAAAAGTGCCTCGGATAGTTTGATGATAACAGAATGAGAAAGATAAATTTTATCCCTGATTGAGTGAAAAGTTGTTCCCACTAATTTGTGATTCGGATCTCGGTGTTTGAGAAGTTATACAAACGCAATTTGCTAGCTCGTGCCAAAGTTGAGGTCCCATAGTTATAGGGCAGTGAATGCACATGCGCGTAGTTAATACGATTACAGGTATAGGATTCGAGGCTGGCTCGCCTACGCGGAACCGACCACCGGCCAGGATAGGAAAGGGTCAACTCCGCCTCTGGAGACTGGCGTTCGTCTGGCCCCGCCATCAGGACATCGAAAACGTATTCTCATCGTCGTTTCCTGCCTATTGTGCTGCTGAGAAAAGAATAACGGCTAATTGTCGGAGAGCTCTTCTCGCCTGTGGCATCCAGACATTCATCAGCTAATAAATAAGAGTTGTCCGGCCAAATCAAGACGTGTCGTGTCTTGAGAACTTGGACTCCGTTTGCTTTCGCACGCAACTGGGCACTTCGTTTTTCCATTTTTCTTTGTTCAGATTCGGTTCAGATCTTGATGAGGAATTCAGATGTTCAAATCCTCCCTGGTTAATAGAATTTATTAACATTTGAATTAAGTTTAAATTTAACAGGATGAATTTCCTTTTTTTTCAGTGAAAGGACTATTTTTAGAAACCGAGTTCATTGAGATGACGGAATTAACCCCGATTAGACAATGAGACATATATTTTCATTCGTAGCATGAAAAATACACGACCGCAATTAGATGTCAACTGGAATTACCACAACGGACGTTAGCCACGAATCGAGGACAAGACTCAAATAAGAAATGACATGTCAAGTGTTGGAAGAAATCGTCCGATATGTCTGATGTGCGTCAAGAAACAAAACAAAGAGGTTTCAGAATCACTTCATCATTAATATTTCTCTTATGCAATTTTTTATGGATATTAAAAAAATTGGACTTCTTTTGATCTGGCTACCATACTAACAAAGAGATGAAATTAAATTCAATCTGGATTGGGTCATGTAAAATAATTTTGAATAACTTATGCATTCTCATAAGGTGCGATTGAATGATTGATATGTAAATCGAGGGAGATGAACCCGATTGGAAGTAATCGTTCTGGTCGCGATAAAATACGAGCTTTTTTTTGTCTTTTTACGTAGGATTCAACGCGTCTGATTAACTCAATGTAGATTTGTGTATCGATGTCTGTCCAACTGGATTGAAAGAAGCTGACCTTCGTCACATCAACGATGCATAATATTTTATCTATCGCTTTTTGTATACAATTATTTAAAAATATAATGACAAAACGATTGTAACAAGAACTGCTTAAATTAAATTTATTTATCTTCACTATTCAAATTTAATGTTGTTTTTTCAATACTATTTTTGTTTCAAATGCATATTTTGTTTCAAATTGAGGAAACACAGAAATATAATTCAATTGAAAGGTTATTCTTTCAAAAGAACGATCGTGTTTGATCCAGGAAGTAGTATCAGCCTGATGCGGTAATTGTCGAATGTAATACAATAATGATGATCGATTGGTTTGCACCAAAGTGTAACGGGACTCTGCAGGACACCTTGTTCGCCTTGTTAATGAAACCAATACAAACGTTACGCTGCCAGTAAAAAATAGCCTACAGTATACTGAACGTAAAAACGTGTTATCGATTACAAACTTTTTGGCGGTCTATGAAAAAACATTCATGACCTCAATTTACAAAGTATACAATTTTCTGATATTTAATTACAATACCAAATTGTGTTAAGATAAAAAAAATTGAAATAACTTTCAATAAAAAAACAGTTTCCATTAAAAGTTATTTTTAAGCAAATAATTATTGGACCAGTCGAGCTTGATTTTGTCGACTGTTTCAAAACGTTGGTCGAATTCAACTAAGAAATAAGCGAGAATAAAATTAGCAAATTGCAAAGAAAAATATTACGGTTCTTAATTGGATCGATTACGTCTGAGTTATTTGGGGTCGAAACAAATTTTTGTTCGAGAGGTGGGCATCGTATCGAGGGGTTTGATATTGAATAAATTTGAATATCGATGACGAGAGGTAGGTGTGTGTTTGTCAGCGTAATGAATGTACACTTTGTCACCGGTGAAATTAGAGGCGTGTAATGCAGATATAGTTATGATCGTGTACACGTTCCATACACTTAGCAAGTAGATTTGCAACCTGACACGATCGACAAAGTTGCGTTTATCATTTGTGCGACGAGCTGCTTAATAGATAGACATTAACGCGAAAACCTGATTCTAGCTGTAATTATATTGTAGGATGAAATTTGCAAGGTTACGCGCGCACTTAGCGAATGAGGCAAAATTCAATTTTGCATCAGAGAAATTATTGATTCACCTTTATGCAAGAGAGCCGTAAGTGTTCAAAGAGCACCAAAAAGTTTTTTTTCTCATCTCCATCAATTTATTATAGAGATTTTTTATTCTGTTAGAAGATGAGGAAAATTGAATGATGAAAAATTATTTCTAGTAGATTGTGAGTCTTACAAATAATGAATTTGTTATTACCAAATTTGAATATCAAGGCCGACGACATTTTATTTCAATTTATTTTTACATTCGGTTATATTTATATTTATCCATTTGTAATAATTGTAAATTTACACCCAGTTTTATTTTTGGAAATTGATAAACAAAAGTCAAACCACAAAAATTAGCTTCAAAGATATAATTATTTCTCTCCGATGTATAACAAAAATAACTGGATATATAAACCCAATCCCAATTAAATCAACGAAATTAAATCTATCGCGTGAAACCCAACTAGCGAAATAATCTAACAAATTTGTCAGAGTTGCTAACTAAATTTGTTATGTGAAAATTAAATACATATGAGCAAATTTCCAGAACCTTTAACTCTTGATAATGAAATTAAAAAAAATGAAAAAAAGAAAACTAACAGTTAATGATATGGTAACTAAGGCATTGTTTAAAATACCAGAAAAGAGAGAGAACATAAAAGTTAATGACCTCATATTTATACGGGTAATGAAATACATAGTTTATTCGATCAATCCGCAAGCAGGATGAATAAACATGATCCGCGGATCGGGTTCGAGATATAGCACTTGCTAGTACGGTTTCGTTCTCTGATTAATGACACGCGCGCTCCGGCTATTAGCCCTGCGTCGATTTGTATAAGCTGTCGTTATCACAGCGCAGCAAAAAAATTAATTATCTGCTCTCTGGAATGATGCGCGTCGGTTCGACCAGACGTTCGATTTTATTCAATGATTTCTATCTGCCGCGCTCTCGGTCCTTTTTCGTGAGCGAAAAAAGTTACCTTTTTGCGTTTGACGTAGCACTCGCGTGATGCGCAATTAATCATTTCATCTACTTTTTTTCGCCCTCTGTGGCCGATGAGATTTTCTCATCGGCCCTTTTCAATATCAAACGGGAGTATTCTTTGGTATAAATATATACGCCAAACCTTTGAATCTTTTGATTGGAGTCAGATTTTTCGTTCTCTTTATGAAAATCAAAAACTAATTTTCTTATATGAATCCTCTGGAATGGATAGACGAATTGGTATGAATGGAATTTGCACGATTTATTAATCGAATACAAAGCGAAGAAAAGAAAACTTGGGAGGATAAAAAGACGATCACGATAACAAGTGAAACAATTTTATTATTGCTGCAAATCAGGTTTTCGCGGTTAATTTGCATTTGTTCTGAGAAGTGTGCTTTTCAAAAAGTCGTGCTCGAGCGAGCCGGCTGAAAATAAGCGAATAATAATAAAAAAAAAGAATGGTATCGAAAGAGAGGAAGAGCCCAGAGAAAGAGCGAGAGACAAACACGCCGGCCGATGGAAAAAAGTTTGCTT
Organism: Trissolcus japonicus; assembly: GCA_030522925.1. Taxonomy (NCBI): domain Eukaryota; kingdom Metazoa; phylum Arthropoda; class Insecta; order Hymenoptera; family Scelionidae; genus Trissolcus; species Trissolcus japonicus. The sequence goes on along the minus strand of JAPYZS010000138.1, from coordinate 34,819 downwards.
TGGCGCCACGCAACAGCCAATAGTTCAGTGCTGTCTCTCTTGGACCTTCGTTTGCTTTTCTTCACTCCTCTGCACACGTTTTTTGGACGCTTCTTTTTCCGCTTCCTCACTTCAAATTTCGAACCACATTATTTCGTTTCTTCAGATAAATATATATAATGGTGTTTCAATTTTTTCAACAATTCAAAGACAAAAATGTTCGCAAAATTTTATGTCTCAACAATATTCGGTTACAAAAATTCACCAAGAGTCGTTTGGTCGATAAATTCGCGTTTCATTCGGCCCCAAAACAGCTAATTAAGACGTTTTCTGTAACTTGTTTGCGTTCTTTTTGTTCGCGCCATTTCAGGTTTCTGCGATAAAACTTGTTGCCTCGCTTGCAGACGTTCACAATGAAAACTGCACCTCGACAAGTTTTGACTTGAACAATTTTTTTTTTCTTGCAAATGAAACATTCATGTACGCGCATTCTCTGACATCATTACAATAGTTTCTTAATGTGCGTCTCTTTTGTTTCCACTGACTTTTTCATTTTTAGTGTTGTCATGATAAAATATTCAAATATCATAACGTAACGTGCACCGCACGGTTTGACAAGCGAGTCTGGATTCGATAGAATTTGAGCGCGGGGTAGATCGTTTAATTGGTATCAATTACAAGCAGCGAGCGTTGTCGATCAATTGATTTGGTGTCTGCGGTTCGCAATCGCGATTGATTAATCGAGATTTAAGTGGCGGTTTTGCTCTAGTTGGAGTGCGATCTCAAACCAATTACGATAGTCACGATTAGGTGGGACGCACGAACCTCCCCGATACCGTATGTGACGAGCCAACTCGGCGGCGAAGATTTATGCGAGAGGCCTCGCTTTTTTTATGCCCTCAGATTCGAGCTATTATCATTCAATCGTCTTTTAACGACGTCAAATAATACATTTAAAGGCAGTTTAACCGATGACTCTGCATATGTTAATCCAACACACCAATCAGCTAATTTCATACAATTTCAAACTCTAATAAATTTATACAAGTTCATTCTGATTCCTTTCCTCGTGACAGTTAACTTTTTCACAACCTCAAATATACTACATAACTCTCTTTTCTGAGAGTTACGAGAAAAAAAAAGGTTTACGTAAAGTCTTATCTCCAAATTCAACTCAGGGACAAATGAATTCCCTGATTTGACTACTACCACACACATCGTGGATTCCCACAATAAACGCAAAATATGACACGATAAAAATTCGTCCCCTCGGTTGATAACGCTCGTAAATTGAAGGCCGAGTGCCGGCTCAATTTCGTCAAAACCCCGGGATCAGAGTTATTTGTTCTGTCACGCATTTCCATCATTATCCATCCAGAAGGAACAAAGGATGGCGCACAAAAAAAGCATCTCAAGAGAGGAAGCAGAGAAAGGAGAGAGAGAGAGAGAGGTGGTGAATTTCTGGTGTTTTCGGGCAAGTTATTGGGATAATTTTTGTGCCTCGACTAATTAAGTTTCGGGGTGCCCAACATGTGATCACCTGTTCCGTCAGGTTGAGCACCACCCTTTGAAGGGCCGAAGCACAGCTCCCACGCGTCTAGTCTTCCTTTTTCAGTTGCGTCTTTGTCGGGCTCACGCGTGGCCGGTGCTCGCGTCCTCGCCGCCAGTATTCTTTATCTACCTGGGCCCTTCTCGCAGCGCCTTCTCGCTCGCTCCCGTGTTCCTGATCGGCCGCTTCGTGAGAGCATTCTCTCTTTATGGTATGCTTTGAGCTTCGCCGCCTGAGAACACGCCTGCCCGCGCGGGCCCCTGGCCCATCCCGCAACTTACAACCTGAACAGCTGATTCGCAAAGAGGGTCAGCCACCGACGACTTTTCGTTTCGGACCACCCGAAAAATGCCCGACTCCTTTCGTGTTCCACTCGATTGCGATAATGACGAGTTACGCGACCGGCCCACGAAATTCGGCTCTTGGCTTATCGCGCGCGGAGAGCCTCTGCACGCTTACATTCATAACATTTTTATGAATTGTCCGAGAGATATAATTCATCAGAGCTTTGTTGTGTGAGCGTTCCTTTTGGTTCTTCTTTTTCATTTGTTTTCTTCATCCCGTCCATCCCAAAAGCTAACATGAATGATTCATACAAGTTTTCCCGAGCGAGCAAACAGACGGATTAAATATGTAGATTGAACAGTTGTATTATTTCAGGAGATGTGAATACACGCGAGAGCAACAGTCGTGTGCAATCAATAAGTTTCACGTTCTCCAAAATTGAAATACCCTCGACGTGCCCTCGTGTCACGAACCTTGGGCAATATCTGAAGTGACTCGTTTACGAAAGCACGAGCGCTTTCCTACCCCTGCGTGTATATGGCCGTTACATATATTTTTGTCAACAACTTTTCATCCCCAGCCGTTTTCATCCGGACCGATAGAGATTCCTTGCGAATGATTTATCCTAGCGTTTATGCGTCAATCTCCGCGACCGAATTAGCTCTTCTGTACTGTAATAAATTTTCTGGAAGAAAATTTTATACCTGTTTGTTATACGGCTCTAATTGATTGTATCGGGTTTTAAAAGATTGAATCATTTTGGTGTCCTCATTTCTTGAACGATCGATTTCAATTAATGCCAAGTGTTTTTGATCAAAGTAGATCGCGAGGATTAAATATCGATTTGGGAATGGTATACATTTTATTCTCTTCGCTGCTAATTTGTGAACTTAATGGACCGTTTCATTTCTTTTGTTTTAATTTTCATATAAAAATGTCTCCAGGACGAAAATGTAAATTGAAGTTTCGAAGCGGTCAGTTATTCATAAATTCTTTATTCCTGTATACTTTTTTCATCGGCCGTGCGCGGCTATAGTATATATAGTATATAATCACTATAGTGATTATGCTGTTTTGGGGCTTAATTATTTTGTCTATCCAGGGCCCAAAACTATTTCTGTATGCTAATAGAAGAAAAATCGATGAGATAGCCGGTTGCGATTGTGTACATTACAAGCGTCGATTAAACCGTGAATAGTCAGCATATAGACGTAATTTCTGAATAGAAGCCAAACGAAATTGCCACCGCCAGAGGCAGACAGACGTTCAATTACGCCGAAGACCCGTTAAGATACACGGTAATAAATAGCGATAAACCCTGTGCGGCCTCGGACGTTTGTTCTAGACTTATAAAACTTTTTTCTTTTCTTTATTCTTTATCATCATATTTCTTTCTTCTTCTCAGATGCAAAATGTTCAACTGAATTGGTTTAGAAATTGATCTTTGTCGTACAAGTGAAAAAAACGCTCCGTTTTATGATGTTTTAAATTTTATTACAAGCTCTTGCCAGCGATGAATGCACTTGGTATTATATTTGATTGCTTTATTTTACCACCCAACTTGGCTCTTTTATTTTATTGCCTGCACTCGTCAATTTCACCTATCTTCGTCATCCGATCGTAATGTCTTCATCTGCATCCAACTTCTTCGGACAAACAAAATCTTTGTCATTTTTATATTTCACATTAAAAATTATTTTTCAGGTACTTGTCGAAAGAATAAATCTCATCTGCAACGGGAACTGCAAAAAAGAAGTTATTAAGGGGGAATGATACAGTGGAATTTTGTTTGAAAAAAATGCATATTTTTTGTTTAACGTCGCCATTTTATTGTAGTAATAAATAATTCAAATATCGTAGTTGAAGTGCCTCACTGTATCCATCCCCTTTCAGTACCACTTTGAAATTTTGATTTTTATCAAAAACTGCAAAAGAAACCGAGACAACCGTAAAGTAGTTCAAAAAATATTTTTGTTTAATCAAATTATTGACAAACCATTGTAAATAATAAAAGTTCAAGTTCAAGTATCTTGAAACATTCTTTGAAAGTTGCTCAAACCACAGTATATTTTGTTATAAATATTGGATGTATACATTTTTAATAAGTACTCTTGGAATTTAGGTAAGAATTCGACGGTTCCAAGTGTATATCCCCCATTAAATAGATGACGAAAAAATTAAACGTTGACATTAAAAATGTCTCCGCGTAATCAAAAAGGCCGACAAAAGCGCGATAGAAAGTACGAAATTCCGCTCTTGCCAGAAGAACGGGATCGCGTGACCGGAGCTCTTACAGCGTGACCCTGGATGTGGTCCGAAATACGCGATTGCTTTAATGACCGATGTATTAAAGAACGCGACACAGCGAATAATATTGGCCGGGCCGATAAACCGATTGTTCGGGCTGACCAGGTAGCGCTCATATTCCGCCAACATCCGCCGGTTCTCGCTTCCTCGCACGCGCTCCCATCCTTGTCCGGTTTCCGTCTCTCTCTTTGGTATCCTCGTCCTCGTCGTCCGGGCCAACTTCTTTCTGTCTTCGCTCGTTTCTCGTTTTCTTTTTTTCGTCTACAAGCCTCGCATACCTGACCGCCACGAGTGCACTCGACTCCGCGCCGAGTGGACCGCCAATCGAATCAGCAAAGGCCCAACGAACTGGCGAAAAAAAATGCCAAGAAAAACCGCCGATCCGCGATATACACTCGCCGCGGGAGGGACGCTTGGACACCGTTTTTCTTGCTACTTTTGTCCCAGCCTTTTTGCCCCCCAACCGACTTGTACATCTCCCGTTTTCCATTCCATCATTTTCCTAAAAATAATAAAAAAAAAAAAAAAAAAAAAAAAAAAAAAAAAAAAAAAAAAAAAAAAAAAAAAAAAAAAAAAAAAAAAAAAAAAAAAAAAAAAAAAAAACATGTTTGCTTGCCACGAAAAACATTTTTGCAAACCACGCTAATTACTTCGGTTGGATGGAAAGTGCAAGTATTATAATTAACGGTTTCTTTTTTCTCCTTTGGCAAAAGTATATATAAAATCCTCGGTTTTCGCATTAATTATCGACAAAAACTCGTGAATTATTTTCGGCTGTGTGGCGCAAAAAATCTGTGTACATTTAGGAAGATTTCCGTGTGCCTAATAGCCGAGCTCTTTCGTTTTGTCGCTCGGCCCCGAGATTCCGAGAAGGCGGACGAAAAAGCCTGGATTTATTAATTGCGATCAGTTTTTGTCGTGCCAAAAAGTGGGGCGGCCCGGGGAAATTGCGGACGGCGTGTCGAACAAAAGCCGCTGTGGCGAAAAAGGGAGCGGTTGGGGCGTAGAAAAACCGTCGTCTTTCCTTTCAGCGATACGCTAGCCGAGTCATCAAGTCTTGACTGCGAGCTGTCAAAAGTGTTATCAATTTTGTTCTTTATTAGAATTTGTCGATACATTTTTTTGTTTAATGAAAAGTAAATTTCCAGATCCAAAAAAGAAAAAAAAACACATTTTTGCAAATTAGAAAAATTCTTTATGTTTTTTGATTTAAATATTATTCATTTCGATAGACGAAAGAGATAGTTCATTTTTTGTAAATTAAAAAAGTTACTTTAGAGAATTTGTTGAATATTTTTACAACAAAATTGAAACATTTTTCAGTACTTTTTATGTTCTTTTTAATGTAATAGGATGAGAGAGCGATAAATCGAGATCGCGGTTGAAAAATCAGTCAGCCGTCTCGTTGGTCCATGGTCGCAAACAGGGGCCACGGGCAAAAATGGCATAGCCATATATTTCCGCTGCAATGTGTGCATTTATTTGACATTTACGGCCCAGCCAACGTAGCACGATTCGCGACTCTATAAGCGGCTCAAAAACCGCCTCGTTGCACGGGTAGACGCGCTTTTTGCTCGTCCACCTTTCACATTTTTTTTTCTTTTAAAAATTCATATGAAAAAAAATAAAGTTATACGAAATATGCATGCCACCACTTTTTTTTTCCACGTAAAAAAATTTTCAATTAAACTTTAATGAAAGACTTATAAAAACTAAGCGACCGAATTAGCAATTCATACGTGACGGTTAGAAAAAAAATATTTTTCCCATAATTCAATCATAAACGCTTCATTCATGTCACGATTTCCAAGAACGTTGTACGAGAAATTACAAAACGCTTCAAAAAGCAAATCATTATTTACGATGCAATAAAATTTTCATGATAAAAAAAAACACTCACCTACGCTAACTAACGTGGTAACGTCGTAGGTAAGGATTGTTTTTCTTTTTTCCCATTCAGAAACAAATTGAGCGTTAACATTTACAACTGAATTTTAAAAAGGTCATTTATTCTTATTCTCTTGTAAATTTAGGATGTCAACAGAATTACAAAATCAATACTGAATCAAAATTTTTCAAAGCAAAACTTTGGACGATCAACTATAATTTTTGTTGTTACTTTTTCTTTGTACATGAAAATATATTCTTTCACAAGTGATGCTGTTGAAGAAAAAAAATTGAAGGCACGTCGTTTCGACTTTCTCCAGACAGGCAACTCGAATTACAATAACATCTTTATGAAGAGCAATCGGGTGTATGAAAACGCTTAGTTGCATAATTCTTTGGGTAAACGAGATAAAGGCAGTGTATTAACGACCCAGTTCCTGAAAATGCCACCTAATCACTGTAAAACGAATACCTCCTTCTGATTCTTGTGATGATTTCATATCATAAACAAGAAATGACAGTTTTTGATCTCACATTACTTGTTACCGGAACCCTCGGTTCGACACCTAATCAGCGAGCTGAGATAAACAAAAGTGCGTGGATAATAATAATGGATCATGTTCTAGGCTTTCAATGTGAGAATGGCAAAACAGGTAAGCTCTCTCGAAAATTACCGAGACAAATTGTTATGGCCGAGGTGTAAGTGTGACATGCGTGTCGTGTTGGCTTACTAGTGGAAACGTGAGCCGGCATGTGCGAGAGGATGCTGCGCGCGCTCTCTTATCTGCGTTATCTCCGGCCGTTTTGCTAGCCCGTTCTTGCTAACTGAAAACAGAGAGAAATTCGCTCGAAATAGAGACGCTTAATCGCTGTTTATCACTCCTCACTAATATACAACTGTCAGACTGATCTCATGGTACCTGACATACATATATATATATATATATATATATACATATATAATCACATGAAATCGACATGTCGCAAAAATTCGCTAAACATTGCAAATTTAAAATTGAATTTTCCACTTCACCGTTTCAAATTTAACATTAGATGAAAATAAATCAGTTCCAATAGATTAGAAGTTTGAACATTTTTATATCTGTATTTTCAGAAGTTGTCATGCTTTTTTCGAAAGCAAAAGAAAGCATAAAAAGTCAATCGATGATTTTAGTATGCAGTTTGTAATTTTGGTAACTTTTTTTTTAAATCTGAATTTCTATTTCAGTAGATAAAATTAGATTTTCAAATTATAGATAACTAGATTTATATTTAGTGAAAATGTAATTATCAATTTAAGTACGACCGCAATGTGTCAATAAGGTATAGAAAAGTTTTCTCTCTTTTTGAATTATTTCTCTAATTATTTCTTTCATATTATTGAAAAAAGTTACTTCATAAATCAGAAAGAAAAACATGATTTCTGTAACATTAGTGTCATTTCAGTTTTATGTCAATTTCATTACATTGATTTATCTGAATAAATTAATAGATTCTTTTTATATATCCAAACATGCATAAATGATGAATGTCGTAGAAAAAAACAACCCGCTTAAAAAAACATGATTTGCCGCATTATATATAAATTGTAGGTTCTTTTTTACTTATTTAAATAATGATTAAATATGAGCACGATCAGAAAAATACCAAACCTGACATTGTAATTCAAAATAACTTTTTTATAATGTTTAAATTTTATAATTATTAGCTTAGTTGAGCTATTCAGCTTATTATGTCATTGTGTCAAAACTTATTTTTCTTCTTTTTCCATTTATTTTCTGAAACTGCTGAATTGCAGCTTCTTGTACAAAAATGTAATTATGATAAGCAAAATGTCAGAGATTGAAGTTTGCATAATAATGAAGTAATAGTTTTTTTTTTATTTTAATCGAAGAAAATGAAACTAATTTAAATTATTTTTTTGTAAAATTGTGAAATTATTTTTCATAGGGAAAAAAAGTACGCCTTTGATCGTTTCGTGTATAGAATCTAATTCCCATGAATGAGAGTTGTTTATTTGATGACCCAGCTGTTCGTTTGATTGGCTAATCAAAGCTGATCCAATTGCACCGTTCATACCCCCGCATATCATATCTTATATGACCAATTATTATGCTTTATGACGTACAGCTTCATGCCGCTGCCCGTAATTAACTTATTATGCCACTTTAACAACTCGTTTCGTTGTGGCTTGTGAAATGAATAAGTTATTAGTGCAGTTTGCGATTGATACGAACCAATACTTTTCTAATAATAACTGTCAAAGTTTTTGCGATAATTTTGCAGGTCCGAGTGTGATAGTCAATTGTCGTCTGGAAAGCCCGAGTTTTCGTGTCTTTATCTGACATACACCATCACAAGTCCCATGTTTGTCCGCGGGGATAATGGCGCAATTTGAATAGCTCGCGCACTTCGCCCAACAAATCCGCAAGTGCGTTTGAAGGATTAATTAACGTTCGCGAAACAATGAGAATTAAAATTCGAATGCAACTTGGCACTGTCTGCTGGCTTTCGAGGTGAATGGAAACAATTTTTTGCAATACAATTTTCTTGTTCATTATTTTTTTCTTTACTCCCTTTGTTTTTAATTTCTTTTTGCCCTTTCTTGTTTTACAGTCACTTGGCCTGCACGAGTAATCGGTAATTGTACGCCGGGCGCATATTCAGCCGCTACAAATATGCGGTAAGATGGTAATGTGAAACTGATTTCACGTCGGATAATAAGGATGAGAGCGTTTTGTTTGCTGTTGTTAATTCTCATGTTGTGGCACCTTGGAGACTGCTGTGTTAGAGCGTGACCAAAATCCACGTTGAATCGTTGCAGTTTTTTTATTTTTAATTAAAAAATTTCCTATTCTGGCTTTCTTCACGATACTTCTACCAACAAATAGGCCAATGTTAATTAATTCTCGCATATAATTCCGAAAAGAAGTAATCGATATTCTGATGTAACAATTACAATAATACCAGAGAGACCGATAATAATGTTTAAACGTATTAGAGACAATTTTGTATAATCTTAAAAGTGATTAGAATAAAGTTATTTAAAAATAATATTTTTTGCACTGACATTTACGCAACTTGATCCAATTTTTGCGTTTGCACTTTTTCATCTGAAAAATTATATATAACACCTGATCTTGCCGACTCATTGAACGTCGAGCAAATCTAACGATTATTTATCTCGAGTGCAATACGATACGGTCGGATCGGTCTGTAAGGGTGGTTTTGCCACCGCGTAAGCGGTCATCCTTGGCTCATAATCGGAGCAGACCGATGATGGCGTCGCGGTGCACCGACACACGTACACACCTCGCGACAACATCTCGGGCTTCTTTCGTGTCTGTCGCGCGCACATAGCCGTTTATTAGTATATACGCGTGCGCTTCCGTCTGCGCTCGGCTGGACGATCTAATTACACAGTGGTAGAGTATCGCTCCACGGTCGTTGCTCTCGTAATGGCAAACAATGAAATGACATTTTCGTTTATCCCTACGATTAACGCCTCGGAACAAATCTTTGCCTTGCTTTATTTTTCACCTTATTTTCCCGTGCAAATTTTATCTCATCGGGAAATTACATGCACTTTTAATAGATCCAATTTAAAATCTCATTTCATGTTTCAGTATAATTTTAACTGTTTAAACTTACAATTATAAGTTTTTTTTTTTTAAATTACAACTTTTTTCATTGCTCAAATAACTTTTGAGTTACTTTGAAGTTAAACAACGATTAAAGGAACAGAAAAACTTGATGTATAGTTGAATGTTTATATCTCTAAGAAGAAGTCAAGAATTTCCCCAAGTTAATAAAAAGGAATGATTTATATTAATTCCTCAGTGATTCCGGCTGTGGGAAGTCATGATACAAAATAAAGCGAGGCAATGAAAGTATTTAAAAAAAGTAATTAATAGGACGACAAGTTTAGAATTTTAATTTCGCGATTGGCAACGTAACGGTTGCGAAATACGGCTGTGCGATTGCAACTGGCAGTAATATATGTAAGCGAGGTGGCGCGAGTTGTAAAACGCAGCTCGGCTCACACGCGTGCAGATCGCGAACTATAGCCACCCTTGGTCCTCGGTATGACCGGTGCTATAGTTTATGCGTTGGCCGCGCCACATTCCTCTCCCATGCTCTGAGAGCGCTCCTCTTCCTCCTGCTCTTCTTCGTCTCCCATGTTCGACTCGACACACCTACGTTCGAGAACTCGAGAGAGCTTACACAGGACCGACATACTTATAAGTTTCGATAAGACGACACGACCAAGGACTTCTCTTCACCGCTTCGGGGAAATTTCGAGCCGCCCGATTGTTCGTAACAGCGGCCTTTGATCCACATAAAATTTGCGAAATGTCGCGTTTTAATTGCCCCTGTTGACCCTGAGATCGGTTCTCTGTCTTCTTTCTTATTTTTTTGGCCTCGACAAAGCCGAACAGCTGACGTGCAGTTTTATCTTTCAAGAAATAACTCGGATTCCTTTTTAAAAAAGTCGGATCCTCCGGTGAGATTTGCAATCCTATTTTGCTATTGAAATTTCAATAGACAAGCGCGAGCGCGAGCTTTAAAGGTATTGCTTAGGTCTCTCGTCGCTTACGAAGATAAATTGCCGACTGACGTTCTATTTGCTTGTAATTTCAAAGAATACGTATAAATCTATTCATATGGAACAATAAACGAAGCTGACAAGGGTCCATATAGTAGTTTCCTCGCAGTGCGCAGAAACATCGCCGCAGTTCCGCCTAATAGATGATTATCTCGTAGAAGATAGTACGGGGCTATAAAGTAAAATATGCTAATGAGACGTGAAATTAACAGATCGGAATCTCGTACTTGAATAAACCGTGCATTTACATGAGACACTTGAACTGCACCGGAGCTGATCTGCGCTTTTTGCGCTTCCTTTTAAATCCTCATCGCGTATCCCTTCCACACATTCTTCTTTTGAAACAATTTTTTCGTTCCTAGACTTTTGGTTTGGATGAACATAGATGGAAAAAAATTATTTTTTTTCGCAAAAGCCGATGATTAATCCGCGAGAGCCCATGTAAATGAGAAATCAAGCCCAATCATCCTATTACAACCTCCCTATTAGGTTATGTGTATTATTTTCGCTTCGAATCTCTCTTGCACTCATTCATCTTTCTTTTCATCCCACTCAGCCCGAAAGATTTTCTCGTAATCCTCGAGTCTCCATCTATTCACCTTTTACACGTAATATCCTGTAATTTTCGATTTCATTTTATAATATCATCCATCGAAATCCCGGATATGACTTTCTCGCGGTAAAGCTCATCTCGGTACGAGAAAATTCAGTGTCAATATAATTGAACATAGCGACGTCGTGTATGTAATTTGAATTGTAAATCAATAAAAGATAATGAAAAACAAATCTCGAGAGATAATGCGCTGCTCCGTTCGCGTGACTTGACGCAGAATGAGGGATGGGCGTAAAAAAATGTTTTAATACGAGGATAAATTTCCTCGAGGTTGGAAAATAAGACGAAAAAAAAAGGAACAAAAAAGGGAAGCTGTTTACACAAGATGATTCATATTTAATTCACACCTCGACGCCTTGATAGACAAGAAAATTGTGCGCGCATCGTCGAGGTGGAAAAGTATACTTTCTGGCGAGGCGAGACCAAGAGTTGCGAATTAATTAAGCATCCGTCGGTTTTTGTTCCTTTCGAAATCGGGTTTTGGTCGTCGAAAAATTCGTGCCAGAACCGAATCACGAGGCAGAAGTGCCCCGAGAGAAACAATCTATTTCCCCCGCATGGGCTTTGACGTTGCATGTTACGGCGGCGAGGCTGAAATTCAATAAATCAAAACGCGCGAAAGGTTCTAATTAGTAAGCATGATGGGTTCGGTTCGTGACACAATAAATAGGCGAAGGCGATTTATCCGAACGAGCAAACAAAGAGGCGATTCGAAATTCCGAGAGCCGATCCGAGTTGGATTCGCACGAAGCACACTGACTTTGCAAGTGTCGCCGGTCTTGCGAGACACAGGGCCTTGGTGGTGTATCGGGTAGGTATACAGTTGAATGTGGAAGCGCCTTGGGTCAGACATAATAGTGCGTGGACCACGGGTTAAACTGGCGGCAACGGAGCAGGTTGGAACAGGCAAAGGAATGCCGCTGCCGAAGTGGGGGCAGCTTTTAGTTTCTTTCTTTCATTCTTACTCGCGTCCGCCCTTCCAGGTAGCTCGGATAAGGCGCCCCCTACCATCAGACGGCTCTCAAATCCGTCCTCGCTTCTCTTCTTTCCTTTACGTCATTTACACGATTTGACATCCTAGAACATTGTAATAAGGCTGCTCCCACTCAGCCGCGTTATCTTTCAAGATCGAATTCGTTTGAGGCCCAAAGGTCCTGCATTCAATTCGTACGAGTGCGACGATGGAATGCCGACAATTTGTCGGTATTATTGATCGCACCGGTGCTTCACGACAGATGATTCAGATCTTTGACTTTGATCTTTGACGTTTGACAATGTGAGAAAGGTCCGAATCTACATCTTGAAATATGATATTTTCGCATCCAGTACATTTAATTGAAACTACTATCGAATCCAGCTCGGTTGTTTTTCTTTTCCAAAGGGGGGATTTGATTTTTGATTCGGTACAGATTGGACGAACCTGAGCTGAAACTGAAATGTACCCACGTTCTATGTTTTTGGAATCGATAAACAGATTCATAAACGGTCATGCGAGAATTCCCACAGGCTCTGAATCATATCCGCCGCGGGTGTGTATCGGATCGTGATACATTTTTTCCCCCCATCGAGGCCTTACTTTTTGCCGCACGAAGGTCATCAACTAAATGTTGGTGGATAAAAAAAATAAGCGTTTCGATCGGAACGTTATTTAGAAACCCTTTACAAGGCCGATAAAAAATAATGAAATGGCAATGCCGTGACGCTGCAGAGTTAATTTTCAATTTCGATCCCCAAAGCCCCCGACGTTGTATTTATCGCGGCACATAACCGTTAATGCGGACCATCATCCGAGGAAATCGTAATCGCGGATATTCATACAAGTAAGTTAACTCATTTAATTAAAATCTCTTTTCAGGCGGACTTCATTGCTCGCGAAAGGTTAATGCTGAGCATAAAGTGCGAAATAAAACGACTGCGCACGGCCGGGGGTTTCTGAAAACCTCGTGCGTTTTCATTTACCGTTCTCTCAATGAAATTGAAGTACATCGCGTGTAACCACGAGACTTGGAATTTATCCAAATAGGGTGTAGTGTTATATAAAGCTCGACTTTAACTTAACCACTAAAATTAGTCGTGCAAAGACCTTTCGATCTTTAATGTACTTCGCACCATAAAGGTGGTGTATATATAGAACACCACTCTCAATTAAAAGAAATGTTAGCCATTTCTTTTTTTTTTTTTAATGAAATTAAAATAAAAAATGATGCTTTATTTTATAGAATCTGAATGTGATTTTTCTTCCTTAGAGAATTCAACATTCAGTTACAAAATCAGGAGCTGTAATGCAATCCGAATATGAATTTCGTGTCACTCCTGGGCGTATGTCGGGAATCGTCGGGAGTGATATAATCCTCGGTCGGTTGGCTGCGCCGATTTTCCAGTCACGTTGTTCTATCACACACGAATTGATCTTGAATAGGAACTTCCATGAGCGTCGCAGGCTGCTGAAACCGTAGTCTTAATCTCGTAAGGATTTGCAAAACCGAGTGCTCTCCAGAGTGGCGCCATTATTTGTCCGCAATCCAACTGAATAAACGCTTCCGATGAATGAAATCACGTTTTCGAGTTTAATCGAAATCGTCATTCCGCGAAGCCAAATTATTTATGCTGATCCAACAAAAGTCGCGCGGCATTTCCATAATTCCGGTGGCTTTCCTTTTTCTTTTTTTTTTCTCTTACACGCGAAAAAAGACGTCTCGTGAAGCGCGCGCGACAGAGTTTAAGCAACTCCGGGTAACTCACCGGAAGTCGTGAATATTTTTATCAAGCGACGGGTTGGCAACTTACCTGAAACAGACAAGATTGAATTTACATCAGAAATCTTTCAGTCAGACGTTGATTAGCTCTCTATTATTACATACTACTTTTTTTTTTAATTAATTTACAATTCTCATTTTGTATGAATATAAAAAGATGTCAGACGGGAAATTAATTAAGATGAGAGATTATACTATGTTTTGATGGGGAATGGTTTCTTTGACTCGTTCCACGGCTTTTAAATTAAAGAATAGGAATTGAGTTCGAGCGGAGGAGTTAAAAGTCGCTTCTGCAATAGTTCCATTATTTCTTCAGAGTCAGCGTGCAATTATCGACTGTTATAGATGACAGATTTCGTTGCGGTGACCGCAGTAATAACGTTTAATGGCGCAAGAAATGCTATAATATTATGTTACATTGTAAACACCGATATGGAGATTTTGAAAATTAATCCAGTGCTACATATTTTTTCCGTAACCCGAAATCGTGAACTGTTTTTTTTTGTCTTCAATCTCTTCAAAAAATTTTACAGAATTATAATTTACAACAAGGGTAGAAATTAGTTTGAGTAACTCATTCTTTGTCTGAGATTTTGCTGAATTGTTCCACTTTTTGAAAAGTACAAAATAAAGAGCGATGTTCAAACATGGGCGAACCTATTTTTGGACCGCTTCACACTTGGGATTAGAGTATAAGTATCAGTGGCTCGACGATGCATAAGATTTATGTACTGTATGACATCCTCCTTATTCTTGGGCGTTGCTTTAAAAAATAAACGTTTTCTCAATGATGTAGGCGTTGTCTAATTTTGAACGTAAATTATTCAGCTCCAAAACACACATTGTGATAAATGACAGGACGCGCGGTTTGCAAAGAACAGTTCGTGTTGTTTCAAGAATAGGAAAAAAGGTAAAACGAAAATAAAACGTTTTCAAATAAAGTAAAATGGAAGAAAATAAAAATGCAACATAAGTATCGAGGAGTTGAAAATATTATTTCTGCAAGATTTCGTAACGAGTGTGAAATCAATCGACTGCGCGCACCTTTGTAAACCAAACCGAGTATTTAGTTCCGTCCAACTGAAAAGATTTTTATGCTGGAACGTATCGATTTTCCATCTCGACCAACTCGGAGTCACATATCATTACTACCGTGTTACTCTCGCTTGTCTCATTTCGACTTTTTTATTTTCTTCTGAAAGTATGATTTGAAATCGAATCTTGAGGGAAAAAAATAATCGATGAATAATTCAACTACCACTTGGCGCGTTCTAAGTTCACAAACGTTTTTTAACATGAATGAAATAACTTTTTTCGTGAATGAAACTATCAAATTTCTATACCGCAGGAGACAATGAAACCATCTGGTAATAATAAAAAAAATAACGTGAAGAATGCGAATTATGCAAATGAATATTTACATAGAAAAATAAAGAAGACGAGACAAAAGAGCTCGGTTTTTACGTAGCATTGAATACCAAATTACACTAAACAGAGGGCAAAAAATTACGAAACACCGTCGGTTCGGCGAAACGACGCTGAATCATTTCCGAAAAAGCGTGAAAATTTATACCGGCTTGACAAAAGGGGTGAAATTTTCGTCCAAGGTTTCAGAAATTCCGAGCCGATGTTTCATTCGTAGGTGATACAGTAATTTTATGTCGACGAACTTCTGCGAAAAGATGAATACGAAATTTTTGAATTGCAAAAAAAAAAGTTTCGGGGCGACGCAATTTGCCTGTCGATGAGGCGTCCCCAAGGCAAACCTATTCGTTTGTCACGAACCTAATTCCAGAACAAAGCGCCAAGCTGACGAGAACGAAACAAAAAAGCAAGACGTAAAATGTTTGACGGCGCAGGGAATACTTTACGTCTTTTCTGAAGTGACGGAAAGGAAGGAGTGGCACGATTCGACCGCTCATAACCCGCAACTTATCTGTGAGATATCCTCTTGAGTTTGACCCGCACATATAGAAACACGTTTTCGATAAACGATTGACACGTGTAAACACTTTGCATTTGAAATTTCCTGTTATTTTTTGAACAACCTCAATGGTGAATTGACAAAATAAAAATAACTTTTTAAAAATTGTTTGGAACAAAATTTCTATACACATGTCAGTGGGGGTAATTGCAGAATGATTATCAACTATTTAACTCCGGTTAGACATTGGACTAAAAGCCCAGAAACAAAAGTTTATTTTCTGAATTTATACTTAATATTCATTTCCTTTTTCAGCCGGTAGAGATCTTTTTTCGTGATTGCTCTGAAGTTGTAACAGAAATGTGCGCGGTCTCTCGCGCGCATAACAACAAATCAGCGTGTACGAAACGAAGGACACAACACGGTTAACAATAAAAACTAGTCGCTCTGTCGATGCTGATCACGGCAATCACGCGCGTGTCGTTACAACTCTATCTTCGGTAAGCGCTATCGCGCAAGATTCGAACATTTTTTCGCAACTCCGTCATCCACATACCTTGCCTTATCTGTACCATCGCGCTTGTCACAGATGTACTTTCGAATTAGACAACAAATCATGTTTTTTTGTCTAGCTAATTGAACGGCTCGATCTGATTTAATTATCTGCTCGCGATCGCACGTGATTTATTAGCAGGTTCGACTAATTACCTCCAGAAGTGACAAAAACGAGGTCGTAGTTCAAATCCAAGATCACTCTCTCACAGATAAATGAAAATTCAATTTTTTATTTTTTCAAAATTTTTTATTAGAATGTTGTACTTTTGAAGTCAAAATACAATGGCAAACGTTTTGGAAGATATTGGGAACAATAATTTTTTGTTTGATTGTTATCCAATGCGTGTACATAATTGTAGTCGCGATATTGTCCGGGATAAAAGTGCGGGAGTCGAAAAAAAGTATCTGACAAGAAAAGACAGAAAGCGAACCTCCACCTAAGCGTATACACGCTATGATGATTATCTTTTGAACAAAATAAGTCGATTAAACCGGCAAATCGGCGCAGTCAAAGGATCATCGAAGGGCGAATTGTTCGACCGCGTCAGCATCGATTACGCCGACATCGGGAAACGCCGCGTTTGATCGTAATTCCGCATAAGCTGCCGGCTTTGCTTATAATAATGCTTCGCTCGTTGTGCAGTTATGAATCCATTTATACCGATCGAGCGTAATCGCTTGATTAACTAATTCTAATGCGTTTTGCGCGATGAATCGGTCTCGTGCTGCAAAAAAGAAAAAAAAAAACAAGACGAAAAAAACTGGTACAAATTGCTGTGGATTCCAACTCGATTATGTACTATAAAGGAAAAAAACGATCGATTTTATAGTCACTCAATTGAATCTTACCGGATTCATCCCGCAGGATGAAGCATTTCAAGAAATACAATAAGAGATCCTTACAACCGTGTTCATTGCAATTTCGTTTGCTTTTCATCGTGTTTGTAAATAAATAAAATCCAATTTTTTTGCAGACAAAAAAAGTGAACCGCGCGAGGAGGTAATCCGCAAACAACACTGCCCGGTTGGAACGAAAGATCGTTGGGCTGCACCTGATTCGACTGATTCCGTGGACTTTGTGCCAAGTTGCCTCGGGGCAGGATGATCGCATAAGATTACAGGCAAGAAGGGTGTGCATCCGGAAAATGTAAACCTGAGAAAGTGTTTGCTCAAGACCCGCCTCAAACAAAACGCAACTAGCGTACAAAAAAGCGACCGATTTAAGTTCGACAGACAACTGCTCAATATTTGATTCGGATCAACCACACTAGTATATCCGCGCTGCCCTTTTCGCTACAAAGCCCAGCCATGGAAAATGTGGAAGTTGGCGCGGACGAACAATGAGAGATGATTATATTGTCAGACTGCTATTGATGGATTTAATCATCGCGAAGGTCAATAATGGCGAGCGATTCATTACGGACACTGGTTGCGTCGCTTTGGGCACGATTTTTGACGCCTTTTATGGCGCCCGAGTGTTTTTGCGATAACACCGAGAGCGGCATTATTCTCAATGGCGGTATCAATCCCAACGGTCAACACCCAGTTTGTGCAGCCCGCTAGGGGGAGGGTCGATCACAATTCAGTCGGTTTGTAGCTGTGCACGCATCGCCCGATGGATTGAGTTATTGGGTGGGAATCGCACACGTTTCATATATACACAGTGGCTTGCAAAATACAAATTCATGCGTCAAAACCATTGACATCATTCTGGTCACTACTTTTTATAACTCTTCAAAGATACAAAAATAACAAATTAAGTGGTTCTTGTCCTCCCAAACTGTCATTTTTCTAATATAATTATTTACAAAATTCATTTTCTTTTTGTATTTTTGAGAAGTTTATTGTTAAATTTCCACAAGTATAATTGAATCAAATTGACAGATCACTCAGTATGTTATGCAATTAAATGAGTCTTATTTTTTGATCCAACTGATGAGACTAACGAGCAAAATTGTCAGCTTGGTCGCGTTATTAATTAAAATTGTAACATACTGTTTTGTACTTCAATCGCACAGGTCACCGAGTATATTGTGCAGTAGACCTATTCAATTGTTTGTGGAAATACGTATGTGTGCATAAGTATGGTATATACATATGTCATGAACACAGGGGATGCAGAGATAACAGACAAGAAGAGATGCCAGCCGAGGCACGTCTCACTGCATCTGTACTCGGCGACACACATGCGTGTGACACGCATGTCAAAATTCATCACGAAAGTATCGCGCCTCTATCAAAGAATATTTCTATATTAAATTCATGTCAAAGCACACGCGGCGCTTACTTGGTTTGACGAATTTATTACTGCTTTGAATTTAAATGACTCATTACGTCAACATTACAGCGACTTCGTAAAGGTTTCTTCGTTAAAAGGAATGAAATTACAAAAGTACATATCACAAGAAACTTTGCATACGAAAATGTTCAAATGTACCCATTCAACAAATGAAACACGAACTCAATGAACATTTTTCTTGAGAGAACAATTTTTTGTTGTTGTTGCAAAGTTGCAGCCTGATATTGTTTGACTTTGAATTGTAATTTTTCAAACCGTCACTTTTATTGTGGGTAGACAGTGGAGGCGCACACGAGACATGAAAAAAAAAAGTTGGTGACTAAGAACGTCACAAAAAAAGAACGCGTTCGTTATCACCGTGCAATCGTTAATGACTTTTTAACGAGCGTTTAAAGCGCTCAATAGCTGAATCGCGCCATGTCTGCAAGGGGAAGGGACGTTTACAAGCTCTTGTCGTTCTTACGCGACCTGACAATTCTGCATCATTGTATAATTAATTTGAAAAGTGTCCGCTAATTGTGCACTAATGCTCGCTCTTTGTTTCCGACGTGATTTGGTGCCGCGAACAGCTATCGGTTCGCTCATTATTTATAACGTCACATTTTCTATTTAAAGATTAGCAAACAAAATTAACACGAATATACAAAGTTTTAATGAAACGAAAACAGTAGAACGATCAAAAATAAATATTGAATTGAAACTTTTTTAAATTTACATTTTTTGTAATGTTTGTTTTTAAAATAAACTTTTTATAATCACTTATCGAACATTTCAAGGTATGTTTTCGTACATGATTAGCGTAGAAATAAAAAAATCGAAAATGTTTAAAAAGTGTTTACCAAAAAAAAAAAAAAAACAAACTTTTTTTCTAAAACAATATTTTTGCAATTTTTTTTTTTCGTTTTCAAATGTTTCGCACATGTGAAATATGAAGTTGTTTTTTTACAAATTGTAACAATTAAGTTTTCACGAGGGCAATTAATTTTGTTCTTTTATGAGAGTTACAATTTACGATTTAAATGGTATTTCGACGAGAGTGGCCAACACATGACGAATGCAAAAAATAATAACGCGAAATGTCAGCGATGACACTTTTAATGCATGCACGTGATCGAGGGGTGACATTGTCGTGGGTTTAGTGGCCATCGTAATTAGCGTTTATGCTAATCAGAACACGCCGTGAGTATAATGCCCAGCCGAAGGAATTCCTAAGCGAACAAAACGCGAATTAAATACGGCAAAGGGATAAGGGGCTCAGGGGTATCTGGTTTCGTACGACGGAACGCGGCATTCTTCGATGCTGCATTCATTCTCTCGTCCGCACACGTAAACTTGCACACAATTATATATTAGCACACATGAGAAGAAACAACACGTGTGTGCAAGAGAGAGAGAGAGAGAGGGAGAGAGAGATATGCATTCTAATAGGACGAACACACATTTCTGCTGGTTCGGCGTTGACTACGCGTATATCGCAGAGAGCATATACGAACTTCCATGGTTTCGGTTCCCATGGTGGAGAGTTTGTGAATGCGCGCACCCTCTGCTGCCTACGTTACACCGGAAATTCTTGTCCCTGCGTGCGGTCAGACATCCGAACGTTTTTTGTTCAAATTATATTGTTCGTCAATCTCGTTTCGCGTTTTTCGCTAAAGAGTCATGTACCGTTGACGTTCGCGTCAATGGTCGCTCTCAAATTCTCCGACGTACAACCCGTGCAATGTTATACGAAAAAAAAGTCTGTTGGAATGTTTTAAACTTGAAAAAAAAAACAAAAACAAAAACATGCCGCATAAGAATTTGGTACATTATAAATTTAAATGCTTACAAATAAAATCGTCACCACGGAACGACCTAAATAACACGTGACTAATTTTAAAATTGCCCCCTAAATGGTCGGTGCCATTTTTCTTTCAGGTACATCGTCGGAAATGCCTTCATATCAATCATCTAATTTCACGCTCGAGACCGTCCGACTCATCAGTGCTCTCTTGCGGGAGAACACCAGCCAAAAAGTGCACTACTTTTTTATACTCTCGGACCGAGAAGGCGGAGAGGGCTCGGAATAATCGGTACGATTCGCAAACCTGTTCGACGGAACTGTGTAAATTGTTGTAAGCATTCAAAGCTAAAAACCACGGGAAAGGAAAAGAAAGCTATGCACAAGAAAAGCGAAACTCGAGAGTAGCCGGGGCTTTTATGCAAATTACGTTTCGCTGCAGGAAATCGTTAACTTTGTCAGTTATTATCGGGGGTTGGAGAAAAAAAATAAAACACAAACACAACGCTTTGTGTTCTAAAATTTCTTTTGTGTTTCGCATAATGGGACGTAATGTGACCGAAGACGCGGACGTCTTCAATGAAGTCATTTTTTTACAACTTGAAGTGGCCTAAATGAAGTTTAATGAAGAGATTTTGAAAGGAAAGAACGTCTTCAATTTGGGCAAATTAAAACCAATGCCTCTCCTTCAAATGATTCGGACCAAAAGTATTTCGACATTTTTCTTATCTCTCTTTCATGACGATTCAATCCCGCCGAGTTATGGAGAGTTCGAGCGCGAAATCAGCGACACAATTGGCGGATTAACGCGAAAACCGAATCGTCTTCAAAGGGGACGTCTTCATCGGTCAGAGCAGCTGTCGACAAAGGCGCCACAAAACGCACCCTCAGCCGCATCCGTGCGTTGACAATCGACGGAAATATACATTACGCAGACGGGACACTTGGCATTTTAGAGAGCAAGCTTGAAAAAAAAAAACCGACGCTAAAGGAACGTGCCCGCCCCTCGTCACCTAATGTATCGATTTATCATGGATGAGCGCGCTCAGAATTCGATCTTAAATTCACGATCCCTTTATCGATCCGTTGCTAAGCAGAGTTTCTTTATTACTCATCGTATTGGTATTTAATTTTCTTCATCGTCATCGGCCAGTCGAATGAAATTGCAAAAATAAAGTTCTGTATGAAACACATTTTTGTTCTCAAGTGAACCATTTCGAAATTTTTGTTAAAAAATTTTAGTCCAAACTAAATTTTATAGTGGAAGTTGTGTCAAAACCATTTTCTCTTTTAATTATTTTATTTTAATCTTTAATTTGGATTTCATCGCTTGATAAAACAACTTTTATTTGTATAAAATAGCAAATGTTGTATTTCATTTTTTATTAAAATTTTCGTCACTGAAAAATATATGTAGACTGGCAACAATTGTAATATTTTTTCAAAATGAAACGTTTGGATATACAGAAATAGAGTGTGTGTATGAGAAAATGTGTCTGTGTGTATATATGGGGAAACATTATTGCGATAATCTGTCTGAATTGAGGATATACAGCCTTCCGAATGGAGTCCCGAGGAAATTTGCCCTACAAGCTGAAATTCGCAAAATCTCAGACAGTAATAATTTCTAATACTGCTGCGAATGAAAAGTAATGCGATCTTGAAACGATTTCCTCGTACCAGTAATTGTATACAGACTGATACAATAAATTAAGAACGATTTCGCATGAGAGATTTACGTGCTATTGAATCGTTTTTGAATTATCATTCGCGAGGCATTTATTGAATTAAAAATTTATAAAATTACAGTGGAAAATTTAATCTGAAACCTTTACTGATTTTTAAATTTCAAAACAAAGTTTTTTTCCGCCCATTTTTAATATAAAAGAAACGAATAAATAATCATTTCAAATTAAAATTTTGTATTGAAACATGGTGTGGTTATTAATGTTAATTAAAAATACTCTTCTGACTAACTTATGACTACTTGATAATGCTCGCAAACAAGTTTCGCGATTGGAATGAGAGAGTTGTCAAAGAGGCAAAAGCTCGCATACATATTGATAAAACTAGTATCTTCTCGAGTGTGTAGCATTTCGAATAATGAGCTTCTGGGACGAGTCATAAATTGACAAAGAAAATATGAATCCTGATAAGATCGAACGGGTTTACGGTTATTTCACGAAAATTATAACTCACGGATTTCAGCAGCCCGAGTGCATTAATTTTTCGGATGAAGTAATTCCGGGCGTGTAAACATCTTTGTCACCGCGCGTCCAACTCTGCTTCTCTTTCTTCCAATCTTTGTCGTCCTCTCTCAGTTTTATTTTTTCACTTCTTTCACGGCAACGTTTCTTGGCCATTATTCTTGGGTGGTACGATTTCTGAGAATTCCATCGTGGCATGATTATTAAATGAACGGACAATAAGCCGTCGAATTTTTCTGCCAAACGGGGATTTGCGCGAAGATTTATTAATCGGCTGACTATAATGCAGCGTTAATTCAATTTATTTTTACACGCTCCGACTTAATTGATTCTTCACATCTTACAATTCACAAAACTCTCAGAAGTAAAGAAAAACCGAAGAAAATTTTTTTCCCAGCATCCATTTCACAATTTTAATTATCATGTTTCTCGACGCAAATTCAATCTATTTCTTTTATCTCGCGATGAATTGCTGTTTTCAACATCCCAACATTTTATTTTATTAATCCGTTGATAAAATACTCAGAAGAGTAAAAAAAGGAAAAACGTCAAGAGCGAATCTGCTTGATTTTGTCAGTGGTTAGATAAGCGAGTTGGAAATGAAATTCTAAAAGGTCCAAGCAATTTGTGGCCGAGAAAGGTTCGGCCGAAAAGCCAAACGACGGCGGTGACAAAAGCGCCGCATTCGTGACGCGTTTCTTATCCGCGAAAAGAGAATCGCAAAGAAGGCTCAGTTTGCACTGCAGCGTTGCACCATACGTGCTCGAAAATTCATCCGACCGCGGTTCATCAAAAGATGAAAAGCCTGCGGTATACTTCATCCTTGATCCATTTCGCCGAGACAAAAAAAATACCTCACGATACGAAACGTTTCCCGAACATCTGTCAGCACAATTTTATTTACGCTATAAAAACTTGAAGAGCTTTTTTTTCACTCCGAAGGGGGCGCTACAATTTTTTCATCCCCTGAAGTGGACTTTGCAGTGTGACGTGCATCGAGCTTATTGTATTTCATATCAAGCCACTAGCTTCGGCTCGAGCGAGGGAAATAGCTT
This sequence comes from Trissolcus japonicus, assembly GCA_030522925.1. NCBI lineage: Eukaryota > Metazoa > Arthropoda > Insecta > Hymenoptera > Scelionidae > Trissolcus > Trissolcus japonicus. The sequence goes on along the minus strand of JAPYZS010000138.1, from coordinate 11,017 downwards.
TCTCCGACTATGTCGAGGAAGCGCGATAAATTTATGCCGACGATAAAAAAAGCCGTTTATTTCGAGCGGTTATCGCCGGCTGCTATCAAACTCGTTGCGATTCATTTTCGCCGAGAATACTTATGATCGCGGCGACGTGTGATTTATCGTCGCGTATCGGATCACTACAAAAATTAATTACATTATGCACCGCTGATCATTTCGCCCCGCTCGAGCGATAGCTGAAACGCGATCCCCGCGGAAGGAGGAAAACGGCCAAGTAAAACGAGAAGGAAAAATGGACAAAGACCGCGTGAGCGCCAGCGATCGGCGAAAAGAATCGCTCGATAACTCTATCGTCTGTAACAGGCTTCATTCGGCGAGCGTCATCGGCCGAGAGTGAAAGCGACGCCGCGGAAAAACTCGAACGATACTCGAGCGCATTGCGATCACGTTTGGCAGCGTATCAATAGAGGGATGAATGAACGTTGCATGCCGTGGCCAATTCTGAGGATTCAACGACGCGCATTTTCGATGATTCACCGTTTTCATCCGGTCGAAAATCTTTTTTCGTCATTTTTATTTCATTTTAGACAATGTAATTAATCTTTGTTTCATAAATAGTAACTTTTGCTTCCAAAAGTTCACCATGCATGAAACGAAAAAAGGTACCACGGATTAAAAAATAAATCAAAAATATTTTAGACAATTTTTTGTTATTCAGAAGTGACAACATCTTTTTTTCATAAATAGTAAACATTTCTTTTCATAAAAAAAATGTGTATAAAAGAAAACAAAGGTATACCAAAACATAAAAAAGAAATTGATCAGAAAAATTTGTCCAGTGTTCAATGAAAAATCTCAAAAGGTCTGTCCAATTACGAACAATGTTCTGTTAATTACCTCCCCTGGGTCGGAATGATGTTCCAATGTGAGTTATACAATGTCAAAGAAATTGATGAGTTGTGTAGAACACGCATTCTGCACATTAACATTATTAATCTATCAGCATTGTCGGTAGGAGACAAAGACAAAAAGCAAAATGGAAAGAGAAAAAGAGCGACTGAAAAAAAAAGACATCGAACGCGCCACTCGGAAACTAACGAAAACGAGAGGCCGCAATCGTGCGACCTGCTGAGAGAGAGCGCGACTCATGAAAAGTTGACGGATCCGCCGGTGGGCGCAATTAAAAACGAAATTGAAATGAATCACTCGGCGCTCCCATTTCCCGGGACTCCCTTTGAACCGTTTCAATTTAAAACAATCATCGCAACGCAGTCTCGATTAAACGACTTCATTTTGCAGGGGACAACAATTATTTTTCGTTTGAACCGAAACGAGAGAGCCGTCGGGAACACTTGACATTCATTTGAGCATTCGGTTTCGATTACCATTCATAACTACCACAATTTGCGCGCGATAATCCAAGCTCAAAAAAAAACAGAGCGACCTAATCTAAAAACAAATAGCCGGGGCTAAAAATAACTGTGCATAACCTGAATTGCCTGTGATTGATTTTTTTGAAACCGGACCAATCATGTTTATTAAAACACACGCTGTTATAGGACTCCCGGTACGGAGCACAAATCATACAATTGTTTACGAATTTTGCAGCTGCTTTCTTTTCCTCGAATCCCCTTTGCAATGAGCATGAAACCTATAGCGCTAAATATATATGGCGACGAATCATTAATCATGAGGTCGACAACCCGGCTCGCTCATTGGCCCGCCTGTGGAAATAAAAAAAAACCGTATACGCAAAGGAACCGAGTAACGATGCCAGATTCCTTGATTCTGGCGACGCCCGCTGGATCCCGGATGCCAGCAGGATCACGCAACAGTTTTTGGTGCTCGAGCGTGGCCCATTTTCTCGGCCAATTTGCACGTGACGCTCAAATTGGGCAGATAAATTCGACCCAGCCGGAAGTGGTGGCGTAATTTGTAGTTAGCCACGGATTTCACTCCTCGGGTACATTTTAATTATCATTATATCGTTTCGGTCGCCGAGGCGCAATGTTTGAGGTGTGCGATTCCATATCGGGATTAATTTTTGGCCGGTCTTCGTTTTACCAGCCCCTAGTTAGTATACTTTTTTCCTCCAAGGTGGAGAGAAAAAAAAGTTGGTATATAATCTGGTTTACTTTCGGACAAGAAATAGATGCCAGGTGCAATGCAAAGTGTATGGTGAGAAAGAAAGAGAGAGAGAGAGAAACAGAGAGAGGCCGCGCCGAAATTACACACACAGTACATAAAACCCGATAAGAGAGGACGGAGACTCGTGAAGCTGGCAAGGTAAGCAGCTTCGCGGGGGAAGGAGAAGAGAACAACTGCGTGCTCGGTTATTTAAAAGTTATAACTTTTAAGAGCAGCCATTAAGTCCGTTAGTCAGGCTGCGTGCTTGGCTCGCAAGTTTGCCTGATTGTCTGCTCTATCCGGCGGGACCAAAAGCGACTACTTCGCATTCCACTGGTGCATCTCCTCGAAGTGTCCCAAAGCCTGCGAATTTGCAGACCCAGCCACCATCGAGCCTTTCGACCTGCTCCTACGTCATTCGCCATTCCTGCCTTTACTGATTCAACACTTTTACTTCCCAACAATCGCAGATCTTCGTACAGTTCGGTCTCGCTGATTGTTTTTAATCAGCGACATCAAGATGTATTTCATTGTCCGTCCCATTACTAATGAATTTGACGTTTAATCTATGAGGCTTCTATGAGAAAAAAACGTGTAGTTGATTATAGTAATCCGGTGTAATCTAAGGTGATATATTCGATATGTGGATTAGAAAAAGGTTAGATCAAATTATGACCAATTTAGCAAGGTGGTATGAATTTGTAACCTTCCATCAAGTCTCATAGGAAACAGTTTTGTGTTAGGCTTATTTTTTGTACCCAATTATGTTAATCTTCAATAATGCGGGACTCGAAATTTTTCAGGATGAATCATTCGCCGTATCTTTTCTCGACCATTTTTGTACTCTATAGACAAGATAATCTCCGCCATTTACAAATGGTTTCATATTAAACCAGATTATCACCAGCAAAATACTCGTCGGAATATCCTTTCCTTTCCAACAACTGTGGCGTAAACGCGCGCTCTGAAAAGCAAATTTTCCAACATACTTCGGGCAAAGGACTACTTAACAACAAGATGAAACTAAATGATCACAATGAAACTCGACTCGGTCTCCCGAATAGACCCATCAAAATTTGCATCAGGCATTGATGAAAGGCTCTCGTCCTCTCGAAATGACGAACCCCGGAAAACGATTGAAAGCATCAAGCGACACGCACGTCGCGCGTGACAAAGGAGCGACGCTCAAAATGCGAGAAATAATTCGCGTGAAAAATAAGGTCCCAAATACTCTTCAGCACGAATCCGAGGCTCGACGGCGGATTACCCGGGCGTCGCTTCTTATTTTTTTACGCACTCTACTCGTCCTGCTCGCTCGCGCGCGACCGTCCTTTCGCCTTGCCTCTCTCTCTCTCTCTCTCTACTCAGAAATGTATCCGCATTATATCCATCTTTTCTCCTGCGGCAGTGCGCAGTCCGTGGAATCCTTGGATCCGAGGCGGAATTTATGGGCGAAAAGTATTTCGTACTCTTCGTTCTCGTTAATTGCTACCTGCGACTTATCGTGGCGTCGATCGCAGCGTCTTTTCAAACTCATTACACAATCCCTTCATTCGAAATACCGCCGGGCAAAAACGCATGACCAGATGACTTTCGCATGTCAAATCGTCCGATTCATTAACACGTGTGTCCGGGGCTCAATTTATGAACCCGTGCAAATATTTGAGGAATTCTTTTATATCCGAGAATTTGGATGGCGTGTCGGAGTCGAAATTGGTGGGCTAGGAAAGCCGAGCCGACCGATTGGAAATTGGTTACAAAGGAAAAAGATGTTATCGCTGGCGATGGAAAAGTGGCGCCGACAAAAAGACCAACGAGATGCTTAAATCAAATGCTGATTTGTTGCCGAGGTGACGGTCATGATCGCGTAACAACTATATTAAAGGGAACGATAAAACAAGTTTTATGATAATTCAGGGCGGACTCTCGGGGGCCGCCAATACAGTTGTATTTTATTGCGCCTCACACACAGAACCTGTGAGGGAAATATTCTTTTGTAATTGCGGCATCGGGGAAAGAAGATGAAAGGAACACGAAAATCCGATTCTTCTCTCTAGCGGGATACTATGAGCGTCGGTAGGGACTTCCTGGCGGCGGCTTTTGGGGGCGCGCACAAAAAATATGTATATGTATACATAACATAATACGCTTGCACCTTGCGCCTGCGCCAGCCGAGTGCCTCTCGAAGAAGGATGAATTAACATTTTGCTGAGTCAAAGTGGCTTTAACGGTCGGCGCTCCAGAACCCGTACACTGCCAAGCGCAACTTCCAAGCGACAATTCTTCGCCAAATAAATCGCGTTTTCTCAACCATTCGTTTCGCATCACCAGTTACTTTCTGCCGCACACTTTACGGTCATCTTTTAATTGCCCCTGGCTCTTTTTTTTTTCTTTACATCTTTTTACATTTTTCTATCCTTCAAAATAACAAAATTGCAAATCAATTTTTTTTTCTGACAAAGAACTTTTTTTATGTTGTCTCCATTCAGAAACGAGTTCAGAATGACACAGATGATGAATGAGCTTCCACACGTTTAATGATCTTTATTACTATGGCTTCGTGTAACTAATGTGCGATACGATTTTTCCCTATGTCGTCGAATTTCCTTTCGAAGCCGCGTGAATAAAAGTCAGCCTTGCGTTCATTCAGAATTCAAACTATATTGGACACGGTCGCCGAGTCGCTCGCTGGATTTGAAGCATTTAAAATCGGCTGTCCTAACCGGTCGGTACATGTTGCGACCCGATCGCTAAAACCCATACCTGGCCGGGTGATGACAGCTTTAAATGGACCGCAGGTAGCAACAGGTCTCGTTTGAAAAAAAAAAAAAAAAAAAAAAAAAAAAAAAAAAAAAAAAAAAAAACGCGACAACAAAAGTTTTCCTTCTGGTCGTAATAAAAGAATGAAAACAAAAGATACATCAATTTCATTTTTGTCTGATTACTTTTTTGCGAATCCTCCCGCACGGACGAAAAAATATTTTGAAAATATAAATAAAATGTATTTTTTTATATGTAAAATATATTCCAGCAATAAGTATAATATTTGGTTTATATTTTTTTTATAAATTTCATTATATGAATTGATGAAACATAAAATAAAATATATTTTGTATATAAAAAGTGGCAATAAGTATAATAAAATAAAATATATTTTAGCTACTATAATTTCATCCGTGAGAGCTAATTTGATATGTAAATTTTGTGTCAATTTGCATTGCGCTTTTGTCTCCTCGTCAGAGAGTTGGAACGGACACAAACGGTGTCGAGCTTTTCCATTCAGCCGCGTTTGTTCGTCGAACGTTTGGCTCGCAATTAATAGTTTCGTAATGAACGCGTCACCGCGATGAATGCCGGTGTTGTTTCCGTATATTATAAAGCTCGACAATAAGAAAACGATTGGCTGGCTCGAATTTGCATGCGATGTAAAATTCGCGTGGATTATTCGTAATTTGACAAAGGAAAGATAAAGAAATAAATAACTGCATCCCGATTATTCATCATTTAATCCAGATAATCTGGCGTTCCTTTCGTCTCTAGCAGCTCGCGCACTCGGCATTACAAAGAGAACAGAATGCGGCTGGAGGTTCGACTTCACCTTCTCAAAAGCACGAACCGGCTCCAATGATGAACGACTCGGTAGTTTTCGTGCTTCGCGCAACTGCTTGAATTCCCGGCTTTTTATGCATTCATTTTTAATTATAAGTGTATAACCAACCGCCGAGTATACTTGTTTCAATTCATCGACAACGTTTTTTATCTCTCCCCCCCCCTTCTCCCCAGTCTCATCCACTTCTCTTTATTAAATTTATATCACGACGACACAACTTAAATTCAATCTGCCAGATCTCTCTCCACTTACTTTCTTTTTCTCAGTTACATTCTTGATTTTTTAATTTTTTAATTTTTTCCAAATTAAAAATGTTTAATTAACGTCGATCAACAGGTTTAAATTTGATGAATTTGTTTGTGTTTGTGTTTGAAAAAAAAAGAAAAGTATTCTCGCGAACAAAGCGCCATAATTCGTGGGCCATAAATTGCACACGCCTTGTCACGTTGTCGAAGCGCTCACAAATCAGGCACGGTGTATTGCGGTCGGAATAAATCGCACCGGTCCAGATTTTGCATATCAGAATATATACCGAATGGCAGTATAGTGGACGAATGAAAAAAAAGTGCCACGCGAATTTTATGATTGTTAATGGGAGAGGGTATATTAATCATCCGGTGATGAAAATGTTCCGGTGAAAAATTTGTGTCAGGGCGATTTATCGAAAAAATATTTTACACCGAGTTTACAACTCATCAGACGGCGATTAATTATCGAATCCGTTCCCCTCCTCTGCCTTTCGTGTATCGCAGTTTATCATCTTCGCATCGGTGGGCATATCACATTCAAGAATGAAAATTTGTATTCTAAATCAACTGTCGGGCCAAAAGTTGTCATCGTGAAATGGTACATTTTTCAAATTCACCAAATGAAGAACAAATGAAAAGGCGACTGCGAATGACAATATTTGTTTTCTTTTATTTCCATAGGCCGAGTTCCATTCATCCGGTGGGAAAATAATGATAAGGGAGAGTTTCACTGGAAAGACATTTGAGTGAATTTATGGTGTACACTTGACGAGTCGAAATATTTAATTTTCACAAAGTTCCGCGCGAAGATCGCGTTTACATATGCCATATCGTTTTCTCCCGATACTCAAAGTCCACAAATGAGATAAGATTCGGTTTGTCAGAAATTTATCATTCACTCGATTAACTCATGCAAAAATTATAAGCGTTATCGAAAAAATGCGATAACTGAGGCGTTAGGATTCCAATTTGCCCGTTGTCGTCGATTCGTTTGCGCAACACCTTGATACCTTAACCAAAGAATTCATTTTACAAAACTGACGAAATATATCTTATCATTTTGTACTGTCGATTCAGTGATTGTGATAATGGAACGAACAATCTGATGAAAAATAAAGTTCAACCAATAGAGATGTTTGAAAAAAAAAATCATTTGCGATCATCATTGTTCAATTTTTTTTATTTGTCTTTATTTGTCAGAAGTACATACATTCAATTTACCAAAGTTTCTAAAACAATTGTTACTTTAAACTAAGAGAAATTTCTTGATTAGATAAGTTTGCAATTACTAACGATTACAACTGAGCAATTTCGTGTTCAATTTATATGGAACCGTGTCTCTAAGCGATAAGGGGGATATGAATTCCAATACATTTTCTTATCCCTTGACTTTCATTGGTCAGCTTACGGTTTCCCCATTGTTAGAATTGACTTCCTCAAATTCTTGCAAAAAATGTACACACTTTTCAAATTTGTACTCAACCAAATTGTACAATGAATAATAGAGAACAAAAAAAAACTTAAAAACAATTTATTTCTATGTCAGATAGTTAACTTGCTTGTAAATCACCATTAACGAAAGTTGTGAAAAACGTTTTGGAAACTGTGTCAAACTGTGCATCGCGTTTAGGTCGAAAATTCAAATTTGAAAACTTTTGATCGACCTGGCTGTAAAACTTTAAAACGATTTTTCGCGCATATACGTTATGAGATAAGAAGGGCGAAACACAATGCAATAATCAATCACCGGTTTGAAAATTTTCAACGCAACAACAGCGGAATTAAACGCAAATATACCGTTCTCGTCAATTCTTTAATTGCGTCAACTTGTTTCCCGATTGGAATACGTGATTCAGCAAACACAAACGGGTTGCAAATCGAATGTACGTACCAGAATTTGTCTACACAATCAACAGCTTTAATTCACAATACCTGCTACAGTAAAGGTGTGCCCTTTTTCACAATCCTTTTTGCGGTCGCAATGCTTTGAATTTTCGCAACAAAATACAAAAAAAAATTGTTTCATTCAACATTTCAATTAATTCTATCGAGGTGAATAAAAACTTTTTTAACCAAAAAATTTGTTTTTCTACTCAAACCTCTTGTGTCCTTAAAACTTAAGTATTTTACACAAACATCTTTGTCAAACTTAAAGATCCTTTACAAATCCTCAAGACGAAAAAAGTTTGCAGGATTATGAATGTTTCAAAGGTCTAAAATCTTACCAAGTTCCGGAATCAAAGACTTAAACAAAATCTTAGCACCAGAACCTTGTGCAATTTTTATCTGGCTAAAAAAGAAAAGAATAGAAAGTGTTGACATTAATGATCTTACATGAGACAGGTCCTTGGGGTATGTCAGTGGCGGGAAAGCCGAGCGATTCAAAATGCGAGCGCACAGCGCTGCACTTAAGGGCAGCTTGCACATTGACCGTCGCGACGCCCAGCGTGAGTAGCACGCACAAGTAAACCCAGCAGGCACTCATGATTGTTGTGTCGCACTGGTGTCACACACGTGAGCACGCGCGGCTGATTCAAAGCCCCAGCGGGCTCGGTGCAGCGCGGCACCGCAAAACGGCAAATAAACGAAAGAAAAAAACAAACGAGCGAGTCGCGCGGTCGCCGGCCAATTGTTAGCGCCGAGTTCGTACATAGACGGGAGGCACGCGGACTGCGCGAAATTTTTTGCGAAAAGGCGCTCCGGAGCTGCTCGCAAAACGACCCTCCTCTCACCAACGCCAAAGACGCACTGGAACTTGGCCGCACAGACAGCCGTACAGATGCGAGCCGGCTGCTGCGCGCATGCGCCAAATCGCCCCCATAGCCGAAGCCTAGAAGAGCCGCTTCAATCTTTATAATTAGGGGGTTATTCCAAAATGCCGCGCTCCGTTTGTCCTTCTCTCCGAGGAAGCGCGCTCCTTTTTTCGGACCGACCGGCAACGCTTCCAGGGCCGCACGTTATCGAGTTTTAATGTACTTTGACTCACTTATCGCCCCGCGTTCCATTCCTATTGCCAACCCTGTCCAGCGTAAAACATTCCGGGTTTGACGTGTGTCCAGGGGGTAGCTACCCGCTCTCAAAAATAACTCCGACATACAAAATTAAACATTTTTGTTTGAATTGACTTATCTCCCATTTCAAAGAATAAGTTTGGAAGAACTGAAAAGTATAAAAAAATTTAAATTCAAGTTTGTAAAGTTACAAAAAAAAGTTTCGCAAATTGTTCTTAAAATGAATTTAAATAGTTCGGTTTGAATGAACAAAAGAAGTTCTTGAAGAGTTGCGAAACCATAAAAAAAAGTGTGTGGGAAAAGTAACTTTTTGACTCTGTATTAGTTCACTGATGTTGAACAAGATATTATTTAAGTTAAAAAATTGCTTATTAGGCTCTGATTAGAACGTTTTTTGTGTGTATCTTTATACGAGCCGCTCTGCGAGATACCGGTTTTAGTAATGCCAAAAATATCGCCAGAAGGAGCAAGGATACGTGTACGCAACACTTAATTTTCAAATTCTCGGCCACAATGTAGACTCTAATTTATTTCCTTACTACTGCTCTGCCAAGGACGAGCGTTGCTACGTGTAACTGAAAAAAAAAAATGATTCCCACCGAGCAATCATCGTCATCTATCCAGTTGATAAAAAATGGCAATAATTTACAATCACCCGATAATTATTTTAGATTGCGACTATTTACTTAACAATAAATTTTTAATTGAGCGTAAGAAAAAAAGTGGAATCTTAATTAAAGAAAATGATAAAATTTGTGAAACTTAATTGCGGGCATTTTATTTCTGCGGGAGGAGAGTGAGAGAGAAAAAGTAAGAGCTCTGGAATGTTTGTAAAAATGTGCGCCGGGAATTAATTTTGTCTTCATACTTTAGCAGCTGTTTGCAGCGAAAAAATGTGTTCATGGAGCAAGGTGCTTCTTAATGCTGTTGCAAGAGTGAGGGAAACTACCTTCCCTTCACCGTTCCCCTTTCTCTCAAACTGCGAGGGCGCAAAGTTACTGCCGCTCGCCTGCAAACGGAAATGAATAATTCTGGAAGACAAATAAATTTGCGGCGATATATTTCAATTACAAATAGATGCTATTGCTTGTGATTTGATGATGCGGACAGAAAACTATTATGATGATTTATTATTATAAAATACAAATTTTGGAAATACTTTTAATAGGTAAACTATTTCTTAATTTCTGAAAAAATGTGTTTGAGAAAAACGATTTTCGTAGCTTTTGAAAAATTTCAAAATATTTTTTCGATTATTTATGAAATTAATTTAAAATGTTCAAAAAATGATTAAAAACACATTTTTTCTGAAACATTTGTTTGTGATAAAATGAATAAGAACGTTATGATTTATCCGTTGTTACTTTCTTTAGCGTAAGAAAAATGTTTTTTTAAGAACTTATTATTGATTCTAAAATTTGGCTGTTGGTATTGGTTACCGACGGACGAAAGATTAATTTGTAAAATACCAAATTGTATTCCAGTGTACCTATAGGGCGAAGGGAAAGTTACCGACAAAATTGTAATAAGTATTTACTTACCAGAAATGATAACAAAAATTGAATTGAATGAAACATTTGCATTTTAGAAACTATAATTGCAAATTATGAAATGCGTTCTCTCGAGGATGATGTTTAACATGATTGAGATAAACAATTTGAATGTGTGCAGAATAGTGAACAAAAAGTTTTTCCTTATCAGAGTTATTATGAAGATCAATATAGAAGAACAAACTTACCAATCATTATAAGTAGCAATTATATGTTAATGTGATTGTCACGTGGTACACTCCCGTGGGATAATTTTTCCATCGTGGATAACTACAGTCGGTCAAGTTTAACATTGTAAAAACACAGAAATGACATTTAGTAAGACAAAAAAAATGAAAATATCTAAATTAAATTCTGACATCATTGCAAGTGATTTTCCATGGCTCATTGCAGCGTGGTACGTTTTCAAAATATTAGGTCATGGAACACCAAAAATCGTAAAGGTAAATCTGTTCAATCTATATATTTTTAAAAATCTTTAAAGTT